>CAHIKZ030001147.1:1242500-1445000 GCA_903632075.3 Acanthosepion pharaonis
AGCAAGGTTGAATTTACTGTATTTAAACTTCAATCTTCCATGAATCTCTCACATACATTCATATCTGCTCATGGCGTATCAAATGTAGACAAATGATGTCACACATTATGAAATGGACAAAGTCCAACAATTATTATAAGACATTTTTATGTTTATACATTCTTTTTATAGATACAAATATTTAAGTAAATGCTCTGTTTATAATAAACAGTATTAAACAACATTTACCAGCCTGAAATATATATATAAACTTTGCACAAAATCAACATACAACCTCTAAAATGCCTTTACCTGAATAAAAAAAGCAGCAGCATTTGTCTCCATTAATTTTTGATGGAACTCTTTCCCCATATTGAAACATTGCAACGTGCGTCAATTTTTCGCCATAGCAAACCTTATTAAAACCCGGGTCACAGCACAGAGCTCAGACAGAACACTCCATTGTTGAGTGTTACTGCATCACAAAATGGCTGAAGACTGAAATTTGAATTTTCCACATTGTTTTTCATTAGAAAGCAGTGCATTACATTTTTACTGTCTCAGAGCCAGTTGTCAAAAAAGAGAGAGTTTTGTGGCTTATTCTCATATATATTGAAGTGATAAAATCATCATTATTAGCATCTGCTATAACATCCAGGAAAGTGATTGTATTTTTAATGTTTAGATCCTAAGAGAATTGTAGAACTGTGTAACTTTCAAATGTTTCTTTAAGGATCCTTAATTCATCTATGTTTTCAATTAATATGAAAATGTCATTAATATATCTGGCATATATTGAGGATTTGTTGAAATTATTTGTTTTATACATTATCTATGTAGAGATTAGATAGAAATATATATATATATATATATATATATATATATATATATATATATATATATATAATATATATATAATAAATGAATAAATATATATATATATATATATAATATAATGAAATAAATAAATATATATATATATATATATATAATGAAATATATATATATATATATATATATATATATATAATGAAATGGATAAATATATATATATATATATATATATATATATATAATGAAATGATAATATATATATATATATATATATATATAATGAAATGGATAAATATATATATATATATAATGAAATGGATAAATATAAGTAAATGTACAAGCAAACATTCATATACAAATACATATATCCTTTAGTTTATCATAGATGTCCTGTTTCTTAACAGCAACAAATACATATATATATATAAATACATATATACCCTATAGTGTAAGTAAAAACAGTGCTCAATGTTAAATAACAGAATTATTTATATATATTAGGCAAATGAATGACACAGTGAAAAAAATCTAGATAACACGTTTCAGCCTCTAGAAGGATTTCATCAGACTAAAGTAATGTTTTTATTGATGGTATTATGTATGTGCAAGTGGAGGTGAGATGTAAAACACAAACATCAATTATAATTATGTACAACTATGATTTTTACATTTCTGTTCTTGTTTGAGCCACTAAAAAAACATTGTGCTAATGAACTTGTAGGATTTCTCCACATTTACCTTAATGCTATTGTTGCAGGATATGCATATTTGTACGTTCATATCACATCAAGACGTTACCGTTTGTTGCATATGCTGCTTCTAGTTGGACTAAAATTAAAAGCAAACAAAATTTACACACATAAATGACTTGGGAAAGGAAAGAGAATAAATTTCAACAATGCGATATTTCCACGTGTTTTATAAATGGCTAATAAATGATTAGCAAGAAATAAAATATATTTATTTGAATACAAAAATATCAGAAAACAAATAAAATTAAAATCTAGTTGTTAGCAATTGTGTCTGTATGTGTATATGATATATGTGTTCGTTGGTCAGTTTTGTCTAGCTGTCTCAACATCTATGGGTTATTTAATACTGAAATCTAAATATTTTGAGCACAATTTTATAGCTTCAACTACAGATAAACTGTATTGTTGGTAAATTTACTATAAATATGTATTGTTGATAATCTTTTATATAAAAATGTATTGCTGGTAATTTTACTATAAAAATGTATTGTTATAATTTCATAGTGTTTTCTTTTTATTTGGGGGTTTCACTATTTGCCCATAGCTGGGACCCTAACAGTGGCTACCACCCTGTATCAAGGTGAACCTGGGAACAACAGCAATTAAGAGGTTGTTCCACACTCCTCAAAACCTCAAATCTCTTGATCAGAGGTATTACTGCTGGATGTAGTTTATCGCCATACCCAGGACTAGATACACGTGTATGTGTGAAAGTTTTCAGTCACCCCTGGAAAGATATCATCTCTAAGTCTGACAGCAGTTCTGTGCTGATGTTGCTATAGCTTGAAATCCTCATTAGCATTAATCTTGACAAGTTTCTCCCAACATTATGTTGAAATGCTAAGCTTGTTTTACTTTCATAGGCTCAGAATTGGATGTAACTGTGGAGCTGATACTCACCCCACACCCCCAAAATTCTATCTCCAATCACCAACTTTCAATTTATAGGACACAAGGTGGTTTTTGTAGATATTTTATAGGAAGAAAAAGGCATCTTATAAGCAGCAAAATATGAATATTTGAGTCGGTGATTGTGTCTAGCTTAGTTAATTATAGTACAGATGAAGACCAGTCTGCATTATCTTCTGGCCTTACGACATACTTCTTTTATAAAACAAGAAGAAATATTGAAAGACATACTGTTTTGGATATGCTCATAGTTGGGCTAAAAGCAGTGAAAAACAAAATTGGGGATATAAACGATAGTTTATCATTAATTGAAGAAGTGAAAGGAACTGAAACAAATTTCAAGAAGATGATATTTTCATGTGTTTTTGCATACCTATGGACAATAATGGGTATGTCCCCATTCACATAAATACAATAGTAAATACTGTATGTCGGTTTGCAGTTGGAGATTCGTCTCCAGCTATGCTGGTCAAACTCTCTGCCTCTGGGCAGAGTGGATCCCCAGACTTCCTGAACATTGTTCCACATGACAATGGCTTTCTTCATTAAATTTCTTGACACAGTGGATAAAAGCATTGGTTAGATCCAGTGACAGGACCCAAAGAGTGTGAGTTCAATACCCAGTTAAGGCAGTGGAGAACTTACAGAGGGAAATTAACAAGAGATAACTAACAACTGACATCCATTAAACATGGAACGTGGAACTAGAACAGTCTACCCCAGTTAGCGAAATAAAGGGTTCAGTTCGACATTTCAACCACCTGAAGAAGGCCAAAGCATACAACGGCCAAAACGTTGTAATAAATATGGCGACAAAGTTGAGGACAATATTCTGAATAATGTAAATAATAGAGATAGAGAGAGTATACTAAGTCTGTCAAAATGCTTCAAAATTAGGATTAGGCTGAGTGGAGAATACTATTCCTGGTTGCCATTCAAAGATTTTGGCAGCTACTTAGCTGATAGCTTCTGGATACCCAACTACTCATGAATTATAAACACAATGCATTCCCTTGATATTTCTTGTCTCTCAACAGTTCTTCTGGCTGAGATTCATCAATCAAACAAAATTAGCTCATGAACATGATCAATAGTTTCAGGAATTGTAGCCCTTTACAGACCTCCCAGATTCTCCTGCATCTGAGTCAACAGAATCCCTATGCTGAAAGTTGGCACAGGAATTCTTCATAGTTAACCCTGTCAGCTTTCTAGAAATTTCCATTCTTAAATCCCTGAAGTTCTGACCAAATTTGTTGAAAATTCTGAATATGTGATATTAGTGCAATTAAACTGAAAAGCCCTTGACAATAAAATATTACAACATGATTTTATATGAAAGCAAATTGATTTTTCTTTCAAATTATACCAAATTTAGCCTCCTTGGTATTACTGGCTACAAGATATGGTTTTGGAAATCCATAACTTTGTAAAAACTTCTTATGTTAAATTACTCCCATATTTTTCACTTTCATTCAACTTAGCGAGCTATTTTTACCTTCCATTAGCATCTGATGCTAACCTCTAGGAGAGTGACTTATTGTGCCTTCTCAAACTAATGTTTTTCATTAAAAGTGGAAAAATTATATTGATATCAATTGCTAGATCCTGTTACTAGAAAAGTTGGTTTACTGTATTGTGCTAGACAATTTTTTCACTAGAAACTATCTTACACATTTATAAGTCCACCATTCAACTTTGCAGTGAATATTGCTGCAACATATGATCTAGTACCCCTGCTATATATTTAGAGATTCTCAATAAAATCCAAAGAAGAATTTGCAATGTTATCAGTCCTGACCTGGCATCTTGGCCTCAATCACTTTGCCACCACCATAATGTAGCTGCCCTGCATCTTTTCTATAAATTCTTTCAGCATAATTGCTTGGATGAGATTTCTTCTATGGTAATTCAGCATTACAAATTTGACTGCAGTACTAGATTGGTAGTTAGGTTTCATTATTTTACAGTTGAAATGGTTAGATGAAACCATAAGTTCTATGCTAACAGTTTCTTCTCTCACTCTTCTCCCTTGTGAAACTCTCTCCTGTATCCATGCTTTCCATTCAACTTTGATCTTCAAAAATTTAAATACAATATCAATCATTTTCTACACTATTTATATTATTTGGACTATTGTCCTCATCTTTCTTGACATATTTATTACAAAGTTTCAGCCGTTGTACACTCTGGCCTTCTTCAGGAGGTTGGAATGTCGAACTGAACCCTTTATTTCACTCACTGGGGTAGACTGTTCTAGTTCCATGTGCCATATTTTTGATGGATGTCAGTTGTCACTTATCTCCTGTTGATTCCCCTCTCTAAGTTCTCCACTGCCTTAACCAGGTATTGAACTCACACTTTTTGGGTCCTGTCACTGGATCTAATTAACACCTTTATCCACTGTGCTATGTGTCCTTGAGGATAAAGGCGTTAGATCCAGTGACTGGACCCAAAGAGTGTGAGTTCAATACCTGGCAATACTCTTCCCAGCTTTTGGAATGTACCTTTGACCATCCCAATACGTCTGCAGATGCTTATTAATTTTTGACTATTCACAGTCACTCTACTCAGTAGAGTGTTAGAAAATTTTATTCACATTGTTTGTACTATGCCTTTGGATATCTCAGTAAACAAAAGTGTTGATTGAGTGATCCAAAAGTGACTTGACCCAAAGACTTCAAACTCTGGCCTCAGTAGAGAAAACAAAAACTTGAAGAGTTATCAAGGTAAATTAACTAAAACTGAGATATTCCAAGGCATGGTATGTGGAATTAGAACAATCTATCCACATGGACTAAATAAAGGGTTTGGTTTGAAATTCCAATGCATATCACCTGAAGAAGGCTGGAGCATACAATGGCCAAAATGTTGTGAATGTGGCAGTGAAGATGAGGAAAACAGGCCAAACAGTGTAAATAGTATAAACAGTTTCAATACCTTCATCTCAGACAGATGTAAAAAAATTTATATTGAAATACATATTGAAGGGAAATCATGGTATTGTAAACTTTCTTGTAAAATATAATCTATGCGGATGTTGACTTGTTAGTGTGATTGAACAATATATACACAAGCACATTCAGAATGAGATATAAGATCACCCATATCCTGATCATGGCTCTCCACAACTTCCTGTATTTTGTAGCTCTTAGCAGTGGTTGTCTTTTTGCTATCTCTTCTAGTCCCTGTTCTGCTAAGCATTTACACAAGCTCATTAAGTTGGTTGTTCTCTGGTTTCCTCCTGCGGGTGTTAAATTTTCCAAGCCTTCTTTCCTTCTTATGTGCTCTAGAAATTTTAACTGCATCTTTCTGATGTTAATTATAAATGTCTATTTTGTTTCTATTTTCTCTAAACCATCATTGTTACTGACATGTTCACTCCATGGTATTCTCAGTATCCTTCTGTAGAACCACATTTCTGTTGTCTCAAGTTTCTTCTTAGTCTGTGAGGAGATGGTCCAGTATTCACTGCCATATTGGAAGACTGATATTACATAACAGTTTAACACTCTTTTCTTTGTTTCCAATAATTTTTTCTGTTTCTTAATTTTTTGCTTAGCTTTTGGAAGGCGTCCTTCGCTATGCCAATGAGTCTTTGAATTTTTGTGTTGCATTTTATATCCACTGTTAAAAAAATTCCCAGATATTTAAATACTAAGCCAATTATATGATTTTATAATTGTTCCATCTTCCTGTTCTTTAAATCAACATTGATTGATTCACTACTTAATGCTATTGATTATTATTTTCTTTTATTGATCTCTGATACATAAACCTGTCATTGGTTCAATAGGATCCTAAGTACTTGATGGCCTGGCTTTTAAAATACAAATCTGGTGATAGCCATTGTCTTCTGTTTGAATTTCTGGATGAGGAGTTATCATTATTTACATTATTTATAATGCAGACTATTGTCCTCATCATTGTTGTTACTATCACCTGATTGCCTTCTATCTGAATTTCTGTGATGAGGAGTTATCATTATTTACATTATTTATAATGCAAACTATTGTCCTCATCTTTTTTGTTATTATCACCTGATCACCCTTTGTCTGAATTTTGGGGATGAGGAGTTATTATTTACATTATTTATATTGCAGACTATTGTCTTCCTCTTTGTTATTACTGTTACCTGATCACCTTCTATCTAAGTTTCTGGGATGAAGAGTTATCATTATTTACATTATTTAAATTTTCAGCTTTTGAAAGTCTTCAAATGATGTTGATTTTGTTATTCCTGACAGTTTTTTGTTTGTAATTCACATGCTTAAAATGCATTCATTCATGTTGTAGCTTATATCATTAAAATTAACTTTTACTCTATTTGTTATACTGTCAATATTTTTAATTATAGCACTCTCTTGAAGCAGGACATCAGTTAACAAAACATTTGTCATTTATTGACCAAGCAGCCAGTTCTACTCAAGTTACACTTTACTTCATTCCCATGTTATTAGGCAGAGATCAAAGTGTAGTATCTGTTCTGCTCATCTTTAATTGCAATGGCAATATTAACCATCCATTGACTGAGAAGCCTTCAGTTAAAATCTATAAAATCTTTCTCTTGAAACTATTTTTCAAGGAAGTAGGTTTATCACATTCAGAAGCTGTTTTCGCTCTTTCCAGTATTGATATTTGAAATATTATCAAACATCTTGATTTTGTCCTTAATTTCTCTACATGTTACATGTGCTATCCATTTTAGTTGTTGCTTCTGTTGGAAGTCTTTAAGTGATGTAGTTTCTGTTATTTGTTAATATTATGGCTCTTTCTAGTATTGATGTTGGTTTCCTTCCTAACCTTTTATTTGAAGTAGTGTGGAACATCAACATTTTGATTATGTCATTATTTTCTCTTCAAGTTAGATGTGCTATCCATTTTAGTTGTTGCTGCTCTTGGTAATCCTCGAGTGATGTGGTTTCTGAAATTGTTTACAGTTCTTTGTGATTCTCATGCTTAAAATTTATTAATTTATGCCTCAGTTAATTTCTGATATCGTTCACATTAAGTTTTGCTCTATTGATTATATTGTCAATATTTTTAATTATAGAACTCTCTCAAAGCATGACATCAGTTAAGTGTTGCATTGCCCCCCTTTTCTGGTGTTGATCTTGGGGCAACAGCCTCCATTAATACACTGTTGTATATCTTCTTTCTCTCGTCTTCTCCCAGTTGAGTGTTGAAATGTTTTTGGTAGCGAAATGTTATTAGTTCAGAATTAAAAGAGAGACATCAATAAAGGGAATTTTGACTTACTACTTGATTAAAAACACATCAACACTTACTTCTTCAAACTAGCCAGTGGGGTTGCTATCCCACGCTGCTGGGGAATAGTTTTCAGATGCAATATAAAACATCTACATTCTTTGACATGTAAAACTTAACTCCCTGAAATCCCTTTTTTATCCAATATTCCCATTCTAGTTTTAGCCAATTAAAAACGACTTCCTTTGTTTTTCAGTATCTGACCTCAAAGGTCAAAATGAGGAAATCAGAGGAGAAATACAAACAGGGATGTATTAGACATCCGAGAACATTCATATTTCTCTCACTTTAACCGTCTTTGACTCCCCTCTTTAAAACTTCTCTCTGTTAAATTTTAATTCCCCCCTTCATCTTTAGACCTTTCTGTACCTCTCCTGTTCTTCTCACATCTGTTACCCTCCCTATAGCTTTTATTTACTCTAACATTCGTCCCACACTCTCACTAAATTTTATTTTTTATTCCCGGAGTTGATTTTTCTGTTTTCTTTTTGAATTTGTAAGTTGGATGAATTGGATCGTATTTATGATTCCAATGGAATAAATTATGACCATGGAATATTAGTGTTTAAGCCTTTTTATTATATCCTTACTCTGTCCTGGACATTGAGTTCTACCTGGATTCTATCCTCTTGGAATTATTTTTTATAGAAATACATATGTATGTGTATGTATGTATGTATATATATTTATATATTTTAGATATATGATTGCATATGTATGTGTATATTTACCACTAATATTATCTATCTATCTATCTATATATATATATATATATATATATATATATATATGTATGTATATATATGTATATATATATATATTTCTATGAAAATTTCTCGGACATTCAGGCTGGTAAATGTTATTTAATACTGTTTATTATAAACAGAGCATTTACTTAAATATTTGTATCTATAAAAAGAATGTATAAACATAAAATGTCTTAAAATAATTGTTGGACTTTGTCCATTTCATAATATATATATATATATATATATATATGATAAACACTGAAAGACTTTCAGCACAAGAACTTTCTGATAGGAACTTATGAACTCTTTGAATATTATTGTATATCTTATTTTGAGAGATATCAGTACATGAAATTGTTATGGTCCAGGTTAGGACCAAGGAAGAACAATACAAACACAAGAGTAGAAATAACGAAGGTATATTACACGAAATAATAATACAAGATGTGGAAGGTGTTAGTATCACTGTCAGTCTGGTCTGGAGTGAACTACTATCAGCTCGACTCGATTCGACCCTCTCTCTTGAGAGGCGTAGTATACATAGTGTTAGGAAGAGTTCATTCTGTAGTTATAGGTAAGGACCCATGACAAATATATATCTTTGTATTAATTATCATTGTATGCATTTTTAAAAGGCCATAAATTGGTGTATATTTGGATTAAGGACATTATCCAAAGATAACCACCTGTAAACAAGTAATCCCCTACTTTGGTGACTTCCACATCTAAACACCAATTCTTAGACCCCCACTGGTAAAAGAGTCTGATTTTGAAAGACCTGAACCCCACCTTATTATCCTAGTGATAAAACATCACTGATTACATTCAACGCATATCAGAAAGGTGTATTTTGTAAAACTAGCTTTAATAAATGAATCACCCTGAATTTTTGTTTAAATGTTATAATGTTTCTTTCAAAATAAAGTTGCCATGAAACCTCATCTCCACAAAGACCCTTTGTTATATATATATAACCCTTATTATAGCTAGTTATAGCAATGTGAATATCCAGTCAGCAAAAGGTAATTACACCCTGACATCAAAGGAAAAACTCAAGTCCAGTAATATAGCAGCTTTGGCAAACATTTCCCCAAAGGAAATTGTCTCATTGATTTTAGTCTACAGTTGTATATCAATGCAAAAAGCTTCTAAATGCACTTACTTTTTGCATGATTATTATTACAATATGTTTCTCCTTTATTTACCATGTTAAAAATATATAATTTTGATTGTGTTACCTTTCATCTGAAAAAAAAAAATGTTGTCTTTTTCATTGAAAGTTGCTTTGATGTTTAAACAGCATCAGGCTAGGTATTATTTCCTACAATGCACTCACATTTCCTGTATTGATTTTTCTTTTTTTTAATTTCTCACTTAGAGGAAAACACTTATGATTTTTGATAAATGTAGCATGCGAGGCTGTCAATGAGATCATTTTATGGAAACTTGAATGTGGTTGACAGCTTTAATAAATATATGTTCTGAAGTCAACAGATTCACCTCTAAAAAAAAAAAAATGAAGCACCCCACCACCAGCTCCACAAATAACATCTATGTTTCTCATTTGCCATTTGAAACTGAAACTTACCTGACCATTTATTGGATGTACAGATTAATTATGAAAGGTTGAAGAGTATCCAGAAATATTTTATATTAACAAATAATAGCCTACTACATATCCATCTTTTTTATATAAATAAAAAAAATAGCTTATCAATTATACAATAATTTTATATTAACAAAATATAACCTACTAAGTATCCATCTTTTTTATATAAATAAACAATGCTGAATATAAACTTAAGAAGCTTTTGTTATTAATAATCAAGAGTGGTCTCCCCTTGTTTTGTTACTCTCCTCTTTGAGAGAGATATTTCTGTTTACTGGGACTATAAAAAACACACTATATGTGAACCTTGTATTCTCAGATGAATAAAGCTTTCTTAAAGTTTACACCTGCATACTTTTGTCATTACAGCTTTATTCAGCAAAACTGAATCATTAGCAATTAAACGGCCTTTTATACATGGTGGTTAGTATTAAAATGTGAAAGATGTGATAGGTCCATTATTAACACACCAAGTATCCAACTATTTTAGATGACCAACATGGTATCTCATGGATATGGTTGTTTTTTATGAACAAAAAATAACCTAACAAGTATCCAAATACTTCATATCAACAAAAAATAGTCTGCCGAAAATCTATCTGTTTTATATGGACAAAACATAACCTACCAAGTTTCCAAATATTTCATAACAACATACAGCCTGCCAGGAATCCAGCTATATCAAATGAGCAAAAATAACCTATCATTTAAACTCCTATCTTATCTAAAAAAAAAAAAAGCCTATTTGGGACAGTGGCACCTTAACCCTCTTCAAAGATCTCACCTTAAAACAGCACTTCATTACATATACTTATGTTGGCATAACAGCATAAAGTTGGAGCGTGTCTTGCCCCATTCTCTTTAATCATGTTCACTGGAATTTCAAGAGTGATTTTGGCTTTGGGAAAAGGTTAGAACTCAAAGAGAACCAATTCTGAACAATTACAGAGCTGGCAGACCTGGGTGATATATGGTGTTTTGCCAAAAAACCTATGGGGAAATGTAAAAATTCCATTCATTACAAAAGTCACACAGTACAGATTATATATTCAATATAATATTATCTATATAGACTGTTTATATCTATAAACAATCTATCTCTGATATTGAGAATTCTTCCTCCATAAATATAGCAAATTTTAAACTATATATATATATATATATGTCAAAGAAATTTTGAAAAACAAACAAAAATCCATAAATGTAGTTAAAAATTGAAAAATTGTCGAATTAATATGACGAAAACGATGGACATAAAAACCATTTCATATTGAACTGAATTTTCATTTAAATGAATTTCAGTTCTTGAAATGGTTTATTTGGACGTCAAAAAATCGTCTGATGACATCGATTCAATTCATTTTTCATTTTAAAAAATTTATGGATTTTTGTATTTGATAAAATTTGGAACTTTCTGTTGTCTTGAAAATTTGCCATAACACTTGCTTATATTTTGTGTACTGGAAAACACAAATAAATTCGTTTTTTACAACATGGAAGATTGCAGTTTATCCGGAAATACAGGAATTTTAAAATAATCACGAACTTTTAGGAATACGTTATGAAAGCGTCGCCCATGTGACTGGCGTGACCACGTTAAACGGAAAGCTGATCTTTTAAAATTTTCAGTTATCTGTTTTACTCTTGGATAAGACTTGTGTTTTATGTCCATCGTTTCGTCATATTGAACTGAATTTGTATTTTAATGAATTTTGTCTTGAAAATGGTTTATTAAAACCGAAACGTCTGACGTCGACAATTTTCATTTTAATTACATTATTTACTTTTGATTTTTGTTTGTTTTTCAAAATTTCTACATTCTGTCGGATTTATATCCATTTACACTTGCTTATATATATATATATATATATATATATATATATATATATATATATGGTGGACATCCCATTGTATTCAATGTATGAGGGTCAAGCAGCTCAGTTCCTAGGAACCAACAGCCAGACACCAGCACATATGATTATAGTGGTGAAGGCTTTGTACAGAACCAACCTCACTTTTTGAAGGGCCGAATACAGAAACCTGGTGTACTACATGCCACACGGTCCCCAAACGACCCCCTGCAGGTTTTTAACATCTCATTTTAAAAGATATATTTACCAAAATTACACAAAAATATCTTGAAATACTAGAGAGTAAATTTATTCAATAAAATCGCAATTGGCTTCATCCAGAAACTTTGGAATCTCTTGCATCTCTTCTAGATAATTTCCTTGAAGTTGGTGAATGGTGCCATAATCCTTGCCTTCAGATTATCTTTTGTGTTACAAGGAGTTTTGTTGGTCTCTCAGCTGTACCCCACACATAATAATCAAGAGATTGAAAGTCTGGGGAGTTAGGTAGTTAGATATAAGAAGTGATGAGGTACTTGTGGCATAGTGCAGAGTCCTATTGCCAGACATAGAGTCTCAGTAGCCACCCTCTTGACACAGGACAGCACTACCCCCTCAAAGCACTTGATATAGGCCTTCATGTTGAGTCTGAAGCCCTCACCAACAAATTCAGCAGTTCTTTTCTCATCAGAACAATCAGAGTGGGGTTTCAGAGTTGCTGTACCTTTGTAATCACAGTTAGACCCATCCAACTCTTTCCAAATCCTCTGCACTGTCCTCAGATTGAGACCTAAACACTCTGAAATGTTTGGATTAAAGTGTCTGGCACAAATGCCAAGCAGTACAGCATGCCATTTCTAAGTTTCTGGCAGAGTGAATTGCATCATGGTGCTCTTTTTCCCAACTTTTGCTCTTTTGCTCAACAAAATCAAAAACAAACAACATGCATGTACAAAATTAAAAATATAAAATGGAGACAATTTACCCATCGCACCCTGTACATACATATATATATATATATATATATATATATATATATATATATATATATATATATATATATATAGTTATTATAGCGACAATTTACCCATCGCACACAATACATATTATGTGATACACATATTTTTAAATACACATTCATGTATCTATAAAAAATATCTATAAACACAAAAATTCATATTATATACATACATGTTCCTGGATATGTCATTTTCAACTTCTAGGGGAAAATGAAATTTGAGACTCACAAGCATATTGATTTTAGCTCACCATTGCAAATGTGTAGAACTGAAGAAGTATGCTGATAGATTAAAATCCTTAGATCTTAGTTATATATATATATATATATATATATATATATATATATATATATATAGAGAGAGAGAGAGAGAGAGAGAGAGAGAGAGAGAGAGATCTTACCTGGAACACATCCGAGTTCTCACTTATTCCAGTTTTTATGCCAATGCCTGCAGGTGCGGTAAGCAGATTTCCATGCTTGAGATCAGACATAAAAGAATTGATCTGAGCCAAAAAGAGATTGAAAATTTTGGAGAGCAAGAATATTGCAAGAAATTTCCTTTCTGTAATTTTAAGATCCCTTCTCAGGGATATAATCCATATCGAAAAAAAAAGTGAAGGAGTCTTTCTTATCTGGGTAGTTAGTGAAAAGCAACAAAATAGTAGTTAATAAAAAAAAAAGAAGGAAAGAAAAACAAAGAATGATATTACTAATATGACCAACCATTAGAATGATTCTTCCCAAAATAGAAAGAGTTGTAGAATGGAACAGTCAAAATGTGATTATGATTCTTCTCAAAATGAAAGGAGGCTGTAAAATGGAACAGCCGAAAAGTGATCATGGTACTTCTCAAAGTGAAAAAAGGCTGTAAAATGGAACAGCCAAAATGTGATCATGATTCTTTTCAAGATGAAAGGAGGCTGTAGAATGTAACAGCCGAAAAGTGATCATGATACTTCTGAAAATAAAAGCAGAATGGATCAGCAAAAATGTTTTAGAAACAAAAACAATTTCAAAGAATGAGTTCCTTGTTCTGAAAAAGTCACAGAATGCAAATAATGTTGTTTCAGTATGAGGCTGTGTATTTGTTGATATATTAATGTACATATGTAAAGACATCAGTATTAGAATAATCTCTTTCCTTATTAATGTACTTGTAAGTGGTAGACTGAACATTAAACAATAAACATTTCAGACCATAATTCAGTAAATAACTACATGTCAAGCTGTGGACTCATTGATGAAGCCTTGTATTCGATTGGACACAAAGGGTAATGTCAGTTTGTTTCATGCTTGAACACAATCTCCAGATGCGAAGAATACATTCAAGCATGAAATAGACTGTCGCCACTCACTGTTGAGCTCAGTGTCCAATCTAGTATTTTTTTTTCAATGATGTCCACTGTGTACAGAGTCCAAGAGCCACTCAAAGTAGAAGGTTACAGAGTAAATGTCACAGTTTATAGGTATATATGGAGAAGATAACAGTTGAGTCTAGACTTGAATGGGTGAAGATTGTAGTGATCAGAGAAGCATCTTGGGAGTCAGTTCCACAAAATGGTGGTTTGTGGGAAGATGCTACTCAAGTGGAACTTACATCTCACCAATGGAATACAAAGGGAATGAGGGTCGTTTACTCCAATATGCATCATATGCCAAGTCTTAGCAGTGAAGGTTAGAACTGGTAGGACTATGGATTTTGTTCATCTGAACACCTTCCAATAGCTACAAAACATTTATGGGTTTGTGGTGTTTCATCTGTGAGAAAGGGATTGCAGGGGGGAAAGTAATTTGTCACCCCCAAGAATGTGGAGATACTTTTGGTCTCTATTGAACGTAGAAAGTGAAGGCTGCTATCCATATATGGCAGCACTACTACATTTTCGGCCTGGTCTGGCTCTTGTAATATTAGAGGATAGCAGGAGTCAGGAACTTTTAGAGCAGTCCAGGGAAACAACGATTTTTCATGTCTGAGTCATACTCAGCTGATGTAATGGAATAACCTGTCACCCCCATGAGTGACTACACTATAGGTAGTAACTACCTATAAGTATCAGTAGGTCAACGGACTACAGAGACTATATGCGATCGATCTGTTACTCAGATCTTAACTGTTGTTGAACTTTCTATCTTCTGATAGAGAGGAACCCAGACAAGGCTATGCTGAAGGGCAGAGTCTCATCTGGGAAGGTAGACAGACCTGAACCCATTTATGTGGAGTTATGGGGAATTTTTGGCCGAGCATACAAGCTTGGATTTCCCCACATTAAATTCAGCCTTGTGCCACATCCTATCTCATGGGTAAATATTTCTAGCTGGGATCTGTTGAGTATGACTCAGACTTATTGTTGTAGAGTAGTTTTCACAGTGGAGGCTTGTACTTCACTAAGTCGGTCCTAAAAGGGTTCGACGTACAAAACGTTAGGAACTTGAAAAAATAGTTAATGACGCAGCAATCTAGTTGTGGGGCTCATACTTTAATGTCCGACATCGACTGACACACACAACTCACTGAGCTCCCTGGCAACTGCTACTACTACTACTTATTATCTGTGGGAGAGTCTATTTACCATAGAATAGGTATGATCTAGTATAACACTTATGCAAGAACTACCAACCTTCCAATAGTAGCACTCACTACTGGATTGACTTGTGACGAACTTGTGCATAACTGTTACCTTTATTCTTATTGTATTGGTTTTTTACAATAAACCTTTACTTATTTTATCCACCGTGTTTGTATTTCTATTAGCATGGAATATAACATCAACAGATCCCAGCTAGTATATTTAGCTAGCCCCCCCCCCACAAGGGTTGCATGTGGCACAAGGCCAGTTTAACATGGGTTCTCCAAGCCCATGGGTTCAGCCAAAAATATTCCCTTTCGAACCTGTATAAACAGGTTTAGGGGCAGTCTACCTCCCCAAACAAGACTCTGCCCTTCGGCGATGCCTTGTCCGGGTTCCTCTCTAGCTGAAGGCAGATATTTCGACTGTTTAGCTGGAACAGATCCCAGCTAGTCTCTGTAGTCCATTGACTTACAGATACTTATAGGTAGTTACTACCTATAGTTTAGTCACTCATGGGGGTGACAGGTTATTTCATTACATCAATAATGATATTTATCTTTTCATGAGACTTACCATTAGAAATTTCTATATAAGACTACTTATGCTTTAAATTAATAAAATGAATTATATTTGCATATCCGCTGCCATCTTGGTTATTTGAACCCTTATATAATGACATCTATATTTTAATGAAAGTATATATGTGCAAATCACATCAGGGTCACCATATGTTGTAGATATATATATATATATATATATATATATATATATATAATAATTAAAGATATTTATTTAAATGGTACATACATGTTTGTTGACATTTCCACATGGTTGTTGATCAGAAGGCAACTCAGTACATTTAACTGTTGGCAGTCCATAGTAAAAAGAAGGAGAGTTTGTAAATTGTCTGCCAAGGAATGGAAAGAAGGCAGGGTTCTCATTGGCTCATCTACTGACCAATCAGAGGAGTCATTACATGCTGGTTACAACAGTGTTATGAAAAGGACATCTAGATTGGACGTTTCATTTATTTTCTTAAAAGGAGTCATTACAAAAGTTATCATACGAAAATGTTATATAAAACTATGCTTTAGATTAATAAAAAGAAATGTATTAGCATATACACTGCCATCATAGATATTTGAACCCTTACATAATGGAATCTATGTTTTATTTAGGAGTTACCATTAGAAATTGTTATATATACTACTTAAGCTTTATCTGTCTATATTTCTGAGATGAGGTATTATGTACACTATTTACATTATTTGGGCTATTGTCCTCATCTCTGTTGCCATATTTAATTCAACATTTCAGCCGTTGTACGCTCATCCTTCTTCAGGTGGTTGGAATGTCAAACTGAACCCTTTATATTATAAAGGGTGACAGAGATGAGGACAATAGTTCAAATAATGTACTTAAGCTTTATTTACCGATTGCAATATCTATCAGAGAGATGAAATTTAAATTTTTATTATTGTATCATTCCCAAATTTTAACACATCAGCAGATAGCTATTAATGTCAGCAACTGAGCACAAATTGTTATTAATATAAAAAAAATTAATAATTAGCCTATAATATTATCTATACCTACTTGTACAAGAATCTTGTTTTTCATAAAAGTTAAAAAATAACCATAAATACGTAAAAAATGTGTATCTTGTTGAAAATTCCTTTTTCCATAATATAACTATTTTTTGCTGTCGCTATGCTTATTACCTAAACAATAATAATACTGAATAATTTTTTTTTTTAAACATTAAAGTATATTTAATCACATCTCCCTAATAGCTGTTGCAATCTGTTAGATTAAGATGAAATTTATTAACAGATTCGCATCCACTTTGGATATTTGAAACCTTACAGTGTCGCTGACAAAACTAATCTGGCCACTCATCTTGAAATGGACCTCCAATTGGTTGTTAATTGGGGCAAGAATTGGCTGGTCAACTTTAACGCCTCAAAAACTAAACTACTCTCTATTAATCACCATAGAGATCCTCTCCCATTAGAATGTCTGATAGTCAACTTCTTGAGAGCAACTCTCTGTGTCTGCTCAGTCTCACATTGACTGCTGACCTGAGATGGAACAAATACATTCAGTCAATTGCTTCATTCACTGTGAGGAAAGTTGGCTCTCTGTGCCATGCCAGGAAATTTTTCTCCTCGGAATTGATACTTCAAATATATAAATCAACCAATCACCCTTGCATGGAGTATTGCTGCCATATATGGTCTGGTGCACCTTCTGTTTACCTCAGAGTTCTTGACAACGAATATGTAATATAATTGGTCCTGATCTGGCATCTCATCTACAGTTGCTCTCTCACAGACGCGCCATCGCCTCTCTCTGTCTTTTTTACAAATACTTTCATGGTAATAGCTACGATGAGCTACTTTCACTGGTTCCCAGACTTCATGAATTCAAGCGCCCTACGAGGCTGGTATCCCACTCTCACCCTTTCACTGTAGAAACTTTTAAATGTAGCCGTCTCTTCTACTCCAATAGCTTCATATCTCACACCTCTCGCCTGTGGAACACCCTTCCAAATTACCGTTTCCCTGAGAGCTATAATCTCCAACTATTCATATGTAATGTCAGTCGACATCTCCAGTTACTTTGGTCTATCCACTATCCCTCTCCTCATCCTTTCTTCTATCCCTCCTATCTGCTCTTGCTCCAAATCTTCTGCAACCCCCTGCATCCTAGTGGCTTCCCGCCTTGCTTGGGGCGTAATGATTAAAAAAAAAAAAGATAAAAATATAATGGAATATATCTTCTAATGAGAGTTAACATTAGAAATTGATATATAAGCATTCTCAGACATTATTTTAACAAACAAAATTACATTTATTAACAGATTTACTGTTTCCTTGCTATTTGAAACTTTACATAATGTCATCTATCTTTGTGTTACTGTTACCAGTAGAAAATTGTTATATAAAAGTAAGAAAAAAGAACTTATGCCTTATTTTGATAAATAAATTTTATTAACATGCTCACTGCTACCATTAACCACATGATATAAATTTGCCAATCAGAAAGCATAAGCAATCTCTAAAAATTTCAGTCAACTCACATTTTTAGTTCATTATTATGCATCACTTGAAGCAGACATGTTTTTCTGATTGTCTGTTCAAAAACTGACTAATATATTAATTTGAAATTTTTGTTGAAATTGAACAAAATGGCTACTCATTTTTCTTTTAATTTTTTTTATATGTTAAGTTAAATTTATGGGACAGAAAGCATTTCACATGTGCATGCATTGAAGTGTCCCAGGAGGGTGATCAGGAGGATATGAAAAATAATGAATATCGCAGACATCAAAAATTGGTGAGAATATTTAAAAAATATCAAACAAATCATGTGAAATGAGCAACAACTCAGCATTAGAATGATTGCAGAAATTTTCTTCATCAATAAAGAGATTGTAAGCTAAACTTTGCAAGAAAATCTGAATATTTATCCTACTTCATTACAGATTTGTTCTTTTGGATTAGAATTACAATCCAAGGTTGACCAAAACAGATCAGTTTTCATAGAGGGCACATGACAACCCCCCAACACACCACTACCACCACCAAACTAAAATTTCTGAGAAAATATTTTTTGTTGCAAAGTAGGTAAGGTAAGCTATAATGAGTGAAGACAGATTTAACATGCTTATTTTTCTGTATGTTCCGAAAGACATTCATAAACTATGATGAAATCATGAACCTCTTTGCAAATAAGAATCTATGAAAATAGATTTTACTAAATCCTCTTTCATAAACACTATATAATCACACTTTGAATCAAAAAGTTTGAACTTACAATTTTATATATCATATAAATAAAAGAAAAGGCAAATTTAAATTTTTATATATATATATATATATATATATATATATATATATAATTATTTATTTAAAAATATGATTCCAACTCGCGAATTGGAATCATATTTTTAAATAAATAATTATATTTATGCTCTACTTTTGTATCGAGCACTATTTTTTTAAAATAATAACAAAAATACTAAAGAACTTTGGATTATTTACCTAACAAGTTCTTTCTATTTTCTATATATTTTATATATATATATATATATATATATATATATATATATATATATTTAAGTTATATTTAAGTAATGAAAATCTTGGTTTTATAAGGTCTGATCCTTTCCCCCCTCCTTCCTCAACATAAAGTATTATAATAGAAAGAAATATAAAAACAAATTTTAAAATTCTCCCTCCCCTCTCTAAACTCTACCATGTCTCTCACACCATTCCTCGCCACCTTCTATGTTAACTTATATAAGCTTAATACTGCCCATGAAAAAAGTAAATTTTAATTTCATTTTTTGTTTCACCTTTTGAAAGTGATGTCTGAAGATCCAGGGAATATTAAAAGCCCCGAGTGAAATAAACTATTATAATGGAGCCTTAAAGTGGTCTGTTGTTCTTTAAAATATATATATGAACACTGTCTACTCACTTCTATAACCTAATATATATGATCACAGAATTTAAAATTTTTAATTGAGATTTTTACTGAGGAACATACCCCCTCTAACTGAAAATGCAGGATCCGTCCCTGTATCACCATTTTTTTTTCAACTCTTCTTATTAATAACCTTTCCTTTCCAGTTAAACAGGCATCTGACACTTCAAAGACTGTTCATCTTTTTGGTCAAAAATGTCATCAGCAGCATATATGATGTCATTATCACTGCAATACTGGTTCCCAGACAAGTGGGGTTTTTTTTCATGTTGGGGAACGGATGATAGTTAAATCAGAAGAATAAGGAGACTGATCAACCAGTTAAAAGCCCTAGTCATGCACAGTAGCCATTGAAACAAAGGACTTGTGTATTGGAGTATTATCTGAATGAAACAAAGCACCTTTCATCAGTTTTCCTTAGCATTTGGTCTTGATAGCCTCAGCAAGTTGGCATAGTACTCTTCATTGATGGTGTGGCCCCTTTGAAGATTGTCAATAAACGCAATACCTTTCCCAAAATACTAGTCATTACCTTCCCTGCAGATGAAACAACCTCAACCTTCTTTAGAGCAGGTGAAGAGGAGTGTTTCCACTGCATGTTTCTCTCTTTGTCTCTGGCTCAAAGTGATGAACCCAACACTCATCTTGGGTTTGGAAACATTCAAGGAAACCATTTTTTTCTTATAGTGAAAGCATATTTATAAAGACAGTTGTTTAGCAAAGAAAGGCCAAATGAATATATCAAGTTTATTCCTCTTTCTTTTTCTTCTTCTTCTATATACCATGTCCCTTCAGAATGATGGCAATCATGGCTCTCCACAATTTCCTGTTCTTTGTAGTACTTAGTAAATTTTGTTTTGTTGTGATCTCTTCTAAACCTTGTTCTGCCACCCATTTATACAAGATTGTTAAGTAAGTTATGAACTCCTTTCCACTCTTGCCTTCAGGACAGCAAAGTTTCAGTTGGATTCATTATATTCACTTATATGCAAATACCCTTGGGAAAGGTATGAATCCACCTATTGCCCCACTAGCTATGGATTAATTAATAAACTACATTAGCTCCATTAGGCATGTCTACATTCTCTGGAATATAAATGTGTAGAAACTACCTTGGCCACAAAGTGAGGGATAACCTGCAAAGGGTTGATAAGTTGTAGAAAATGAATGAATCAATCAATCAATCTTGCCTTCAATATGTCTTGTGAGTTTCAGATTTCATAAGCCCTCTTTCCTCATTGTGTTTTAGAAATTTCAACTCTGATGTTAATATAAGTGTCCTTTTTGTTTCCATTGTCTCTAGAAATAAATTCCAATCAAACAAAATAATTCAGAAATAGCTGAAAAAAAGCAGTGAATTGGTTCTGGCTAAAGATTGAGGTGTAATAAAAATATTTGCTAGTAACATATTTTTTTGTTTTGTTAAAGAGGACACAAGGAAATACTAATCAACTTAGGTGTGTAAATAACTTTCTATACGATTGTTGCACTTGAAATTATTTTCGCATCGATTTGAATTTTCCAACATTACAGAAATCATTATTTATATGATATTTTAAATTATAAGATTTTGAGATGGAATGAATATAACCCTACAAAATGATACCAAGTTTACTGAAATTGGACTATCGAAAGAAATGTTATTAGCCTTAACGTTTCCCCTCCCCCAAATCCAGATTTCCTATTTTGCTTAGACAGTGAGTGTTAAAATCTGGTGTTTTGTGAAGTGCAAATAAAAATATCTGCTAGTAACATGATTTTTTTGTTTAAGACAACCCAAAATGACATGAAAATACCAGTCAAGTTGTGTTTGGGGTTGTACATAATTTTTTATATTAGTGTCATACTTGAAATTAAGATAATTTTGCATTGATTTGATTTTTCTGCCTTTAGGGAAATCATTATTTACATGATGTTTTCAATTATAATGGGAGTTTGGAATAGAATGATTATAAGCCTACACAATGATATCAAATTTATTGACATTTGACAAGCCAAAGAAGTTATTGGCTTTAAGGTTTCCCCTACCTCTAAATGCAGATGTCCTTTTTCCTCACTTTGGGGTGGGTGTTACAAAAGAATGTTTCTAGTATAGTGAGAATGAATTTAGTGCTAATTAACATTTGATCCAGGTACCACAGGACCCTGGGCTATAAGAAAATGCCAAGTTTATGTTGGGGAGGGTAATGGAATTCCATTCTAGTCCATAGCCTATAATTAACAGATTGCAAAAGATAATTAACCATTATCTACCGTAATCATTAAACAAAAAACATTGACCTTTTCACAAGTTAGAAAAAACAAGAGGAGCAAATCAATACTGAAATCATTGTATTTCATTGTTTGCAGGTAAATAACTCAATCCAGATCTCATGTGGCTTGTACATATGGTACATCACTAATGTCAATTCCCTGTACCGTTCCAGCAAGTACCTCACTTCTCGTGCTATCCTCTACCTTTACAAGATCCAGATAAGACAGAAAATGGAATACTGCTGCCATATATGGGCAGGAGCTGCCCAGTGTTCTCTTTCTAGTCTCAATAGAGTTCAAAAGCATTTCCACTTCATTTGGGATGACAAAATATTTTCCACTTTACAATCCCTTTCTCACAGACAAAAAATGTTGCATACCTCTTGCTATTTCCATGGAAAGTGTTCAGAGGAACCAAATTCTTTAGTTCCACCAGTTTTAACCTCCACAGCCAAGACCTGCCATGCCATTCACATTGTAGCAAACCATCCTCATTCCCTTCATATTCCCTTGGTGAGATGTTAGTTCCACTCAAACAGCTTCTTAACCACGAACCACTGCCTTGTGGAGCCAATTCCCGAGAGGCTACATCCTGATCACTACAATCTTAATCTGCTCAAGTCTAGGATTAACCATTATCTTCTGCACATATCCACATAAGCTGTACCTCTTATTCTGTAATCCTCTGCCTCAAGTGATCCCTGGATCTTGTAAAGGGTGAACACAACTGTATATAAAAAAAAATGGCCACAGAAGATGAAATAAAAATTTGTACAGGGTGTCCTACAAGTCACTTAGGGATTTAAAAATATTATGTCAACTTTTTTTTTAGTATTTAAAAATAGTTTTATATTGAATGAAAATTCAAACATATGAAATAAATTTCCATTTAATTATCAAAAATTATGTAATTTAAATGTCTTTCATTTTCAACTTCACACAGACATTCTCTTTTGATAATGTTACGTGTTGATAATTGTAACAAAGGAAAAAAAAAATGATTTACCACAGCACAGAGCTAAATCACAAACAAATATTTAATTTACTAAAACACAACATAAACTATATACAAGATAAACAATTGTGGCTTACAAAAAAACAGAAAACACAGAGTTACTGGCAAAGTGTTACGAGGGAGGAAGAAGGTGAGTCAAATATCTTTATCACTTTAGGGCTAGTGAAGTAATCTAAGTGCTGATAACTGGAAATCCATAAAGGTGTGTAAATAAATATTAATTTTTAGTTTGGTCAATGAAAATAGTCAAAACTCTATTTACCAGATTTGTTCCAAGGGGTTCTCTTTTGGGGTTTTGTTGGTCGGCAACTTTTCATAGAGATTCTTTCGGCTGGATATAATAATCCTCAAATCAAAAAGCCGGAGTTGATACTGGCAGAAATTTCCTTTCACCAACTGACAACCCTTTTCCAAAAACCTATTTTTATAGGGGCTAACACCTAATTTGCATATTTCTAGATGTTTCTCGGATCATCTAGATTCTTCTCGAATATACTGGAATGATCTAGAATCTTCCTAACGTTCTATTTCAAATTTCTCTATTTTATATCTACTTCATGAAAGAAAACTTTTTTTGCATTAACAGGTAGGACTCAGTAGAATCCTTTACTATAAATTTTAACCTTATTGAGACTTTCTTATTATAGAAATGCATCCTCGTAACAATAACATTCTACATAACAGCAGTTAATAACTCTGACTACAAGCCTAGAATTTCTGCACAGATGTTATCCTTGAGTTGTTGAATTGTTTAGGGTTTATTGATGTATACACATTCCTTAAGACATCCCCAAAGTCACTTGGCAAGTCACTTACTGAACCATATTGCCTAAAATGTTGAATCAACTAACAAATCATAAAATCCAATGGTGGTTTTCCAGCATTGAAGTGTTGGCACCATTCTCTTTGAGTGTGAATTGTGGATTGCTTAAATCTAGAATTTCATTATTTTGGTTCTTTGTTCAGTTTTGAATTTTTCCACAGATAATTTCCACATATCAATAAGAAATAAAATGTATGGAACATCTGACATTTTATGACATTTTTAGATCCCTTGGTGACTTTTGGGACACCTTGTACATAGTTTGTTTAATTTGAAAAGAAAACTCAAGTTAAGCCATCTTACTTTATATTTTTTTTGCTTTTACACTGATGTCATGGTGCCAACTGTCTGTTGAACTCCTCTAAAGATCAAATAAAATCAAATTTTATGAGTGAGCAAAGATTTAAAAATAAAATTGAAAGAATCATGTCAGTTGTAGGAAAAGCTGGAGAAGCCATTGTTGTCTGCAGTAAATTCATTGAAAAACACTTCAATCTGTCAAGTCAATGATTAAGAAGATGCAACATCGTCATATTAAGATTAGAAAAAAGTAACAAAAGAAAAAATTTATGGCTTTTGGGGCGGTTTTTTTTTGTTTTTTTTTTTCACTATTTTCTTTATTCTATTTTTAGTTTTACATTGGAATGGGACAATTTAAGTCTTTTAGTAATCCATTGGAGAGACCTGTCAAGATTAATAAAATAGTAAATCTGTTTACAATAAATCGTGAGGTTAACTATTTTACTGCAACTTTTTAGGACAAGGAATTTCCACTCTGGTTATATTTTTTTTTTTTTTTGCATTCACTCATGTTTCAAGCTTCAGTTTTTTTCTTTAACCACCTTTAAAAAATTATTTTTTATTTATTAAAACCTGTAACAAAACTAGTAATTTCAGCACATCATTCGCAGACTTTATAAGATTGAATGTTTGTAAAGAAAGTTACAAGCTTTTTTTATTCAGAGATTTCTCTTCTTTTATGAGAATGAAGTAAAAAGTTCATAGGTTGACTATAAAGGCATGATGCTAGAACTGTGAAATTGTGTGAGCATTAATTTCAACTCTTCTTATTAATAACCTTTCCTTTCCAGCTAAACAGGCATCTGACACTTCAAAGACTGTTCATCTTTTTGGTCAAAAATGTCATCAGCAGCATATATGATGTCATTATCACTGCAATACTGGTTCCCAGACAAGTGGGGTTTTTTTTCATGTTGGGGAACAGATGATAGTTAAATCAGATGAATAAGGAGACTGATCAACCAGTTAAAAGCCCTAGTCATGCACAGTAGCCATTGAAACAAAGGACTTGTGTATTGGAGTATTATCTGAATGAAACAAAGCACCTTTCATCAGTTTTCCTTAGCATTTGGTCTTGATAGCCTCAGCAAGTTTATAGTACTCTTCATTGATGGTGTGGCCCCTTTGAAGATTGTCAATAAACGCAATACCTTTCCCAAAATACTAGTCATTACCTTCCCTGCAGATGAAACAACCTCAACCTTCTTTAGAGCAGGTGAAGAGGAGTGTTTCCACTGCATGTTTCTCTCTTTGTCTCTGGCTCAAAGTGATGAACCCAACACTCATCTTGGGTTTGGAAACATTCAAGGAAACCAGCTGGTTCTGCTTCAAACAATGTCAGATTTTCCCATGACTTGATCAGCCTGCTACACTTTTGATCAGGTGTCAAAAGCTGTGGCACCCTTCTAGAAGAAACTTTCATCATGCCAAGTTCATTACACAGAATATTCTCAACTCCCTCACAGAATATGCTAATAGCATTAGCTGCTTGATCTATAGTCAATCTCCTGTCATCAATCACCATGTGGTGAATGCAATCAATGTTTTCCTCAGTGGTGGCAGTTACAGGATGTCCAGACTTTGGGACATCTTCAAGACTCTTCCTTCTTCTCCTAAATCCAGCTGCCCACTTTTGTACTGATGATAAAGCTGGAGCATCATCCCCTAATATAGCAACCATGTCAGTATGAATACACAGCTAAAACGTTTTTCTGCGGATACTTGATAACACCATGATGTCAAATTTTGTCCATTTTCAAGAGAAGTCACTAATAGTTACTTTTGAAGTCTTCTTTGAACAGTCAAATATCAGTTTACCTGGAAAGAAACAATGCAGTTATTGATAAGAAGAGCTGAAATTAAAAATTTCACAGCTCTAGCATCACTCCTTCATAGTCAGCCTATGAACTTTTCAGCCCATCCTCGTAATATCTCTACCTCTGTCAAGAATTTTTCCTATGACTATGCAAAGCTTCTATATCAGTAAAGATAGTTTCGATTGTTATGTGGTCTCATCAGAATCCATCTTGCAGATTTATAAATCTATCTTTTGTCCATGCCTTGAATATTGTAGCCATACCTGGTCTGGTGCATCCGTTCTATACCTTGATATTCTCAACAAAATCCAAAGAAGGATCTGTAATATTATTGGTATTGACCTGGCATCTCAAATTAACTCACTTTCCCACAAACATAATGTGGCTTCCCTGTGTCTTTTCTATAAATACTTTCATGGCAGCTGTTCTTATGAACTCTCTTCCTTGGTCCCGACTGCATGAATTTAAGCAGGCTATGAAATTCACAATTAGGTTACATTGTTTTACTCTTGAAATAGACAGATATAACTGTAAGTTCTATTCTAATAGTTTTCTTTCTCACACTTCTCACCTGTGGAACTCTCTTCCAATATCTTGTTTCCTCACCACCTAAAATTTTCAAAAATTTGATTGCAAAATCAATCACCATCTTCCTGAAAACTGTTCTTTAATTGTCCTTTCTACTGACTAAAATCTTTTCATTCTCTTTCACTCTCAGTAACCCCCTTGTGTCTTAGTGGCTTTATTGTCTCGCTTCATGTGAAATGATTAAAAAATCATTTTTCTGGTTATATGTTAAAAATAATCAGACAAATTTATTGACCACCTGGATATCGACCACTTTGGGGACTCCTGGTTTATTGTTTGGAGTTGGTAATGTCTCCTTAAGTCTTGAACATATGTTACTTGAATATTGTCATGTCCCTAACTGAATTTTTTGTTTTTTGTTTTTGCAAACTTACATGCTATTAATGATGTTTTTTTATGTCTCCAACCTGAAAATCTTTTGGAATAATAGGAATTCTTTAAATTAAGGAAGACTTTGGAATTGATCTTCCAAAATGTTACAGTAACGACTAATGCAAGAACAAATGAATTAAACAGTTCAAACAATTCTTGAATTAACAAAAATAATACACTGTGCCGCATAAGTACCTCCCACATTTATAAGGTTAACAAAAAGACCACAGTAATTGTTATTAAAAAAAATATATTTTACCATTGTTTAAAAAAAGGGCTACATTTTCTATTTGTTTGATTTTAAAAATGTCATCCTCTAAGTGCTGTCTTCTATTTACCATACTCTCTTTTAGACGATTTTTAAAGTATTTCATTACCTGGAAGTTTGAGCGATTCAAGGTCTTCCAGGTGTGGCTTTCTTTTAAAAGCTGAACATGTGGCTCTGAAATTTTCAGCATTAGCTAGATGAAGACCTCATTGCCATTTGCCTAAGTTCACTAGTACCACACAAGTGACAGTTGAGGGAGGTATTTTAAAAAATTATAGAGTGTACAGCAAAAATACCTCCCACATTTTAGAAGTTGACAAAAAAGACCACATAATTATTATTAAAAAAATTATTTCACTGCTGTCTAAACAAAAGTATGTTTCTATTCATTTTATTTTTTAAAATGTCATCCCCTAAATAATGGCCACTAATTATATTACACTGTTGTAGATGATTTCTAAAGTTTCCCATCATCCCTAGAAGTTTGAGGTCTTCCAGGTGATTTGCTTTTAAATACTGAACATGTGGCTCTGAAACTTTCAGCATTAGTTAGATGAAGACCTCATTGCCACTTACCTAAGTTCACTAGTGACATTTTAAAATATGGAAGGTATTTCTACTACACACCATTTTTTGTTTGTATCTACTTCTTTTTCACAAAATATTTGTGAATGTTAATTTTAAATCTGATACAAAAAGAAGAAATGAAAGTACTGGCTAATGTTTATTTGAAGAATTTTTACTATTTATTGATGACTAGATTTTTAAAAACTTATTACAAAAAATAGATTTGACTTGTAATACAGGTACACTACCAATTATACTGCAAGTGATGGCCTGGCACCTCTTTTAATCCTGATAAAATTATTAAGCAATTTCTCATAATTGCCAGATTAATTCACCAGGTGGTCACAGGTGGCACTTTGTTTAATAATAACTTTTATAAATTTTATAAGTTTCTAACAGTGTGATAATATAGAAATGCAAGAGATGTGTAATTAGTGAGGTAGAGATTTGGTGTTGAATTGTTGTTACATGACTTCTGCTGGTCTGGTAAAATGAATAATCCACAGCATGGGTTTGCTGGAAAATTGATGTGCTTGTATGTTTATCTGATTGTTAATATTAGTTTCTTTATAGCTCCTATTCTTTTTAAACTTCCTCATTTATCAAATACTCTGTTCATGGTATTCTTAATGTTTTGAAGTTATTTAAATTTTATTGTTGTTTATGTAGAATTTTAGTTCCGAAATGGTATGGTACACCTCATAGGTGAGGTAAATGAGAATAGCAGAAGGCAGAATGATTGAAAGACAAAGATTTAGAAGGAGTTTCAAAAAATTCATATGCCAAAAATAAATATGATTTCAAAATTTAAAATATAAATTATAGATTACTTGTAATTGCATCCAGTATAAATAGTTATAAATAATTATTGACCGATTTTATCATTGTCATATTTTTGCATTATATCAAGTATTAAGAATATAGTAACTAGGGTGTGCAAATTGGAGGAGAAAGTTATCAATGTTCTGAGTTCAAATCCATGGCTATCTCCCTTTAGCCCTCTCTTGATTTTTTTTATTTTTAAATGTACTTTTTATCATATAAAATTTGGTGAGGTGCATGCAAATTTTCATTCTGAAAATGCAGCCCAGAGAAAAAGTTTAGGAACCACTGTAGAGTTTTGTTACTCTGACACTGTTATACCTGAACGTACCTATTCTATTATTAATAGACTCTCCCACACATAATAAGTAGTAGTAGTAGTAGCGGTCACCAGTTGAGCTCAGTGGATGGAGTGAGTCAGTCGATGTCGGACATTGAAGTATCAACCCTCACAACTAGATTGCTGCGTCATTGAGTCTTATTTCAAGTTCCTAACATTTTGTATGTTAGACCTTTTTAGGACCGACTTAGTGAAATACAAGCCTCCATTGTGAAAACTACTCAACAGACACTAATAAGGTTATTTCAGTATATAATTACTATCACTTGGAATTATGGTGATTTTCTAAGTGTAGTTCAGATATGGCACAAGGCTGAAAGTTTGGGGGCACCTAATGAGGATCAAATTCCCTTTTTAATCATAATTGATCTAGCAAGACAAGCTTGCTAACCATTACATGATGTTGAAGTGCCCAATCACCTGCAATTCTGATCAAGATATATGTACTAAGAAGGTGATTCTGGTGGAGGCATTAAATGAGAATGAATATACGGATATTTCACATGCATGCCAAGAGATTCCCAGCCATATCTTGTTTTACTTTGAACAACAGCCAAATTGATTATTCCAAAGTAATTAGAACAGAATACTATTAATATCTACTGTATAATCAGGTATTATTTTTTAAAAATTAAAATAAAATCTAAAAATTAATTATAGGTTTATAAAAATTTTCAACAACAGATACACCACTAATTTTCCTGCACTTTATTTAATTAGGATAAAATTATAAGCACACATTTTAATTTCCTATAATTGCAAGATTAATCAGTCATTTAATTCACCTATACTAAACTATTATTAAATGTAATTTATAAGTTTCTAATGGTCAGTGATACTGTAGAGATGTGACAGATGCATAATTGGTGAAGTAAAGGTGTATTATTGAATTGCTATGACATGTCTTGTTAGTTTGGCCAAATAGATAATCCAGTATGGTTCTGGTATCAAGGGTGTCAGAAAATTGGTATGATGCTTGTATCTTTATCCGTTTTTTTGGCAGCAGTTTCTTTATGGTTCCTATTTTTTAAAGCTTCTTCATTTATCAAATGCACTGTCCATGGTATTCAACATTTATCAATGTTTTAAAGATATTTAAATTTTGATATTTATATAGTTTTGTTACTGATACTTAAAAGGATATTTCAATATACAGAATCTTCCAAATTTACAATCTATAAGAATTATAATCATCTACAAATCTGATTAGGATATGTGTAATAATAATGTTATATTGGGAGACATTGCATGAGAATAAATATGCAGATGTTTCACATTCACTCCAAGAGATTCCAAGCCATGTCTTGTTTTACTTTGCACAACAGGCAAATTGATTATCCTGAAATGATTAGAACAAAATACTGTTAATACTCACCATATAATCAGGTATTAATTTTAAAAATTAAAATAATCTCTTAGTGTCTTTACTGCCTTACTTGGATGAACTCATTTAAAAAAAAAAATTAATTCCACACCAGTAAGTATTGATATACTGTTAAATTAGCCAACCATCATACTTTCAATTGATTTATCAACTCCTTGTTATCACAACTATTTATTTATCATGTTTTCCCCATAGGTCATTTTTTTGCATCCTGGCTATGACGATAAACCACATCGGCATCCTGGGTAAGATGATAAACTACATCGGCATCCTGGGTAAGATGATAAACTATGTCCAAAAGCAAAGCCTCTGATCAGGAGGTTTTGAGGACTGTGGAACCATCTCTTAATTGCGGGTGTTCCCAGGTTCACCCTGACCTGTGGTGGTAGCACCTGTTATGGTCCCAGCTCTGGATAAATAATTAACCCCCAAACTAGGGTCAAAGCACTATGAAGTGTAAAAATAGGTTTTAATACCAGAAATACTGTGTAAAAAAAATTGTTACGAGCAATATATTTTTGGAAAAAAAATATTACCAGCAATAAAAATTTTTGTCAGCATTAAATAACCCATTGAGGTCGATATGCCATAAAACAAACCATACAAAACCTAAGGTCATTTTCTCTGCAGGTTGACTCCTTTTTACTCATCAGTTCCTAACTTGCTGATAGACTTTTCTCTACCTTTACTGTTGCTTCTAGTAATGCTGCTTGTTGATTCATGTGGACTGAATTTTCCTATTTTGACCCTGGAATCCCACCAGTGTTCATTTCCTTTCATATACCATTTCTCTAGCATCTGCAAAACAGCCACTTTCTGATGCCCAGTCATCAATCATTTTTTTTAACGCTTTGCCCGCACATTTTACCATTCTCTCCAGTTCTTGACACACATGTGCGTCTACAATATTCATCATCTTCGACATTCTCTTGACCTTTAAAAAAATCTCTTGTGTCAATTTGAACACATGTATACGTGACATGCATTTTTCTCTATGAACTTCACCAAGCTTACAAAAAGATTCAGTATGTCCTTGACTCAATTTTAAAGAAAATTAAAAATTGATTCATTTCTTGATTTTTGAATCACCTGAACATGTTTACTTCAAGCAATGTATGACAGAAGAAATGTTTAATTGAATATCTAATATTTAAATGTTTAATTGAATATCTAAAACATAATTAAATATTCAATATTTAATATAGTAATGAATATTTAATTTATAATAAATAATCAATATTTCATTTACCAATGAATGTTCAATATTTCCTTTATAAATAAATAATATTTAATTTATTTATGAATGTTCCATATTTCATTTATAGATAAATAATCAATATTTCATTTATCAATGAATGTTCAATATTCCATTTATAAATAAATAATCAATATTTCATTTATCAATGAATGTCCAATATTCCATTTATAAATAAATAATCAATATTTCATTTATCAATGAATGTCCAATATTCCATTTATAAATAAAGAATCAATATTTCATTTATCAATGAATGTTCAATATTCCATTTATAGATAAATAATCAATATTTCATTTATCAATGAATATTCAATATTTCATTTATGAATAAATTGTGATGTCAATGAAAACTCATTGCACTTTTGTGATACCAACGAATACTCATTGTCACTTTCATAATGCTTGTTGTAGTAGAGACTTTGTAATCACAGATACAACTATAGTACACCGTTGAACAATACTGGTGTCAGACGCCTTCGAATAACACTTGCACTAATAGTACTTGCTCAATAATACTTGCACAAAAGTAACCACCATATAGTGATCTGAATAAAGAAATAGTATAGTGAATAGAGTAGAGAATAGCGTTCCATATAGTAATAAGGGATAGAATAGAAATGGCAGATCAATTAAACGTCAGCTACTTCCTGCATATATGCATTTTCTCTATGGTTATGTCGTCTACCTAATTCAATAATAGGATCGCCTATGTTTGCTCAATGGCAATCTATGTTCAAACTCAAGTGTCAGCAGTGACACTTTATTCCTATATAACAAATAAAGAATCAATATTTCATTTATTAATGAATGTTCAATATTTCATTTATCAATGAATAATCAATATTCATCAATGAATGTTCAATATTTCATTTATCAATGAATGAATAAATAGACACAGTGCGTATGAATAATTGTATAAATATATAAATATGTAATTTCCTCTGAAGAATTTAGCCAGAAAGAAAGCTAGAATAAATCAGCTTAAATTTGATAAAAGCCACACAAATAAGAAAATTGAGGAATATTTTCCCATGTTTTTGTGAACAGTTAGAAACATTTTGATAATAATTGATTTTTATACTTGGTTTGTCTTCCCTTACTACTGAAATTTGTATTTTATTTATTAACATCAAGGGAAAAACTAAGATACAAGAATTTACTGAGTGTGGGATAATATGAGGAAAGAAATTATTATTAAGGCGGGAGAACAATAAAATAAAGAGAAATTAAGAAGACAGAAGATAACAATTGACATTGCATTTAAATGTTTGATGGTCAGTGTTGACTGGAGAGCAAGAAGCAAGAAAAGAATTCCACATGCGAGAAGTGTGATAAAAGAAACTCCTAACATAGAACTTACGGCTGCCAATATAGTACTGCACTTATATTCATAAAGGTTAGTTACAATAGAGGAAAGCAATATTTATTTTGAAAAATACAAAAATGTAGCACAAGGCCATAAGGAGGGATAGGGGAAGGCTAGTCTTATCTTAAACTTAGCTAGCCATGATTACTGATCCAAATATATCACAGTATTCCTTACACCAAAACAACACATTCTTACTTACCATTTGTTTGGGGTCCACCCCTTTTTCATACAAGTGGACTCGATCAGTGTGTACTTGGACTGCTGTCGTTAAATACCCAGAGTCAGAGTAGTGTCAGAGCAGAGATTGTGATTGAGTTGGAGGTAGAGTAATAGTGTGAGGTAGAAGTCACAGTTACCAGCACGTAGACTCTAAGTAAGTCCTACTTCGAGACTGAATTTACCAGACTGTGTATACATATTATTATTGCTACTAACCACATTTCTGGATCTACTAACAGTATTACCAATTGTATTATTGTGTAAATACATTCATTTGTTATATTTCATTCCTGCATTTGTCATTCCTTGGAGACCGGATTTCATCTCGGAATCCACAACACCATTCTTACTACAGCAACCATAAGGTCCTTGATAAAATCCAGAGACGGATATGCAATGTAATTGGCCCTGATCTGGCATCTTGTCTGCAGTCGCTCTCTCACAGATGTGCCATCACCTCCCTCTGTCTTTTTTACAAATACTTTCACGTTAACTGCTTTGATGAGCTGCTTTCGCTGGTTCCCAGACTTCATGAATTTAAACATTCAAATAGGCTAACATCTCGCTCTCACCCCTTCACTGTCAAAACTGTTAAATGTAGCTATCTCTTCTACTCCAATAGCTTCATATCTCACACTTCCCACCTGTGGAACTCCCTCCCCTTTTCTTGTTTCCCCGATAGCTATAATCTCCAACTATTCAAATGTAATGTCAATCAATGTCTCCAGATGCCCTGATCTATCCTCTATCCTTCTCTTCATCCTTTCCTCTATCACTCCTATTTGCTCTCACAAGTAAGGAGAAGAGAGTTCCACAGATGGGAAGTGCAGGAGAAGAAGCTGTTTGAGTAGAAGAGACAGTTACATTTAACCATTTTGACAATGAAAGTGGGGGGCTGAAATGCCAGCTTGGTAGCTCGCTTAAATTCAACCAGCGAAAGTAGCTCGTCAGAACAGTTGCCATGAAAATATTTGTAAAAGAGACAGAAGAAGGCCACGGCACATCTGTCGGATAGTGATTGTAGACTAGGTGCCAGATCAAAACCTATCATCTTGCATATTCATCGCTGGAGTTTGTCAAAGACCTCGAGGCATATAGTGGGAGCACCAGACCATATATGACAGAAATATTCCATGCAAGGGCGGATGGTTGATTTATAGATTTGAAGGATGGAGTCAAATAAGAAAAACTTTCTAACATGATACAGAGAATCAACTTTCCTTGCAGTAGATGAAGCTATTGATTAAATGTATTTATTCCACCTCATGTCAATGGACAGCATGAGACCAAGCAGGTGTAACAAGGTGTGGCAGTAATATTCAAGGCAAGGGCGAATGGTAGACTTATGAATCTGTAAGAGAGATTCTGGTGAGAAATTGTCTGGAATAGTGAACCAACTTTCTCCAGACTTAGCATTTGATTCAATATGTTCTTTTTAATTCATGTCAACCAAGAATGTTAGACTGAGAAGACATAATGAGTCACTCTCCTAGAGATTGTAGAATAACAATAATAAACAGCACTTACCGGCGTAAGGGTCCCAGCTAGCGTCCAGCTGGCAGACAAAAATAAAGCAGGTTGTAACTTAATACAAACTGACTGGAATCAAGCTGGTATTTATACAGAAATACCGCCACTCATGTACCAGCAGCCAATCACAGCCCAAGCAATAGACTATTCCACTTGAGCACAATGAGATGCTCCATGGCACCATAAATAGCTCTCTTAAGGTTGAGTTATTATTTACTCAACTTGCTCCACAACTGAGTGTTTATTTCAACCACGTGATTTTTCTACAGAGATTAGTATCATCCATGTTGATGGGAGGCAAGAAGTGGTCTTTCAGGTGACTTTATAGGGAGGTTTAATTTTGGAAGAATAATGGTTAAGACTAGACTTGAAATGATTGTGATTATAGTGGTCAGGAAAGCATCCTCTTGGAAGTTGGTTCATAACGTCAGGGTTCCAGAGTGGAAAGTTCATCTGAACAATTACCATGAAAATATTTATAGAAAAGCTACAGGAAGCTATGTTATGGCAGTGGGAAACTGACTGAAGCCAGGATGCCAGGTTAGGACCAATAACATTGCAGATTCTTCTTTAGATTTTAACAAGAATCTCTAAATATATAGCAGGAGCACCAGCCATATGTGGCAACAATATTCGAAGCAAGGACAAATGGTAGACTTATAATTGTATAAGATAGTTTCTGTCAAGAAAAATAGTCTGGCACAACACAATGAAGCATCTTTACTAGCAACAGACTTAGGAATTGAGTCAATATAATCTTTCCACTTTAGATGAATGAAACAAGTAAATTTCCCTCTTGATTGTCTAATTAACACAACTTGAGATTATTTATGTATATTTATTTAGGCTAAGTAACAGCATGAATATTAGATTCATTGCCAAAAACATGGCTGTCTTCATTTTGCGACTTTTAGATTTAATTTTTTTTTTCCTTTAGAAATAAAATAACAGCTTTTCATCCAGCCCTGAGAATGGTGGGGCTGAAACAAGATTCAACCCTTTTAGACTAATCTCCACTCAAAAGTGGCATTTTGCCTTTGAAACCATCTGGACTGCCACTTCTTCAAATGTGTCTTGTCCAACTGTTTGGCAAATGTGCAAGTATTATCTTCACCAGACATTAACATTCCACTGAGGCAATCAAGTCCACCCTAATGAACATGTGAGATATAACCAGAACTAAAAGCAAAGTCAAATCACTTTTAAAACTTTTATCGTTCAGCGGTTTGCCCAGAAGCCTGGAAAAAATATAACAACGCCCTTGTTTTTTTTTTTAGCAAAATCTTAATCAATCCATTATCAGCAGTAGAAATATTCACACATTTTATTTTTATGACATTAAATATACATTCTTCTTATATGTACTATGAGTGATTGAGGCTCTCCACAACTTGCTTTGAGCTCCCAGCAATGTTTTTTTTCCCTATCCTTCCAATTTTGTTTTACGATACATTTACACAAGATTTTTCAGTAGGTTACTTACTGTTCCCTTCTGTCTATCTTGTTTCCAGTATGTCCTGTGAGTATCAAATTCTCTATACCCTCTTTCCACATCTTGTCTCTCTGAAATTTCAACTCTTTCTGGTTATTATTTCTATTTCTAAGAGTCCTTTATGTTTTGATTTCCTTAAAGCTACATCATTGTTCATATCCTCCATCCATTGATATTTTCAGCATCCTCCTGTAGAACCACATCTCTGTTGCCTCAAATCTGTTCATCTGTGAGAAAATTATCCAGCATTCACTGCTACATAGGAGGACTGATATTATATAGTAGTTCAGTACTTTGTTTCTAATGAAATTTACCTGTTTCTTAATACTTTGTTTAGCTTCAGTAAGGTATATTTCACCATTCAAATTTCAGGGTCACATTTTCTGTCACCTGTTAAAACAATTCCTATATAGATGAATTTCTTCAGTTCTTCAATTCACACTTCTTGGACTGCTTCTCTTGCTGTTAACTATATATTCTCTTCTTGCAATTGATAATTAGTCCTTTCTTCCCACTTTCCTTTGTCTATCTAGATAGTAATTACAATCATAATGGGCATATTGTCCTCATCTTTATTGCCATATTCACCTTCAACATCTGTCTATATTTCTGAGATGAGGTATTATGTACACTATTTACATTATTTGGACTATTGTCCTCATCTTTGTCGCCATATTTATCACAACTTTTCGGCCCTTCAGTATCTGTCTATATTTCTGAGATGAGGTATTATGTATACTATTTACATTATTCGGACTATTGTCCTCATCTTTGTCGTCATATTTATTACAACGTTTCGGCCTTTCAGTATCATTCTATATTTCTGAGATGAGGTATTATGTACATTATTTACATTATTCGGACTATTGTCCTCATCTTTGTCGCCATATGTATTACGTTTCAGCCTTTAAGTATCTGTCTATATTTCTGAGATGAAGAACTATGTACACTATTTACATTATTCAGACTATTGTCCTCATCTTTGTTACCATATTTATTACAACATTTCGGCCCTTCAGTATCTGTCTATATTTCTGAGATGAGGTATTATGTACATTATTTACATTATTCGGACTATTGTCCTCATCTTTGTCATCATATTTATTATAACGTTTCAGCCTTTCAGTATCATTCTATATTTCTGAGATGAGGTATTATGTACACTATTTACATTATTCGGACTATTGTCCTCATCTTTGTTGCCATATTTTTTACAATGTTTCGGCCTTTCAGTCTCTGTCTATATTTCTGAGATGAGGTATTATGTACACTATTTACATTATTTGGACTATTGTCCTCATCTTTTTGCTATATTTATTACAACATTTTGGCCCTTCAGTATCTGTCTATATTTCTGAGATGAGGTATCATGTACACTATTTACATTATTTGTACTCTTTTCTTCATCTTTGTTGCCATATTTATCACAACATTTCAGTGGTTGGAATGTTGAACTGAACCCTTTATTTCACTCACTGGGGTAGACTTATAAACTTAATGTCTTCAGCAACCATTTTTACCAGTGCTCATATTAAAAAAAATTTCAATACGAGCTCTGGTAAAATAAAAAAAATGAAACGATAACAGCAAAAATTGCAATATGAGCACTGGTAAAAATGGTTGCTGAAGACATTAAGTTTATAAATTCCAGAAATTCATACACAGATGACTTTAAGGATACATGGCACAATGGATAAAGGCATTGGTTAGATCCAGTGACAGGATCCAAAGAGTTGTGAGTTCAATACCTAGTTAAGGAGAACTTGGAGAGATGAATTAACAAAAGATAACTGATAACTGACATCTGTCAACCCCAGCAAGCAAAATAAATTCCAACTATGGAGGGTACAATGGCTGAAACATTGTGATAAATATGGCAATGAAGATGAGGACAATAGTCCGAATAATGTAAATAGTGAACTGAGCAGTACTAAAGTAAGAACAAGACAAGATATCCCAAGATATTGGATGTAGAATGAGAACAATTAACTTGGTAGATTAAATATTGGGTTCAGTTTAAAACTCCCTGTAGATTACCTGCATCAACAATCACCTAATGAAGGCTGGTGACCACAATGTTGTGATCTAACTTACATATTTATGAGTCTACCATTCATCCATGCTTTGAATATTGCTGCCGCATATGGTTCAGTGCTCCTGCTATACACTATGTTTCAAATTATTAACGAGGTGACATTTTTTCATTTCATCCAAAAACTAACAGGTGTCCTGGGTATGACGATAAACTACATCTGCATCCTGGGTAAGATGATAAGCTACATCCGCATCCTGGGTAAGATGATAAACTACATCCGCATCATGGGTAAGATGATAAACTATGTCCAACAGCAAGGCCTCTGATCAGGAGGTTTTGAGGAGCATGGAACCACCTCTTAATTGCTGGTATTCCCAGGTCCACCCTGACCCAGGGTGGTAACACCTGTTAGGGTCCCAGCTATGGGAAAATAGTTAACCTCAAAATTGAGGTAAAAAGCATTATAAAATATTACAAGTTTTATACATTTTTGAAGAAAAAACTATTACCAGCAATACATTTTTTTTAAAAAACAAAAAAAAACTATTGACAACAATACATTTTTGAAAGAAAAAAAAAACTATTTCCAGCAATACGTTTTTTGAAAAATAAAATTGCCAGCTATATGTTTCTGAAAAAATAATATTACCAGCTATACATTTTTGGAAAAATAATATTACCAGCTATACATTTTTAAGGAAAAAAATTATTTCCAGAAATAGATTTTTGACAAAACAAAAATATTACCAGGAAAAAAAAAAGTTGTTGGCATTAAATGACCCATTGAGGTTGATGTGCCATAAAACAAAACAAACCAAAACAATAAACTAACAGTCAGAATTTAACAAAATTTTTACAGTATAATAAGAATAGTATAGTATAAAACTGTATTGTTCTGCACAAGCAGAAACAAGTGGTAGCCATTTGCAATATTAACATGATATAGAAGGGTTCCAGACATTATAATTGTGTAATTATAGGGTCGCAAATGTGACTCCTTCTGAGAATATAGAATCGGAACTTTCCAAAGGCAAATCTAGATTAGAAATATCCAAAATAATTGGAAGATATCACCAAACTGTGAAAAGATTTGTTGCAGCTTCTATGAAGGTACATAAGAGGGCCAATAAGTGTCATTCAAGGGTTGTTTCTTGACATTCTTTGTCATGAATGCAACTTGAAGATGTAAATAACCCAAGGCTGACCAGTGAAGCACTTTTCAGGAGCAGTGGAGATGCTACAGTATCCAGAAGTACTTGCTATCATCTTCTGAAAAAGGTCAGGACATCAGTGAGACCAGTGACAAAGCCTAGATTGACAAAAATACACATACAAATGCATTTGAAATGGGTAAAAGACATGATGGTTGATTTCTTGAAAGTTTGGTTCACAGTTGAAAGTTGTGCAACATTTGATAACCCTGATGGCTGGAGCAAAGGTTGGGTCATAAATGGAAGTGATCATCATCAACACTTGACACAAGGAAAAGGTATTATGATTTGGGCTGGTATTATTAGACCTATCATGGTTGGTCCGTGGAAACCAGACAGTACAAAAATAACTGCAGATGCTTATACAGCCTTCTTCAAAGAGTAACTGGAATCTTGGCTAAAAAAGCAAAAAAACACCTTCAGGAGAACCATTGTATTTATGCAAGATGATGCTCATTCACATTCAGTATATAAAACTATGAAATACCTGCAGAAATTAAGCTTCTGTTGACTTCAGAAGATGAACTAGTCAGTCAATTCTCCAGACTTAAATGCAATTGAAAATTTGTGGAGCATTCTAAAGCAATGTGTTTATGAGAATGAACACCAATTTAGACACAAGGATAACATGGCAGGAAATATTGAACATATCACATGAAATTACATCAGAGGAGATCCAGAAATTGACTAGCGTTATTTTAAAAAAAGGATCACATATCTCATATTAACCAAATCTACTATCCTTTTTGAACTCTGTTTACTTTTTTATTTTAATTTAATTTCATCTTAGTTACTGTATGTATTCATAAAAATCTGTAAATGAAACAAAGTGTTCATTATTTACATTATTCAGACTATTGTCCTCATCATTGTCGCCATATTTATTACAACATTTCGGCCGTTGTACGCTCCAGCCTTCTTCAAGGACATATAGCACAGTGGATAAAGGTGTTTGTTAGATCCAGTGACAGGACCCAAACAGTGTGAGTTCAATACCTGGTTAAGGCAGTAGAGAACTTGGAGAGGTGAATTAACAGGAGATAACTGATAACTGACATCCATTAAACATGGCACATGGAACTAGAACAGTCTACCCCAATGAGCGAAATAAAGGGTTCAGTTCAACATTCAAACCACCTGAAGAGGGCCGGGGCATACAACGGCCAAAATGTTGTAATAAATATGGTGACAAAGATGAGGACAATAGTCCAAATAATTAAATAATGTATATAATACCTCATCTCAGAAATATAAACAGATAATTAAAGAGTTATTTTCTGTTTTTTACAGGGGTTTTTATTACACCTCACTAATAATTTGACGCACTATTAATTTAAGTAAATTAGGTAAATGATTGTAACTTCTGTTCCTTTTTCTAGAACCTTACAAATTTTACAGATTATGTGCATATACATGTTTCCATCATTCTCTGATAATTTCATTAAATTTCAACTAGTAGATTTTGGATAGAACTGAAAAGTGTCACCTCATTAATAATTTGAAACACAGTGTATACTCAGATATTCTTGATAAAATCCAAAGAAGAATCTGCAATGGTATTGGTCCTGACCTGGCATCTCAGCTTCAGCCAGTTTCCCAACACCATATTGTAGATTTCTCTGTGCCTTTTCTATAAACACTTTCATTGTAATTGTTCTGATGAACTGTCCTCTATGTCACCAAGACTATGAATTTAAGTGCGGTACTAGATTGGTGGATAGATCTCAGCATTTTACACTTGAAATGGTTAGATGTAACTAAGTTCTTTGCTAACAGTTTCTTTTCTTGCACTTCTCACCTGTGGAAATTTCTTCCAGATTATTTCTTCCTGGGCAATTTTAATCTTGAAAAATGTAAATGCAATATCAATCATTATCTAATGTCATCTTCATTCCTCATCTTTTATTGTTCTTCCTAATTACCAAAGTTTTTCTTTTCCATATTCTTTCACACTCAGTAACAACTTGTGTCTTAGTGGCTTTATTGCCTTGCTTGTGGAGAAATGATTAAAAAAATAATAACAAATATAAGGACAATTGTCCATATGTAAATAAGACAGACATAATCCTGTTATTCTTCTCAAGGTTCTTGACAAAATCCAAAGAAAGATCTGCAATGAAATCAATCCTGACTTGGCATCTTAACTTCAGTCACATTCTCACTGATGTGACATGGCTTCTCTCTGTCTTTTCTAAAAATATTTTCATGGCAACTGCTCTGACAAATTTTTTCCCCTGGTGCCCAGACTACATGAGTTTAAGTGTGCTACTAGATTGGTATCTAGATCCCACCTGTTTGCTGTTGAAATAGCTACATGTAACTGCGACTTCTACTCCAACTGCTACTTCTTTTCTCTCACTTCTTGCCTGAGGAAATTCCTTCCATTTTCTTGATTCCCTGATAAATACAATCTTCAGAAATTTATATGCAACATCAATCACCATCTTCTATTTTCTTGAACCCTGTTCATCTTTTATCCTTTCTGCAGTCCCCACTATAACCAGTCTTTTCTCTCAACTTCACTCTCTGTACACTAGTGGCATCCCCTCTTGCTTGGGGTGAAATGATTAAAAAAAAATTATATTCAATAACAAAATCAATAAAAAGAATATATTCTATTTAATTATCTGCTTTAATAAATTATTATTTATTCATTATCTAAGTTATTGTTTATTTGCTTTAATAAATTCTTGTTTATTGTTTATCTAATTTAATTGTAATTGACTTCTGCTATTCATCCCTTTATTGTTCACGGTTAAATGTCTTGAGCATTAACCTAGTTGGTTTAACTTAACTTCCTTCTCTCCAGATAGTATGTGCCATGCTTTGATAGTCATGTGACCATTAATAGCCAATCAATGGAGCTTGATCTGTACAGACAGTCTTTTGATAAATGATGCCATACTTGTGCATAAAGACAGCATTTTGTACCATTGTTCCAAATATTGAATGCATTTACTGGTATTGAAAAGGTAACAATGCTTTGCATGCTTAGACCACCATTTGCAATTTGGAAAAGGCGCATGTGTGGACTGGCATGCAAATTCAAAATATATATAAAGGCTTCAAATTTGTCGGTTGGCAAAAGGTCTTTTGACTCCTGTCGGTGTTACTACATGAGAACAAAAGAAAAGTGAAACAAAAGAGAGAGAGAGAGAGATTTGTTACTTTTAAGTGTCTCACCAGAGAAGAAGAAGAAAAAAAAATGCCATGGAATGAATTGTCAGCATTAAAAGAAATCACATTCCACTTGGGCTTATGGGCCACTTAACATTGAAACACTGGTTGGGGTTGGTTCTGTCGGAGTTAGCTCCTCCTGTAGTTCCTTAACCCTTCACCAGGGGTCTCTCTCCCGTTGCTATAAATACAGGGTGACCTTTTACCTTGATCTCTTTTCCTTCAGGCCTTGTACCACGTCACTTTGATGAGATGGGGTAATTTTTTCTCTTCATTTCAGCTAATACCATTATGTGAGCTCTCACCAATAGAGCATTTCCCAAATTCTGGGTTCACGCTAAGAACAATACCAATACATGTACGTACGAACACTCACCACAACACACACATAATATTCACCACACGCACTCAATGTAACTGTCCATGTGCCTGTAACTTGTACTTGTTGTTAATACATATATTTGTTTGCATATAATTATCGGTCTTGTTTGTTTTCTTTGTCTTCTTTGGACTTAATTAAAGTCCAACATTCTCAGGTAGCTGGACTGGCTAGCAGGAAATTTTAACCCATGTGTGTTCTTTATATCTTCACCGCCACAGTCCTCTATAATTCCTTACAATCACCAAAGTTAAGCAACATTGAGCCTAGATGGGTGGCCACCTGGAAATACCACGTGCTGTAAGATTGAATGTGTGGGTGGGATAATGGATAATGGCTTGAAACTGTTAAAAGGAGAGTGGAGTTCCAATTCTGTTGGGTTCTTTATATTCATTTACATGAAAATAGATTGGGAAAAGTATGACTCCTCCTCTTCCACCTCCAGCTATGGATTAATTAGTAAGACTTTTATCACTAAACCATTATTATCTCAAAAAAAATTCTTACAATCTAAATATATTTTCTGGCTTTAAATATCCTACAAAAGGGTTGATAAGCTATAAAAAATCAATCAATCATGTTACGTGAGATGCATTAATTGGAATATATTCTGCCATCAACATTATAGACTAAGCAAAAGCCTTCAACAAAGTACGCCACAAGGATCTGATGGAACTGCTCAGCAACCTTGATAAATTTGGGAAAGATATCAGAATAATCATGAATCTATAATAGCAACAAACAGCATGCATGCGCATAGGGAGCGAGTTCAGTAAATATACAAAAATAGAAAGGGGTGAAAGGCAAAGAGGCATCTTCTCACCTGACCTGTTCAACTAATACAGTGAGGCAATTCTGAGAGAATTCAAAACCCTATTGTGATTTAGCATTGATGGTCACAATCTTAACAATATAAGTTACGCAGATGGCACAGTACTGATAGCAGACACAGAAAAGAAATTACAAAATCTCCTACAGAAGGAGAGTAAGAAGAAAGGACTAAGCCCAAACTACAAGAAGAATGCATGGTCATCAGTAAGAGGATGAGCCTGAAATGTGAATTGAAGGTCGGGAACACTAGAATGAAGCAGATGCAGAAGTTTAAATATTTGAGATGTGTCTTGACAGAGGACAGTAAGTGTGACACTGAGATCCATAGGCGTGTAGCAGGCACTCCGTGCGGCCCCGTATCACAGAAAGGGGTGAACGAGGTCACAAGAGGCCTGCTGACATTTTTCAAGACGTTAAATCTGACGGTGAAACAATATAGATGACAGAACGAGGATATGTATGATAAATGCTAATTTATTCAGGGAAAGAAAAAGGAAATAAAGATGGTCGGAATGGTGGAGGTGCTGGAAGCTGCAGAAGTTTTAGTGCAGGCATTGATGGTCGGGGTTGGTGTTGGTAGTTGCTAGGATCATCGTTGTGGGGGGGTGAAGCTGATGTGGGTTGTTACCAGGATGATCGCTTGGTGGTTGTTGAAGTTGATGTTGGTTGATGCCAGGATGATCGTTGTTGGTTGTTGAAGCTGAGTCGTTGCCGGGGTGCCAACTTGTTGCTGTAGTTCATGTTGCCAACCTGTTGTTTGTCATTGCCAGGATGCCAATGTTGGGAAGGAGAGAGAGAGAGAAAGAAAATTCCCAACTATCATCAAGTTGGCAAACAAAAAAAAATGGGAGCGTAACTTAATACACAGCCCGTTGACCGGCGTCCTTGGCCAATGAAGGCCAAGGGGCCTCGCGAACCGACCGTTTCGGGTCGCCGACTGCCTCCCCAGAATCTAGCAAGAAATCACTGTCTTGTGACAAGGGAGACCAGCAAGAGAAATTGGCTAAGCTAACCGAAAAGTCTCTATAATAAAATACTACGAGGTTAGCTAAAGAGAACTAAGGTCTAAAAATGACTAGTAGTATATTACAACTAGGTTTGTAATATAACCTAACTAAAAAGGGGATTTGCTAGTCCCTCCGACGTGTTAACAGTGTGTAAGGAGCATGAATGAGAGGTCAAGGTCGAAATGACCTGTTCCTCTGCCGGTTCAAGGATAGAAGGAGGAGGTAACTCCGACAGGCGTATTGGGATAGCCAAGGACAAATTCCAAAAACTGGGCAGAGTACTGCAAGACAGGAGGATATCTTTGGTAACGAAGAAAAGAATACTGAACTGTTACATGACATCTGTCCTTCTTTACAGCAGCAAATGTTGGATGATTTCCTCAAAGATGAAGAAGAGACTTGAGGCAACAAAGATGTGGTTCTACAGAAGGATGTTAAGGATATCATGGACCGAGCAGGTGAGCAACGATGAGGTCTTAGAGAAGTTGCAAACAAGGAGGAGGCTTATACTTAAAATCAGGAAGAGGAAGCTGAAGTTTCTGGGACACATAATGAGGAAGGAGGGCCTGGAGAATATGATACTCACAGGTTGAATAGAGGGAAAGAGAGACAAGGAAAAACAATGTGGGACATACCTGGTAGACTTAAGCAAATGGATGACAGAATGTGGTCTGGGGGAGGAAGCATAGGGAAGGAACTTGTTGAGAGCTGCAAGGGATAGAAGGAGGCGGGGAGCCATGATCGCCTATGACCTGAAAGGACATGGTACATAAAATGAAAAAAGATAGACAGACAGATATTAAAGAAAAACAAAAACTGTTGGCTGAACAAACAGGCAACATGCCAAAACCTAGAACTTTTATCAAGATAGAGTCTTGAATAAAAACGGCAATACTGAAAAAAAAAAAGAGAAAAAGGCCTAAGGGCAATTTTACCTACTCAGTTTCCGAAGACTAGATTGACTATCTGGAACAAAAAAATGCTTAACAACATTAAATCCTATGAAAGGATGGCTCTAGACATAACCCGAGTATCATGCTGAGGCGATCTTCAGCCAGCTTGATAGATAGATAGATAGATAGATAGATAGATAGATAGATAGATAGATTATTAACAGTGGAAAATCGATAGATATATAGATATTGTTATTCTTATGTTGAAATCCCTGGCCCAGTCTATGTCATCCACCACCTCACCAATTATGAAAGTTGTTTCAAGATTTTTATCACTTGTCTGAATCACTTTGTTTCGACCAATATAAAAAGGTTTTTATTTTATATTATATTTATATTTACATGCTTTTATTTTGTCTGGAACTAATTAATAGAATATGTTCTGATATAATTTGAATCTATCTAATTTGTTCATTTTACCAAAGCTTAATTTTTATAGATTTTTTAAGTGTTTGTTCAAAAACCCTACACAACCATGGCTAGCATACAATATATTAGTAAATATTATCATTTAGAAATTAATATATTGTATCTTACTCTGTGTATTTTCTTAAATTTTTATACTAACATATATTTCATTATTCTCAGTAAGAAATCTATATTTCTCAAAATATGTGTGTGTATGTGTGATGGGATGTTGTTTATGCATTTCCACAGTTTTCATCTGATTTCGATGAATTTTTTTTTGTTTAATAGATAATTCTTCAGTGCCAGTTTTGAGTCCAAATTATTGGCGACAATGGCTCTCCACTACTTCCTGTCCATTATAACTCTCAGCAATGTTTTACTATTTACTATCTGTTCTTGGATATATATCTTTCATTAAAAAAAAACGTTAATAAAAATAAATAGTTTAAATTATTACAATAATATTATCTATATCTATAACTAGCAGTAGAGCCCGGTGTTGCCCAGGGATGTAACAGTAAGAGATAGATCAAGTATCGACCATCATAAAGATTGACAAAGATTATTGTATTGTTTAAGGTTGACGGACACGCATGTCTTAATTATATTTTTTTTTTTCTACAAATTGGTCAAACCCAAACTCAAACAAAAACATTGTTTTCAATCGTTATGAGTCTACCGATTGAATAGAATTTTATTATAAACAATTGTCTTGTAAATAGAATTTTTAAAGCATTCTGAATGTAAAAATAAAGAAAAAAGTGTGCAAAACAATAAGAAACACTACCTGCCAAAAAAAAAGTTTTGTTGAAATCGGTTGAAAAATGTAGGAAATCCGATCCCATATATAAACAAACATACACACACACACACACACACACACGCACACACACACAAACAACCTGGGTTTTATAATAAGTATAACTCGATATGAGTTGTCCCCCTTGCATTCTGGCGACTTAATCGTTTCAAATTGATTTCGTGCAAAAACAATTGTGTTTTTCCAATTTTTGAAAATTTCTGTCAGAACCACCGCAAGGTAATTTTACGTAGTCCTGTGAAGTTTTGTTGAAATTGGTTGAAAAATGTAGGAAATCTGATCCAATATATAAACGTACAGACACACACACACACACGCAATCTGCGTTTTATAATAAGTAAGATTCTGAAAATATGTATTTGTATGGTCAGATGTTGTTTATGTGTTTCCACAGTTTTCATCAGGACGATTCTGTCACGAGTCTGAAAATGTTGATCAGAGGACTCAATGGCTGAGGAGAAATGCCTCTTCAGCTGCTACTGCACATGAGGCTGAAACAAGATTGAGAATGCAAGAACTGCCCTTTTCAGGACCACCCCCCCATTCAAATTGTTAACTAAGCCCCCATTTGGAGATGTGCCTCAGTTGCATCCAGTTGTTGTTACTAATATTGATTTTCAGGTGGGCTGACGTTAAACTGCTCCAGCTGAACAGGAAAAAATTCCCAGTAATGAAAGACCCGTTTGAAGACGGGTTATACTGCTAGTACGATATATCCCACAACACAGGACAGTTGATCAATCATATTTGCCTATGATGTCTCATAGAACACTTCTTTCTGATAGGATATATCACCAAGTTTAAAAGAAAAAAGAAAAAAAACATGATTCATTTTTAACAACTTTGATTTTTTTGAGGTTGGGGGGATGCTACTAGTATGCAGGGAGTTACAGGGAGTGAAAGTGAGAGAAAAGAATAAGTATAAGGAGAATTGAGTAAAGAACAAAAAATAAATGGGATTCAAGAAGATAGAAGATGGTGAATGACGTTGCATTTAAATTTTTGAAGATTATCAGGGAAGTAAGTAAACAGAAGGGAGTTCCACAGGTGGGAAGTGTGAGAAAAGAAACTATTGGAGTAGAAGTGGTGGTTGCATTTAAGTATTTCAACAGTAAAAAGAATTTTGGACCTAAATGCCAATCTAGTAGCATACTTAAATTCATGTAGTCAGGGCACCAGCAAAAAAAAAAGGTCATCAGAGCAGTTGCTATGAAAATATTTGTAGAAAAGACAGAGGGAAGCCACATCATGTCTTTGAGAAAATGACTGAAGTCAAAATGCCATGTCAGAATCGATTACATTACAGATCCTTCTTTGGATTTTCTCAAGAATCTCAAAATGTACAACTTGCTGCCAGTTTAGTAGTATACTTGGGTACCAAAGAAAGTGATATTTATTCTTGAAATACAAGAAATGCCAAATTGGCATCTAGGTCCCTTCCTCTTTTTTTTTTTTAAGCGTTTCACCCCAAACAAGGCGAGTAGCTACTAGGACGCAAGGGGTTACAGAAAATTTGGAGCAAGATCAGATAGGAGTGATAGCGGAAAGGATGAGGAGAAGGATAGTGGATAGATCAAGACAACTAGAGATGTTGATTGACATTACATTTGAATAGTTGGAGATTATAGCTCTCAGGGAAACTGGAATAGGGAAGGGAGTTCCACAGGTGAGAGGTGCGAGATATGAAGTTATTGGAGTAGAAGAGATGGCTACATTTAGGGGTTTTGACAGTGAAAGGGTCAGAGTGGGATGCCAGCCTCGTAGGGCGCTTGAACTCATGAAGTCTGGGAACCAGCGAATGCAGCTCCTAGGAGCAATTGCCATGAAAGTATTTGTAAAAAAGACAGAGAGAGGTGACGGCGCGTCTGTGAGAGAGCAACTGTAGACGAGATGCCAGAACAGGGCCACTTATATTGCATATCCGCCTCTGGAGCTTATCAAGAACCCCAAGGGAAACAGAGGAGGCTCCAGACTATATATGGCAGCAATACTCCATGCTAGGGCGAATTGTTGATTTGTAGATCTGGAGGATCGATTCCAGGGAGAAAAATTTCTTGGCATGGCACAGGGAGCCAACTTTCCTTGCGGTGGACAAAGCAATCGACTCAATGTATTTGTTCCATCTCAGGTCAGCAGTCAACGTGAGACCGAGCAGCCGCAGAGAAGTGCTCTCGAGAAGTTGAGTGTCAGACATTCTAACGGAAGGATTGTTGAAATAGCTAAATGCAACCACCGCTTCTACTCCAACAGTTTTTTTTTCTTGCATTTCCTACCTATGGAACTAACTTCTGTTTACTTGCTTCTCTGGTAACTACAATCTTCAAAATCAGAAATGTTACATCAATTGCCAACTTCTGTCTTTTGAATCTCATTTGTCTATTGTCCTTTCCTCAATCCTTCCTATTCTCAGTCTTCTCTTTCACTTTCACTCCATGTAAATGACTGCATACTAGTGGCATTTCCTTTCATCTTTTGTCCTTTCCTCAATCCTCCCTATTCTCAGTCTTCTCTTTCACTTTTTTCCCTGTAAACCACTGCATACTAGTGGCATTCCCACCTTACTTGGAGTGAAATGATTATTTAAAAAAACAGTGAAAGACTTCACGTCATTTTAAAGTTGAAGTTCGATTCTAACAATTTCTTCTCTTTTCTGGTTTCTTACATTTCAATCAGCTTTGATATTCAAAGATTGAAATTCAATGTCAGTCATTACCTTTTGTTTTATTAATTCCTGTTCTTTTATTATTCTCCCTCCTTAATAATGTTTTTCTTTTTCTCATATTTTTTTCTCATTCAGTAACCCTTGCATCTTAGTAGCTTTATTGTCTTGCTTGGGATAAAATGATTAAAAGAAAATGGCATTATCATTATTTACAGAGAGGCTAATGTCCTCATCTTTGTCTATATTTCTGAGATGAGGTATTGTAATTATTTACTCTATTTACATTCTTCAGACTGTTGCCCTTGTCTTTTTGCCTTATTCACAACATTTCAGCCGTTGTATGCTCCAGCCTTCTTCAGTTGAAATACCAATCACCAGAAGAAGGCCGGAGCATGCAACAGCCAAAATGTTGTGAATATGGCAAAAAATATGAGGACAAGAGTCTTCATCTTTGTTGTTATCACAACATTTTGGCCTTCTGGTCTTTTTCTGTGTTGATCTATGTAAGAGTATTGAATGCTGCAGCCAAATCTGGGCTGGTCTTGCCCAGTCCTCACTTTCCAGCCTTGACAGTGTTCAAAAGCAATTACACGGTCTTGTGGGTGATCAAATATTTTCAACCCTGAAACTCTACCCTGCAGACAAAACATTGCTAGCCTCTCACTACTCTATAACTATTGCTATGGTAGATGTTCAAATAAACTACATTCTTTTGTCCTACCAGCTCAGAACTTCACAGTTAGGACTTACTATATTACATTCACAGGGAAAAATCATGATATCTATATAGACACAAAAATTAACACTGAAGGGTAACTGTTAGTCAGAAGATCCCTTGAGGCAGAACACTGACAGTCAATATGCCATGTTGATTCCTATGGCCACACTGCCTATCTGCAAGTACTCTCTCTCTCTCTCTCTGTCTTATATTTTTCTTCCTCTACAAATGTAGCAAACTTTTTATAGAACATTTTTTGAAAAATTTTGACAGCATCAACTGTTTTCCAAACCATTTCATTAATTATATGGCCATTTGTTTGAATAAAGTTGTCTCCTTGTAATAATCAATATCTGTGAACACTAACTCTACATCTTTCTGTATGGAATATATTTTATCCTGTAATTTATAAACTAATACAAATTGTGATAAAGTAATAATATTTTTTTTGGTTATGTTATACAGTTTTTCAAATTTTTGTTTTGTTTACCAGCATATCAACCTCTATGAGTTATTTAATGCTGAAATCTAAATATTTTGAACACAATTTTATGGCTTCAATTAAATATATGCAATTTTATGCCTTCAAGTACTTCAACTAAATAGGTATAATATATTGTTGACAATTCTATTATAAAATGTAATAAAATATATATTTTATTCTACTTTCACAGTTGAATACATGGTAGATTATACTCAGCTTTTGTGCATATACATATTTCTGTAGAATTAATTGGTTTGGTTTGGTTGATTCTGTTCAGCAGCATATCAACACCTCTATGGGTTATTTAATTTTGAAATCAATTTTATGGCTTCAATAAAAATATATTTTGAATATAGTTGTATGCTTTCAACTACAGATAAAATGTATTGTTATCATTTTACCATAAATATGTATCATTGGTAATTTTTTTTATATAAATGCCTTTTTTTTATATAAATATGTAATTTTTTCAATATAAAAATGTATTTTTATACTTTCTTTTAGTAGTTTGATTTTGTTTGGAGATCCACTGTTGCCCATAACTGGGACCCAAACCAGTGCTACCACCCCAAATTAGAGTGAACTTGGGAACAGTAGCAATTAAGACGTGATTTCACACTCTCCTCAAAACCTCCACTCTCTTGATCAGGGGCCTTGCTGCAGTTTATTGTCATACCGAGGACTTGTTTTATTTTTTCAGATTCATTAATATCACTTTCCCCTGACATTTAACATTGTTTGCTAAAAATGATCAAAGCTAGAAGTGGTGTTTTTAACCTGACAGAGTCCAACCTCTCCAGGCCGGTTTTGAATTCAGAGTTTGTTATGGCTCAGGTTAGGACCAAGGAAGAACAACACAAATACAAGAGTAGAAATAATGAAGGTATATTCAACTAAATAATAATACAAAATGTGGAAGGTGTTAGTATGACTGTCAGTCTGGTCTGGAGTGAACTACTATCAGCTCAACTCAATTCAACCCTCTCTCTTGAGAGGCATAGTATACATAGTGTTAGGAAGAGTTCATTCTGTAGTTATAGGTAAGGACCCATGACAATAACTGTTATATGTTTACTTTTCTTTATAAATGTTGACTTACACTCCATTTTCTTTCTTACGCTTGTGGGATTACCTGATTTGTCTAGCAAAAATCTTCTCCTGATGATCACTAGATTCTATAGCCATTATTAAATTGTGATTCCTTGTTGGAGTGTCTGTTAAAAAATAGCCAACATGTTACTACCTTTGTGAAGTTGGGTAAGGTTGAGGCTTGGTTTAAATGATTGATAGAAAGAGCTTCAATTATCTTAAGCTGTCTTTTACAATTTAATTTCCTTAGAATGATGGTGTTATCTATAAGAATTTTTCTAATGGGACCAAAAAAATTTAATCTAAATTAAAATTATTCAGTATCTAATTTCTTCTCCTTTGTGCACATATGTAGTTACATTAACATAAACATCATTTTAATCTGATGAAGTCCTTTAAAGAACAAAACACATTGCACAAAAACTTTTTCCAATTTGTCACATATTTTCTTAATATTACATAATGTTTTTTATATTGTTTTTCTTAAAATGCAGTTTTGTTTCACTCTTAAATTCTAACTGGGCTGTTATTTTGTACTGACTGTATAAAACTTATTTTGCATTGACTATATAAAACTTATTTTGCACTGACCATATAAAATACTTGGATGATGATTTGTAACATATGAATTTCTATTGCTCTGAAATATCAGACTGATTTAATTCAGCTTTGTATGTCCTTAGACACCTTGTCCCTAAAGGTATACATGGAAACATAATTGGGAACCTATCCATGAGTTCTGTGGCCACGTGGTTGGGACTCCCTTCATCCTTCATTTCCATTTTAGGCAATTGACAACCATAAACACATGCCATCTTTTTTTTTTTTAAGAGTGATTTGTAGCAACTGGAATTACTTCCTTGGAGATGCTTGGGAAAGGTATAAACCCATCTCCTCCCCCATCTATGGGTTAAATAGTAGAACTTATGTCTGGGCAAACCAGTTATTCTCAAAACATTTGGTGAGGCAATAGTAACTTGGAAAAAAAAGAATTATTATTCTTACAATCTAAATATGTTTTGGCTTTAAATAACCCACAAACAGTTGATAAGCTGTTCAAAAAAAAAAGAGAATAATCAATCCTCAGGGATTTTGCAATATTAATATAGCTAGTATTTTCTATACAACATGAAATTGTGTCAGTGTGATTCTATTCTTGATAATCAAAGATCAGAGAATAGTAGTGTTCATTAGAACCATTCGCCCTTGCATGGAATATTGCTGTCATATATGGCCTGGAGCCCCCTCTGTTTATTTTAGGGTCCTCAACTAAATCCAGAGACGGATATGCAATGTGGTTGGCCCTGATCTGGCATCTCATTTACAGTCGCTCTCTCACAAACATGTCATCATCTCCCTCTGTGTTTTCTATAAATATTTTCACAGTAATTGCTTCAATGAGCTATTATTGCTAATTCCCAAACTGCATGAATTTAAACATGCCACTAGGTCGGCATCTCAGTCCCCACTTCCACTGTCAAAACGGTTCAATGTAGCCGTCTCTTCTACTTCAATAGCTTCATGTCTCACACTTCCCATTTGTGGAACTCCCTTCCTCTTACTTGCTTCCCTGATAGCTATAATCTCCAACTATTCAAATGCAATGTCAATCAATATCTCCAGATGCCTTGATCTATTCCCCGTCCTTCTCTTCATCCTTTTCTCTTTCATGCCTCTTTACTCTTCCTCCCACTTTCTGTAACCCTTTGCGTTCTAGTGGAACTCCCGTCTTGCTTAGGGTGAAAAGTTTAAAAAAAAAAAAAAAGAACTTTAGCTACTTGAAAGTGTTTTATAATAAAATTTACTTTTTCAAAAAGATTTTTCAGAATCGATACAACTGTTGATGAAACCTAACCTTATTGATTATCATCTATGTAGATATTTTCTTTTTCCTGAAGTTTTCAATGTAAGCTGGACATGCCACACAAGCAGCATACCAACAACTGTTTATTTTGTAAAGTTTAATAACTGATGTAATGAATATGCATACACCTGGGTTCCCCATCACAGTAATATGATTAGCTGGTGTCAGCCATAAATACAGACTGATGTAGAGGTACAGGACGACGCCTATTGTCTTCGCCTATTGCCTACCACTACAGTTACCTGCTAGATTGTTCTACTCAGTTACAGTAGTCCAAAACCACTTTGCTACTTCGAACAAATATATCCCTTTCCGGGTCAAATCACTAACTCACTGATAAAGAAATTGTGCATACTGTATTTAGGGTCATGCACAGTTTGTAAAAATTTTTTATTTTTTTCCTGAAAAGATGGATTTATTAGATGGTAAAGAAATTCACCAAGAATCTTGCAGCCATAATGAAAGAACTTTTGTTAAAAATGTCTTAGACTTGCCATTTAGCATTGTCACTTTCATGGCAGTGTTTGAAACAGATAATTTGTGAAAGTTTTGAAAGAATAAAGAAGAATTAGAAAAAAATAGTTGTCCTTATTTTTTTCTTATTTTAAATTCATGTAATCAGGTTTGTCAAAACTGCACGTCTTATTACTAAATTTCAGAAGTTCTACCAGGATTTATTATTTGTTTTCATTTTTGTTTAGTGGGATATCAACCCCTATGGGTTATTTAATGCCTGATATAATGGAATATGCATACACCTGAGTCCCCCCTCACTGGAATATGATTGGCTGGTGTCCGTCATAAATACAGACGGATGTGTAGGTACGACAGAGTTTAAGTCTATGACGACACCCATTGGACTATGCCATTAGCTATCCTATTGGTCTACACCAATTGCCTAAGCATATTACCTATAACTATGACGAGTACTGGTCGATTACTGCTACCGTGTACTACTTGGTTACAGTAACCAAAACCACTTAGCTACTTCGATGAAATATATCCTTTTTCGGGACATAACAATGCCAAAATCTAAATATTTTGTACGCAGTTTTATTTATTTACTTTTTTGGAGATCACAATGATTTAATGATACAAGTCTTACTAATTAACCCATAGCTGAGAGGAGAAACAGTGGATTCACACCTTTCCCAAAAATATTTGTATGTAACTGAATATAATGAACCTAACTGGAATTGGAACTTGGCTCTCCAATTAAAAATTCCATGCTATTATCCATTACACCAACCTGCACATCAAAGCTTATAGCACTTGGTATTCCCAAGCAGTCACCCATCTCAGTACTGACCAGGTTTTATATTGCTTAACTTGTTTAAACATGATGTGACCATGAGACTGGATTTATTATCGGCCAACACAATCTAAACAACCTTGGATAAACAAATAATGCAGATAAAGGGGTAAAGGAAAGCAGGAAGAAAGGACTAACCATCTATGGTAAGAAGACAGAATGTATGGTTGTCAGCAAGAGGAACATCCCAGGATGTGAACTATGAAGTGAAGATTCCAAAATCAAGTTTCTGTTTATAGTTGTGTATAAGCTAACTTTATATATAGTATGACCCATGAATTTTTGGTATGAATTTTAACATCCCCCCCGCTACAAAAAAATTAACTCTGTATAATGCAACCAGTCACTGAAAATGTATGATTTTATACCTCTTAAAAAAATTACCTGCATATAGTGTGACCTGCCCCCGCCCACACGTTTTTTGCATAAAAAACTGGTCATAAAAACTCACGTTATACTCACATACATACAGTAATATGAAAATTTAAATATCTAAGTAATGTTTTAACAGAGGATGGAAAATGTGACACTAAAATCAAAAGGCATGTTGGAAGAGTAAAAATGCCTTCCAAAAGCTAAACAAAGTAATAGAATTCAGGAAAATTTCTTTAGAAACAAAGAGTGCTGAACTGCTATCTGATATCAGTCCTTCTATATGCCCTCAAACAAAATAAACTGACCAAATTGTGTATGAAAACAAAAACATGCAAATGTGACAGTTTAATACACTAAATGACCCTGTGAAAGCAAAATGTGCTTACCTGGTCAGTGTTGGTTACTGCTACCTTTTAAATACTCCACTTGTAAAACTATGCAATTTATAAGACATCTGAAAGAAAAGAAATACTTAAAGCATTTACCAATCTTAGTAGAGAAACGGATATGCATTAGCAGATATGATAAAGAGAAGTACATTAAGGTCTTACTTGATATTTGACGTGGTCATGCATTGTGTCAGTGAGGTGATTTCAGCTATAAAAGTCAAGAGAAAAACAAAGCATGGAGTAGACAGAATGACTGGATAATGACTGGCCAGGTAATTTACATTTCATGCCTCTTGTCTTACTGTCACATGATGCATTTCTTGCCCCTTGATCAGTCATAGGCAGAGGGTGTGATGGACCTGGGCATCCATATAGGGAGTGAATCCAATCAAAGTGTGAAATAAAAATTTAGTTTTAGAAATTTGAAATTGTCTCTGTTAATTTCATTGTACAAGTGCTCTACAGTCCCATAAGCTGGTGTGAATGTGGATCCATGATTTGTTGCGACCCCACTAATTGAGTTTTAGGGGCTTATAATCAAGGAGTTAGCCCTGGGCATCACCAAACCTCTGCACATCACTGCCCTTGGGAATAACATGTAGCTGAATCATTGGCAGACAACAAATTTCTTGTCACACTACAGCTGTAAAAACCTTTTCTTAATTGCTATTTCACAGTATTAACTTCTAAGCTTTGTAAAACACAGACTGAATTAATAATAATAACATAAGGTGTTGTGATTAGAGACTACAGAGATAAAAAATTGCCTCCTTATTGATATGGCAGCCCCTACAGACTGCAATGTATCTTTGAAGATACTCAAAAAAGCTATCAAAATACAAGGACCTTGAAATCAAAATCTCAAAAATGTGGCACATAGGAACATCAACAATTCCAGTTGTATTTGGAGCCCTCGGATTGATTGGAAAAGATTCCAATAGACTTATTGAAGGGATTCCTGGTAGCCCATGTCTTAAAGAAATACAAAAATTGTTCTCACAAGTACAGCCCACACCTTACAAAAGGTTTTATCTGTGTAAAATATGTGATTTTGTTTTGTTTTTTTTTAAATTGCTCAGTGGAAAATGTCATGATGCCATTTTTAACCTTAGGTCTCTGGTCAGGACCCAGAAAGAAATGAGTACACACCAGAAACCAACAGAAATAATAATAATAATAATAATAATAATAATAGATTTTTCTCTGTGTAGTGCTTACTATGCGACTCCAGCATGTGTATTAAAATGAGTTACATCTGGTGGTGGCATCCTACGAGTTCACATGTATCGATTCTTAAAATTATAAAAGCTTAGCAAACTGGTTGTTGGATTATCTGAAAATAATATTATATATGATGATCTAGGTAAAATGTTAGCTACATTACACTCACACACGTTCCTAGTGACATGCATATTTCACCCAAAACTATCCAAAGTGCTAAAAATATAATTAATGCCATTGCTGTAAGTTCTGCAGAGGCTGAAAGAGGATTTTGTGCAATGAACATAATTTATTCTTACAAAAGAAAAAAAATGTGGTAAATCTTCTAGTCATAAATTTCATAGGTCTTCCATTGGATCTTTGGAACTACAGCGATTCAGTTTGAATGTGGTTAAGAAACCATAACACAGCTAATGACAGTTAGTTATGTGCCATACATGATACCTGCTTAGGCAATCATGTATCGTTCAATATATGACTGACGAGGCAGATTTTATTCCGCAGTAGGTTACCATTTCTTTCTACAGTAGACCAGTTGGTATTCAAGGCTATAGAACCCAGTCTGTCCTGCTATTTATCCATAGCTGGTTGGAGATGAAAGGATTCATGCCTTTTCCAAGGGTATTAGCATGTAAGTGAATGTAATGGATTTTGACTGGAATTTGAACTCGGCTCTCCAATTCTTCAGTCTGAGCCACTAACCATTACTCCACCATTAAGAAAAATATGATGAAAACAGAATTTCAATCAGGAAATGTCTCAATAAATAAATGTTTTCTATTAAATTATCAAAATGGTTTAACTGTTTTTGATATTATAAATTTATTTGTTTCCATTCTCAGATTGAAAAGAAAATAAGCACAATAGGTTCTTAAAGATTACCTGCCTTTATAGAAATGCTTACTGGAAATTTAGGATGTCACCACTGATTATATATATAATCAAAATTCATAAATTATTATATAGGCAACACTACAACATGTTTGACATGAAGACTCTCTACACCTTTCTGACCATAGCTCAATTAGATCTCATTTAAATATTCATGGAGACCTACCGGATACTATTCGTAACATACTTGTTGACAACACAAATATAATAGCATCATCTACATGCAAAAAAAGGTTAAAAATAATGGAAGCCCTATTAATAAAAACAAAAAACCAACACTCAATAATATCAACTATGAACATGGACACAATATCTTAACCGTGTTTTGAAAATGAAAACATTATATAAATACATACATACAACAAACTATTTCCTGTTAACAGTTAATATATTTGTTATAGTGGAACACACCTATTCTATAGCTAATAGACTCTCTTACCCATAATAAGTAGCAGTAGTAGCAGTCGCGCAGGGAGTTGGTCAGTCAGTTGATGTCGGACGACCGTTAGTCAAATATTAAAGTATTAGTGACCACAACTAGATTACTGCGTCATTACCTATTATATCAAGTTCCTAATGTTTTGTACATCGAACCTATTTTAGGACCAACTTAGTACAAATAAAAGCCTCCACTGTGAAACCACTACATAACAATATTTCAACCTTGAAAATGGCTAATTATTAGATCACATGAGAAATTGTATAAAAAACTAAATCAAAGCACCTTGTCTGTCATATTTAATGAAATATGCATGAAAGAAGGATTGCTGCCTAAATAAATAAATTTTATATATATATATATATATATATATATATATATATATATATATATGTTATAAAATAAAATAAGACATATCTCAGTTGATTTACGGGCAAATACTCAGAAGCGAGAACCGGATGTGAACGGGACAAAGCCCTGTCACAAAATGACCATTATCTTTCTTTACAAATGTTCCCGACACACGTGTTCCGGTCGAAAAATAAAATAATATTTAAAGTGATCTATTTTTCGTCCAATAAAAATGCTTCCCTCCTAATTATACTCGCTTCGTTTTTTGAGCCTGTTAAGCCATAAAAAAACACTATAAAAGGGGTCACACGGAAGTTTAACGGTCAGTCAACAGGTGGCCACAAAGGAGACCTGTCATGGTCAGGCCGAGCGTTCAGCAGCTGTCAGCAGGAGAGCACCAACCACCGTCAACATGTGTGAACTACTATGAGAGATTGACTTAGATCTGAAAGCCGGCTTATGAACTTTACCACAAGGTAGCTGTCCCAAACCCTCGCGTTCCTGTTGAAATAAACCACGTAAATCTATTTCTACTGTTGTCGTATTTCTTTCTTGCAACCATACGCTTGTCTATAACATATATAAGCAATCAAATATAGACCAGCCCAAATAAGTGTGTGTGGGCAAATGAATGACAAGGTAATTCCTCATCTCAGAAATTCTCTTATATTTATGGCAAAGAAATAATAAAGTCATAATCTCAGGTAACATCATACTGGAGGCATCACTTTAAAAACACTGATGCTTCTACTATAAATGGGAAGAAGAGACATAATTTTCCAAGATATTAATTAATATTTCACAAATGCAGCATTCCTACATGTCTAATGACACTAAAGTCAAAATGCAGCATACTTCTGTAGAGAAATATGAGAACAGAATTTTAATCTGGAATTCTTTTACTAAATAAATATTTTCTATTAAATTATCAAAATGGTTAAATTCTTTTTGATACTATAAAGTGACTTGTTTCCATTCTCAGATTGAAAAGAAAATAAGCAGAACAGGTTTGTAAAGATTACCCGCCTTTATAGAATCGGTTCCTGAAAATGTAGGATGCCACCACTGGTTACATCCATAGTTCACAAAGTTCTTTGTCTCCAATCTTTTTCACAGCTGTATCTACAACCGCCACTAGTTACCCTCTAAATGATTTTTAATGTTATAACACATCTCTTAGAAGATCTTAGCAGCTCACCAACCAGAGACACCATGGCTCCTTCATATTTTCAGCACATACCAACAAATGAATTACACACCATCGACTAAACTCCACAAGAAGTAACACTGTTAACTTGGCATCGTTCCGTGAAAATAAGTATCTAGCACCCTGAGTATGACGATAAACTACATCTGGCAGCAAGGCCTTTGATCTGGAAGTTTTAAGGAGTGTGGAACCACTTCTTAATTGCTGTTGTTCCCAGGTCCACCCTGATCTGGGGTGGTAGCACCAGTTAGGGTCCCAACTATTGGCAAATAGATAACTTCCAAACTGGGGCCAAAATACTATGAAAGTATAAAGATACATTTTTATATACACTATTTGTTATTATTTTTGTCTTGGTTGTATATTTTGTGTACCTTTCTTCTTGTGTTGTGGATGAAATGATATGGATATTGTAGGTTTTTGAATGTGTTTTCTATGTATGTTTCTTCTTCAGGTAAATATCGGGGGCTGCAGATTCTTAATGCTCTTGGATAGAAACCTATAATAATTCCAGATTTAATTTTAGAAGAGTGGTTTACAACCAGAATGAAAATAATAACACAATCCACAATAATAAATTACATGAAAACAGATCCATAATACTGCCAACCAACTCTGTCACCATCCAGAACAACCTATCCCATCTAAATAATCTTAAAATAGTCACAAACACTTCCAAAACCATTATGGATATACTCAGATCCTCAAACACTAATAGCAATGATATTTCTGAAGCAGGCATTTATAAAATAAATTGCCAAAACTGTTCCTCCCAATATATTGGAAAAACAAGTAGAAATTTAAAAAAACACCTTTATGAGCACAAAAGAGACCTCAGAAGAAACAACTTAGCTAATACACTAGTCATATGTAGAAATAAATTTAACCACAATTTAGATTTTAAAAATGCTACACTCATAAAAAAAGAAAATAACTCACTCAGAAGGAAAATCCTCGAGAGTGCTGCCATTGAATATTACCTAAATATTAATCTACGCCCAGGTTTTTTCCCTATTTCATCTTTCTTAACAGAATTACTTCTCTCCCAAACACACAGAACAATATCAAAAAATCAAAAGAAAATGGTTGAATCCATCAATACAGCAATAATAACATACCTCTGTCCATGGTATTCTCAGAATCCTTCCATAGAGCCACATCTCTGCTGCCTGAAGTCTTCTTTTCATTGTCCAGCATTCACTGCCATATTATGAAGTGATCTTACATAATAGTTCAGTAATCTTTGTTGCTAACAAAATTTTCCTCTTTCTTAATTCTTTACTTAGCTTTTTGAAAGGCACCTTTCACTGTTCAAATGCGCCTTTGAATTTCAGTGTCACATTTTCTGTCCTCTGTTGAAAACACTTTCTAGATATTTAACTGTTTGTACTTGTTTGATTTTGGTGTCTCCAATTCTTAGTTCAGATCTTGCAATGTTCCTTTTTCTGATAACCATACATTCTACATGTGATAGTAAATGACATAATTTCAGTTATCAGTATGAAAATAGCATTCTCTAAATTCTTCCAGCTGCTAAGGACATTTTGTTTTGTTATTATTAGTTACTTCGTTTAATAAATTTATTTCGTTTTGACTTGAGAAAGTCCACATCGGACGAAACACATTGGCAATTATTACAGTTTTCCTATTGTCTTTTACATCTATAAATATTGTCTTTTTCTGCAGGTTAACTCTGAGAAAAATTTTTCACACACAATATTCTCTATCGAGCTAATTCCACTTTTATCAAATTGTAGTTGAAAGATTAGTTTTGTAGATGAAGTCTTCTTATGGATTATTTTTTAAAATTTTCAGTGGGATTAACATTCAGGCTATTTGCTAGATATGTCATCGAGTTGAAATTACTTTCTTAAAGAAAATCTTTTAACATTTTGTTCTTTACTCTCGTATAATGCATTCTTCTTCCCATATCTCTTCAGGACATGACCGATTATGGCTCTCCCCAACTTCCTATCCCTTGTAACACTTAAAAAACCTATTTCTTTTTCTATATCTCCTAATCCTTAATCTGCTAACAATTTATTCAAGCCCATTAGGTATGCTATGCACTGCTTTTCTCTACCTCTCTTGCTTTCAATATATCCTGCGTGTGTCAAATTCTCTAAGCACTCTGTCCTTGTTATGTGCCTTAGAAATCTCAAATGTCTCTGTCTCATACTAAATATACCTGCTCTTTTTGTTTACATTTTCTTTCAAATTTCATCATTACACACATGTTCAGTCCATGACATCCTCAACATCCTCCTGTAGAACAAAATTTTGCCTCAAGTCTCTTTTTCATCTGCTAGGAGATTTTCCAGCATTCACTACAATATTGAAGGACCAATATTACATCATAGTTCAGTACTCTTTTCTTTGTTTCTAACATATTTTTTCTATTTCTTAATACTTTGCTTAGCTTTTGGAAAGCATCTTTCACTATCCCAATGTGCATTCAGATTTCAGTGTTGCACTTTCCGTCATCTGTTAAAACACTTCTTAGATATTTAGCTGTTTGTACTTGTTTGATTTTGGGGTCTCTAATTCATAGTTCACATCTTGGGCTGTTCTGCTTGCTGACAACTATACATTCTGTTGTACAATTAGTCCTTTCTTCTTTCTTTCCTTTACAACCTTTGTCTATAATATGCCAGTGCCTAGTTATCATTTACAGAAAAGTATGCTAATCTTTTGATATGAAGTTTTGTGGCCAGTTTTTTTGGTTTTTCTTTTTTACAATAACATGTTATGTGCATCCATAATTTTGTAGCGTAATGATGAATAACTATTTTACATCACATATTTATTTTTTCAATATGACCTTGTCAATGCACTTAACATAATACTTTTTTATTAATTCCATATATCTGTAATTTTGGTCTTTTCCCATGTGCCATATTAATTAAGAAATTGGGGGGAACATAGCTCTCCACAACTTCCTATCCTTTGTAGCTATTTGCAATATTTTTAGTATCCTTTGCATTTTGTGTTCTGTCATTCATTTACATAGGATTGTATTCAGTGTGTCTTGTGAGTGTCTAATTCTCCAAACTCTCTATCTTCATTACTAGTCCCTGCTATTTCTTTCTGATTTCAAGTTTAAGGGTCTTTTTTATTTTTATTTTCCTTAAAACTTCCTCATTGTTCACATGCTCCTCTGTCCATGGTATTCTCAGAATCCTTCCATAGAGCCACATCTCTGCTGCCTGAAGTCTTCTTTTCATTGTCCAGCATTCACTGCCATATTATGAAGTGATCTTACATAATAGTTCAGCAATCTTTGTTGCTAACAAAATTTTCCTCTTTCTTAATTCTTTACTTAGCTTTTGAAAGGCACCTTTCACTGTTCAAATGCGCCTTTGAATTTCAGTGTCACATTTTCTGCCCTCTGTTGAAAACACTTTCTAGATATTTAACTGTTTGTACTTGTTTGATTTTGGTGTCTCCAATTCTTAGTTCAGATCTTGCAATGTTCTTTTTGCTGATAACTATACATTCTACCTATTTACAATTAGTTTTTTCTTCTCGCTTTCCTTAGAACCTTCTGTGAGAGTTCCTGCTAATTTCCGTTTTTTGTCAGATATCAACACTGTGTCATCTGCATCTCTCCTGTCCATATCTAGGACTCTCTAGTCTTGTGTTTTTCATTTTTAATACAGCTCAATTATTCATCTTATGGACAATTATGGCCCTCCACAATTCCGTGTTTGTAACTATTTGGAAATTTCTATTTACTTGAAAGGAAATCAATAATCTCTGATTCCAAAACTAGTAAAAATTGCCTTCTGTTCGATAAGCTGCCCAAAGATTTTGTTTCACTATACTATTTATTACAACACTTAATAATTCTATAATAATAGCCATATTCTGCCTGTAGGTCCTGCATTAATTCCTGGATGCTGAAAGTCTCTTCCTCCCGGATTTCCAGTGCATTCCTATAGTAAAATTATTAGCAATGTATTTACAGTATACATATACTATAGTATGGAATTTAAAGTTTGTGTGTTGGTGTTATTTTAAGTGTGTGCATGTTCAATATGTAATTAAGACAAAACATCTTAAAATTTTGATTTCAACTATCGGCCGTCTATACTATTTTTCTGTAAATCATAGTGAAAGTCAAACATAAAGTAGTCGAGGTTGTCAATGTCTCTTGGATATGCCCATTTTCTTTGGGGTCCAGAAGTTAGGGTAAGTAAGGATAAGTATTTTTATAATGGTTGAGCTCATGTCAGCATTGTGCTGAGTTGGAATAACCAAAGGAAAAGGTTGATTTACTTCATAGGTGAAAAATGGAAAAGAAAGTTCAGTCATCAGATGATCGGGGGAAACAAACATGCTCCCAGCAGGGACGTCCTTTTTCAACATGGTGCTACATCTTGGATCAAGAGGGAGAAAGGAAGGAAATGTTTGTATTTTTATAGTAACAGTGGCACCTAATGGGCATTTAGTGACACTAAATAGGGGTAATCATATTTCTAGTTCCTTTACTCTTAGCATCATGGGATAATGTGTTTTGTTTTCTTTTTTTATTCATTATTATTATTTTATTAATTGATTTTATTTCATTTTCTCACAATAGCAACAGACAATATCTTTTGTTCAGATTTGCAAGGATTTCCTATAGTAAAACTAATAGCAATAAATTTACGTTATACATGTAACAGCCCAATTTTATCAATAATGCTTGTATTAATTCCTGACCACTGACAATCCCTTTCTTCCTGATTTCCAATGAATTTCTATAATAAATCTAATAGTAATAAAGTTACATTATACATATAATAAATAGCCCTATTCTATCAATAATGCTTGTATTAATTCCTGACCACTGACAATTCCTTTCTTCCTGACCACTGACAATCCCTTTCTTCCTGATTTCCAAGGAATTTCTATAATAAATCTAATAGCATTACAGTTACATTATACATATAATAAATAGCCCTATTCTATCAATAATGCTTGTATTAATTCCTGACCACTGACAATTCCTTTCTTCCTGATTTCAAATGCATTCCTATAATAAATAAGATAGCAATATATTTCTATTATACACAGTCATTCTATCATATCAATGATACCCATATTAATTCCTTAACACTGACAATCTCTTTCTTTATATTTTCAATGTAAAACTATTTACAAAGCATTTCTATAATAAATAATGAAGCACCTTTATTCGTGTCTTTCAGAAGACTAAATACAAGTTATTTCTGTTTTAGAGTCATAGGATTTTTCTCTTCTTCTACACACATTCAGGATTCCCTGATTAAAAACTTTTCATATCTAATCTCATCATGTTTTGTCAGAAGCAATTTTACTTTCATTCAATTATCCGCATCATATGACAGTAGGAAATTGGTCCCCACTGCCAAAGCTAAACTTCAGTCAACATTTCAATCATTGAAAACTCTGCAAATATATGGATTCTCTGTTCTCTCTTTTCCCATTTGCTGTTTTTCATTTTAATCTTTGATTCAGGCCGTTCAAACAAATTAGAGTCAAGGCAACGAACATGAAATAATATATAAAACACAATATGACTTTATATATTAATCATTAACCCAACCTGATCCTCACTTCTTAATAATCAGATATTCCATTTTCAAGATGAGGTATTACTCAGGGATAATAAGCAAAAATACCTCCTGTTACTGGGGCCCTTTGAGATGGTGTAATGGTTAGCAGGTTTGTTTTGCTACATCAATTATGACCATATCTGATTCTATCTGAGTGCTCCACACTTTTGGCCTTGTGCCACATCTAAGCTACATTTAGAAAATCATTTAAGCACTATAACATGGTGAAACGGTTAACAAGCTTGTCTCACTAGAACAATTATGACTGAATAGTGAGTTTGATCCTCACTGGGTGTCCTACATTTTCTGCCTTGTGCCACATCTAAGCTACGCTTAGACAATCATTTGGTCACTTCAACAATGGTTTGCAAATTTGTCTTGCTAGAATAATTACAATCGAGTAGTGAGTTTGATTCTCACTAGGTGCCACATACTTTCAGCCCCTGTCACATCTATGCTATGCTTAGAAAATCATTTGGGCAACTCGAGGCGGTGTATTGGTTAGTAAGCTTGTCTTGCTAGAACAATTACGACTGAGTAGTGAGTTCGATCCTCACTAGGTGCCCCACACTATTGACCCTTGCCACATCTAAGCTACATTTAGAAAATCAATTGGGCACTTCAACATGGTGTAATGGTTAACAAGCTTGTCTCACTAGAACAATTATGACTGAATAGCGAGTTCAATTCTCACTGGATGTTCCACACTTTCAGCTTTGTGCCACATTTAAACCATGCTTAAGAACCACCATTCCTCTTATTAACATGAAAAAATTTTTCCCCCGTAACTCTTTTCAAACATTTCAGACCTCTCGCTGCTATATCGCTATTTACAATGAAAATGTTCCAACAAGCTACATTCCATAGTTCCACCAGTTCGGCTATTTACAGCTAAAAGTCACCATGCCATATAGACAGGAGAAAAATCTAAATTCCCTTTGTATTCTATTAGTAAAAAGCAAGTTTCATCAAACAACCTTTTCCCAAGAACTGCTACTTTATGGAAGAGACTACCAAGAGAATGCTTCCCTGATCACTACAATCTTTAAATCTAGGGTCAACTGTTATCTATCCTATATATCCTCATAATCTGCACTTACTTCCTTATCTTACATCAATAGAACAACCTCACTTAGTAAACCCCCTACCTTGAGTGGCTCTTGCTGAACATTTAGTAAAAAAAAAAAAATCTTATTATTAGTAAGTTTTGGAAGGTCAGGTTGCTAATATATGACTATTAATTTTTTTTTGTTTTGTTTTGTGTCATCCTTGTTCAGATATCCTTTTTTTAAATGGTTTAAAAATCCGATTTCTTTCTTACATGCAACGAGAGTTAAATGTATGGAGAAAAATCCGAGATTTCTTGTGCAGGGAAAATAACCAATGCAATTGCAAAATTATTTAATATTGAAGTAATTTTGCAATCATTTTTTGATGGTATCAGGAAACTAGTTTCAATATGTATGATATACGATATGATATGATATATGATGATGTGCGAGAAAAAGTTTCCAGTGTCTTCTTTTTTTTATAAATCTAAAGACTTTCTATAAATTTTTTTATTATATATATATATATATAGACAGGGTGCGATGTGTAAGTAGTTGGCATATATATATATATATACACACATACACAGAGGGTGCAACAGGTAAATCGTCAACACTTTATACTTTTAAAATATATATATATATATATATATATATATATATATATACAGGAGGTGATAGGTAAATTGTCACCATTTTATATCTTATATATATATATATATATAATTATTTATTCGAAAATTATAACATAAATATGTTATAAAATCACTACAAAAATAGCCATCTTGTTTCAACACTTCTGGTGTCTTATCAAGTGATGGTGTGGAATGTAGAATAAAGTGTTTTAAAAGGTCCAAATCGGCCAAACACAACTCGATATTTTGATTGGTCATTGCAGCTTATGTAACAGCGTTTCCATTAGCGAGGGGTGTTTGATTGATTTGAACCTTTTAAAACCCTTTATTCTACATTCAACACCATCAACAAAATGGCTATTTTTGTAGTGATTTTATAACATATTTATGTTATAATTTTCGAATAAATAATTATATTTGCTTTACTCTGTATTGAGCACGCTTTTAAGAATAGTATTTTTTGGTTATTGGAATTTATTCCGTATACACAAATCCTATACTTGGGTATATATATATATATATATATGTATATAAATATATATATATATATATATATATATATATATATAAAGTGTGCGATGGGTAAATTGTCGCCATGTTATATTTTATTTTTAATATACTATGTAGACCAAAAGTCTTGTTATCTCCTACCAAAAATTAATGAGAATAATAGGACAAGTAATACAGTAATACAAAGCATGTGACCTGGATTCAATTTATTCACTTTCATTGATGCTGGTAAATTGCCACCATTTAATAACATATAATATATATATATAAAATAATCTGAAAATCTGGTCCTTTCACTACAGAATTAATTATTATCGTAAACGAATTAAGTCGGCTCTCCACGGAAGATTATTACCTGTAGAAAAACATTTCTGCCTAGAAAAACATGATTTTGAAAGCAGTGCCAAATTCACTATAATTGAAAAAAATAGAAAAGTACAGAAAAGATAACATAAGAATAATTTTAGAAGACCATGAAGACAAATGGATTTTGCGCCTCAAAACACCCCATCCAGACAGGTTTAATCACAAATTTAACAACATCGATAGAATTCATGTATAACACCATAAATCAAGCCCTACATTTCTCACCGAAACAAGACAGACATACTTGCAGAGGTGTTGAGGTCTCACACTTTTACACACAGCCATGCTAATATATACACTTACACACATCATGCACACTCCTGAAGAACTAAATGATAACATACACTTAACACAAACACATCCCATTCCCAGGAACCAATAAAACTGTCAAAATGACCTAGGGAATTCAGAATCTATCCAGCCTCTAAAATTAACAATAAAAAAAACATATGAAAACTACAGATAAAGTTTATTTTCTTCAGAAAGTCATTCATTCCTGTAGTTCACTGCTACTCACAAGTAGGAATTTTTTTCTGTTGATAATGACCAGGCTGGCCAAAACTAATCAAAGAACCTAATTGAAATAATAAAACAAAAATATTAATATACAACCCAGTGTGTCTGAAAATTCTTAATTTTTTAATAATTATATTATTAAAAAAAACTACCATTTTATATATATATATATATATATATATATATATATATATATATATACACACACACAACCAGGTAAAATGAGAACAAATGGAGTATAATTTCACTGTCTATAAAATTTAATTTAAAAGAGGGCTCAATACAAAATAGAGCTAACTATTATTTATTTTAGGATATTGAAACAAAAATGTTAAAAATCGCTACACAATTACAATTATGTTTCAACACTATAAATATGTTTCCTCGGGTAATGGTAAACTACTGCTGAGGGAACAATTATTTTAATTTCAAAAAGCACGATACTTCCTCATTATATATATATATTGTAGTTATGAGTGTGGCAAGGAAACAGAAGTGAGTTCCACAGGTGGGAAGTGTGAGAGAAAAAACTGTTAGAGTAGAAATGACAGCTGAACCTAGTGAATTTAACAGTAAAGTGGTGAGACCTAGTTGCCAATCTAGTAGTATGCATAAATTCATGGGGTTGAGGCACCAGGGAAAAAAACTTGTTCAAACAGTGACCATGAAAATATTTGTAGAACAGGCAGAAGGAAGACATGTCACGTTGATGAGAAGGTGACTGGTGGCGAGATGCTTGGTCAGGACCGATTGTATTGGAGACCCTTTTCTGGATTTTGTCAAGAATCATGAGACGCAGAAAAGGAGCACCAGACCAGGTATGGCAACAATATTCAATATAAGGACAAGTGGAATATTTTTGAATATGCAAGATGGATTCTGATGAGAAAAAGTTTTGGTATATATATATATATATATATATACAAAATAATAAGTACAGACGACCCTTAAAAATCTGTTGGGTTATAATTTATTTCATGAATATAGAAATATTCATCTCTTCAGACCAAATTTAAATTTATCTAGACAAAAAGAAAAGGAAGAAGAAAAAAAAGAAAAGTAAAAGATTTTAATATTAAAAGAGAAAGAAAATGAAAAATTTCAATATAAGGTTTAAAAAATTTGGGGGGAGAGGGAAAGAGAGAGAGAGGCAGAGAGAGATGGAGAGAGTGAGAGAGAAAAAAGAAAGAAAAGAATGAAGAATTAAATATGAGCCAATAGGGTGACCTAGAAATGATTTTTTTCTTTAAGCACTGAACAAGTTAAAATACAGTGTAAGGAAGGGAGTCATCAGATTTAAAACAGATACAGTGAGAGTCATGTCATTTTCGACAGAAAAATAATCATCATGTCATTATAATAATCACAATTTCAAATTAATAATAATAATATTTGACATCAGTAAAATAAAGTTAAATAAAATGAAAAAATAAAAAATTTAAAATATATAAAAAATAAATATACACACATACATACATACATATATGGTTATCTTTTAGTTTCAAAGATGACTTTGTCTTGCAATTCACCAGTGGATCCGGAAGTAGCTCTGCAAATGATGTCTGGAAAATTCAGAGTCTGAAACAGTGGGGACACTGGACATTAGTGGCTGTGGTCAATGTGCCAAAGATACACTGTGGTGCTGTTCTCTTTGAATATCAATCTCTTGATACCAGGTTTCTTTGAAATTTGCAGGGGTTTGGTAGAAAATGGCATGCCAATGCAATCAATCAGCAGCATATTCCTTTAGTTCCTTTGGTTTGATCTTGCACCGGTAGAAGTTAGTTTTGATTGTCTTTGTACTGTTACTTCAGTCAGCCTTGATGTTTTCTGCCATATAGCAGCTCTCTGTCTGGTTTGGTTTGCTTTTGTTTAGCAGCATATCAATACCTCTATGGGTTATTTAATGCCAAAATCTAAATATTTTGAATGCAATTGTATGCCTTCAACTACAGATATTTTATATGTAATTGTTATAGTGGAACACACCTATTCTATAGTTAATAGACTCTCCCACCTATAATAAGTAGGAGTGGTAGGAGTCGCTCAGGGAGTTGGTCAGTCAGTCGATGTCGGACATCCATTAGTCGGATATTAAAGTATCAGCCACCACAACTAGATTACTGCATCATTACCTATTATATCAAGTTCCTAACGTTTTGTACATCGAACCTATTTTAGGACCGACCTAGTACAAATACAAGCCTTCACTATGAAACAACTCTACAACAGTAATTTTATACTTTCAGGTTAAATGTATGTTTTATAGATATATAGTCTGTAGCTTATCTATTGTAGGTAGATCATCTTTTGGTATAAACCTATTTCTTCAAGGTAGGACATTATGTTGATAGTTTCAGTATTTTCAAATAGCTATCTCATGTTGTTTTCTTCGTAGTATTTATGTCTTATAGGGACAAAGTGAATACATTCAGTTAAAATGTGTTACACCGTGAGTGCTGTTTGGCAAGTTGTACATGTACATTGATCTTCATTCTTCAGCTAGTATGGATGGGTGACAGGTATGTGGGAATGCAATGTTGTACCATGTGCATGACATAGAGAGTCCATTGGTCATGTGCATTGATTTGATGCTGGTTAAGTCCACATGGCTCAAACTGATAGGTTAGTGATGAGATCCTCTAATGTAACAACTAGTATAGAGCAAAGAACCCACATGTGAAACATTTTTAATGTCTTAATATGCCTGTGGTGTGTAATAGAAAATATATATATATATATATATATACATACACACACATATATATATATATATATATATATATATATGCACACACACACACACATATATATATATATACACACACACATGCATATATATATATATATATATATATATACACACACACATATATATATATATATATATATATATATATATATCATTGATGCATGTTTCATTAAATAATATAGACAAGTTTTGTCTATTTATTTTAAGTAAATTCCTTTCATATTGTCTGATAGGCTTACTAACAGATGAAAGGAAAACACCATATTGATACATGTTTTTTAATCCTATCAAACCTTTTGGCTTACATAAGCCATTATCAAAGATGACAATTACATTTCAATAAATTAAACAATACACGGACAAAACAATAATGATAGTCTGTTTTTTGTTGCATGAAAGATTTCCGGGCAATGACAAACTTATTTATACAAGACGTGGAAGCGAAAATCGCATCGCAGCTCATGACATCATACATGACCACGTGAGAGTGAAAACGAGAAGTATTAAGTATGGGAAGCCATTAGTATAAACCAATGGCTTCTGTTATCAATTATAGACATTTAAGATTATTTGTGGAGATATCATAGTTTATTTTGTTCAGGTTAGGTTTCAACTGTTTTATCTATATAGCTTCAAGAATTTTTAGTTTTTGTTTATTGCTTTCATGTTTAAGTGTAGTTGTATTTTCAACGAGGATTTTCTGGAATTGTGTATGTGGCCAGATTTAAAATTTTATTTTAAATGCCTAAAAATGTTAGAGTTATCATTCAAATGTAGAGTCAAGCATCATGAAAGCGAGTTTGTTGTGTGACCAACATGTAACGGGCATGGGGGGAGAATCATTGTGAATAATTGATTTGGATATACTATATATATATATATATATATATATATATATATATATATATATATATACAGGTAATAATCTGTTGGTTACATAGAATAGAAATTCAAAATCCAAGTGAATCCTAATAATATAAAATATTAAAACTGATCCACAAAGAGAACTGAATGTATTTATTATAACAAAGCATATATATACATAGAATAGAAATTCAAAATTACCCCATTTAAATAGCTCTACTATTTTATTTCTTAACGCCTTGGTGTTGACAAATCCTGCATGGAAGCTCTTGTAGAGTGAAATAGCTATTCAAATGGGGTAATTTTGAATTTCTATTCTATGTATATATATATATATATATATATATATATATATATATATATATATATATATATATACACATAAGTGCATGTGAAGTTTATGAACTGTTCCTATTTTTTGCTATTATATAAGCAATTTATTTGGTCTGTACAAACAAAAGAAAAATCCATTTCTGGTAATCTAAAACAGTGGTAAGATGTAGTCAGCAAAATTTTGTCTTTCTTATTGACTCAGTTCTTAAAGACTGACAGCGTGAAATGTGCTTGAACAAAACAAAAAAAAGACATAAATTTCAAACACTTTATTTATAATTTTGACTCCAGTATATACAATGTCTTATTCGAAAATTGGAAAATACAATAAAAAAACTAAATTGGCTGACCTTGTTGGTTGAACTTAACAAAATTGGTTTGAATAAAAGAGAAAGGTATATACTTTCAAAAAATTTAAGAAGTGAAATTACATATATTTAAAATATTATTATTATTACTACAATATTTTTATACATTTTCTAAAATAAATATCTCTTGGAACCTTTTTGATACTCAAAACTCACCTACTTCCTGTCATCACCTGAAGTTCTGACATTTGATCCAGCTAAAGTGAAGAGACATTTTTGACCCACAACTGTTCAATATTTGAATTTTTTTACAGCTTTATGCTTTATTTCCTTCAACACAGGAACTAAATGCCAAGCCTTTTGACTCCCATCTCTAACACACAACTCCAAATACGACCTCTTAGAAATGTTTGGTAAGTTTTAAACAGTCTTTCTCTCCTAATGGTGGTGGCGGTGGTGGCAGTCGTTTTCCTGTTAACAAAAAAAAAAGATTGTATATATTGGTCTTGATCACACTTACCTGTTTCCCAACACCTTCTCCACACCAGTGCCACTCCTCCCACCAATTTTACTTATATTCAAGTATTCACCTCCCAATGGTACACATGAATCTATCAAATAACCTCTCCTCACTAATTTGCCTATTGATGCACATTCATGATTTTTCAATTCAAACTAAATTCACCTCAAATCTTTTCTATTCACTCATTAAGCATGTTTTAAGATTACCACAACAGTTTTGGCACTACTTAAATATACTGGTCCACTCATAAATAAATAATAAAAAATTTTTTAAGAAATAATTTTTGTCTATATTTCTGAGATGAGGTATTATGTACATTATTTACATTATTCGGACTATTGTCCTCATCTTTGTCTCCATAATTTTTATAGATTAGTGTTCATATGAATTATTTTCTTCTCCCCCACCAGCTATAAGTAAATAGCAGGACAGACTGGGTTCTACAGCCTTGGATGGCAACTGGTCTACCATAGAAAGAAATGGCAACCTACTGCAGGGAAAAAAATCAGCCTCGTCAGTCACGTATCGAAAGATACATGATCGCCTAAGGATGTATCATTGCACATAACTGATTGATACTTTACATTCACTTATGTGCTAATACCCTCGTCTTCTTCTCCAAGCAGGACAGACTGGGTTCTATAGCTTTGGATGGCAACTGGTCTACCACAGAAAGAAATGGTAACCTACTGGAGCGAAAAAAATCAGCCTCGTCAGTCATGTATCGAAAGCCTAAGCGTGTATCATGCATGGCACATAACTGACTGATATTTCTCTCAAGGTGTAACAGTTGTCATTTTACAGAGTTATTGGATCTATCTGTTATTTACAAATATTAAGTTTGAAACATGCTTACATCATTGATATTTGAACATTTTTTTTTTAATTTTTGTCCTTTATTTAAAAATGTACATATCTGTTTGTCTTTTATTCAAAAGAAATCTGGGCACCTCGTTGTGGTGTAATGGCTAGCAGGCTTGTCCCGTTAGAACAATTACAACTGAGTAGTGAGTTCAATCCTCACGGGGTTCCCCATACATTATGTCACATCTAAGCTACACTTGGAAAATCACTATTCAAAAGAAATCTTTTTTTTTAACAATCAGATTTGACTCTGACAAATGTCACCCCTTGAGGAGTTTTTAATGAATGCGAATCTTATTCCTCAGTGACCAATTATTTTTTAATGAATGAACACTTGTCAAAATTGAAAAATGTTGCTTTTTATCATTTTAGAAGTGGGGGTCCGTTCCTAATATTGTTATAGTGTAAAATTGATCCCTAACAGAGTTTTCTGGTTTTAGTCATTCTGTATACAAAAACATTTTACCAACAAAATGATTTCTTCTAAATTAAGAACAAATGGGTATATACATTTTTAATTAAAGGACAAAAATTTACATGAATTAATAAAAGTACCATATTTGACAGCATGGCTGTATAAAACTCACCCCAATTTCAGCAGGGAAAATCAAGAAAAATTAGTAATTAGTAAAATTATTAGTAAATAGTACAGTCTAGGCTATATTTATGATGTATTATTGTTGTATACTTAAAGAAGGTTACAAACAAACAAAGGTGGTACCCAAGTGAAAGAAACAGCAATACACACATAGATGAAAGAAGAGAGATTTATTGTAAAAGAGAATACACTACTGAAAGACAGGGAATCAGGTGACAGGCTAGTAATTCCCAAAGCAAGCCCTCAGGTACATCCTGTAGCTACTGATATAGTCAGTCCACATAGGCGATAGGGAGTGTGGGACATTCCATTACAACAATTATTTTGGTTAAACGAGCCATGATTACAATTAAATGAAAAATAATAGGAAATAAAGAACACGAGCCTATAAAAAACTTTATTATATCCAAAGATAAGAAAATAAAATAAAAATCAAGCAATTATTACAAATGAGCAAAACAGTAGTTACCATTAAAATTTTATTCATCTTCAAATCTATAAAATTCATTGTCTTTATTATCAAAACTCTGATACTCATTTTCAATACTACTATCATCGACATTAAATAATGTGTCATCTTCTGTTCCATTGATAGCATTACTAATACCACACTTTTTAAAAGATTTCACAAATTCTAGTTTAATATTATCCCAAGCTTGCTTCACCCATTCGCAGATTTCTGCAATGCTGGATCTTTTTATTCTGCCTAGTTCAAAATGGACCTATTCTAACCAATGCTGCTGTATTTTGACTCGAGTTCAAAATGGACCTACTTGTAACTTATGCCTGCTCTATTTTGACTCTAGTGCAGATTGGACCTATTCTTAACTGATGTTGCTGTATTTTGCCTAGTTCAAAATGGACCTATTCTTAAGCAATGTTGCTGTATTTTGATTCTACTTTAAAATGAACCTATCTGTAACTTATACCTGTTGCATTTAGATTCTAGTCCAAATTGGACCTATTTGTAACCTATGTATGCATTTTTGTCTTGAATGTACTGACCTCTAACATTTTGACCCTTCTGTAAATCAGCTTATGACAGAATACACAAATGTGTTTATACAATGTACAACCATAGAACCGTAGGTCTTAAGGAGAACTATCCTTCTTGAACTTAATGAACTGGTACAACAGAATCACAAAGAACTGTACCAAATAACAGAAACCTCATCACTTGAGTACTTTCACCTGCTGCAACAACTAAAATGGATAGCAAATGTAACTCAAAGAGAAAATAATGACATATAATGTTGATCTTCCACACTGCATGAAACAAAAGGTGAAGAAGTAAACTCCTCACAATACTAGAAAGAGCAATAACAATTAGTGGACTTGAGAAACCTATTTTTGCTGAAAAGTTGTTTTAATAGAAAGATTTGATAAATTTCAGCTAACATTAGCACTGGCTGCTCAATCAGTGCCAAATGTTTCCATATAAGGAAACGGCTAATACTGTCATTACCAAAAGAGAGGTTGAGCAAGTGATAAGGTTTCTTTATTTCAAATCATCTGAGTTGAACAAGGGAAAAGCTTTCTTTATCTCAAATTGTCTGATCATCTCCAACTGCATGAAAAGGCATAGAAGAAAGATTCAAGTGTGAATGCTGCACTAAATGCTTACTTGTCATTTGAGAAATGTGTCTCATAGTCATAACCGCATCACAATATCATGTACTTACTTGGTCACATCATTTACATATATTTATTTGTTGCATGATTTGTAGTGTAGTGTTTTCATGTCACTGAATATAAGAAATCTGTACTTTGATCATGCTATCCATGACCCTCTTTCTTCAAGCCAACTTCTTGAATATTTTGCAGTAAGCATATACAGCCATACGAAATATAGGACCATAAAGAAAAGCTTAATTGAAGACAGATTTTCATACTTAATTTGAATGAATGGAAATAATAAAACATGAGTGTCACTTTATTCAGAATGTTACTTGGATAGAGAAAGGTCAAACAAGGAATGATCTTTTCTATCACATTGTCTGCTTCCATACAGAGACAAAAATTTATGTTTCAAGACATTTGGACTGACAATGAAAAAACATTTCCTTATTTCAAATTTGTCTGACCCCCTTCAACCACAAGGGAATAAAGGAGGCCATATGATTCATGATATAGAGCACATGATCTGCACCTATTCAGCCACATGATTCATGATATAAAGCACATGATGTGCACCTATTCAGCCACATGATTCATGATATTCAGCCACATGATTCACGATATAGAGCACATGAAGTGTACCTATTCAGCCACATGATTCCTGATATAAAGCACATGGTGTGTACCTATTCAGCCACATGATTCATTATATAGAGCACATGATGTGTACCTATTCAACCACATGAATCATTCATAATATAGAAATTTTAGTGTAGCTTAGATGTGATGCAAGGCCAAAATTATGGGATACTCAGTCAGGATTGAGCTCACTACTCAGTCGTAATTGTTCATAGCAAGACAAGCTTGTTAACCATTACACCACCTCAAGGTGCCCAATGATTCATGATATATATTTACTTACTTACATGATAAATGATATGTAATGTCTTCATTTAATCATTTCATGGCATGAGAGATGTGTTCTTTAATCCATAACTCTCTGTGGTGAAACTATATTGCAGAATGGAACATGAAATTATATGCTTGAACTTATAAATATGTAATATAAATTTATTGGTAAATATTTTTAATTGCATATTCTGTCACAACGATGGTGATCCTAATTCTCTTTTTCTTTAAAATCTGTTAATTCCCATGATTGGTCCTGGGAAAGATTTCTTTATTGCTTTCAATACTGATTTTTTTTAAGCAATTCACCCCAAGCAAAGTGGTATTGTCATTAGTATAAAGGGGGCTACAGTAAGGGAAAAGACTTGGTATAGGGGGGTTGAGGAAAAGACAAAAAGTAGAATGGAGGAGGATAAAAAGAAGAAAGATCAAGGCCACGGAAGATGTTGATTGACATTACATTTAAATTTTTGGAGATTATAGTTATCAGGGAAGAAAGTAAGAGGAAGGGAGTTCTACTGTCAGGAAGTGCTAGAGAAAAAGCTATTGGAATAGAAGAGTTATATTTAACTGTTTCAGCAGTAAAAGAGTGTGACTGAGATGCTAACCTAGTAACACACTTAAATTCCTGCAGTAGGGGCCTCAGTGAAAATAGCTTGTCAGCACAGATGCCATGAAAATATTTATAGACAGAATTTTCTGACCTAGTTATGGTGATAAACTAAATATGTTAGCAAAGCCTCTGATTGAGATGTTTTAAGTAGCATGTAACCACCTCTCAATTGCTGTTGTTCCCAGGTCCACCCTGTCCTGGGGTGGTAACACCAGTTAGGGTCCAGCAATGGACAAATAGAAAACCACCAAACTGGGGTCAAAACACTATGAAGGTATAAAAATATATTTTTATAGTAAAAAATTCCAGCAATAGATTTTAATAGTGAAAAAAAATTACCAGAGCTCTGAAGGAAATTAAATTTCATAATTAAATGACCCATAAGCAGTTGATATGCTATTAACCAAATGAAATCAAACATTCAGTTTCCCTTTTTCTATACTAGTTGTGAAAGAATTCAGTTTATCTTGCAACTTTACCCATAACAGGGTGGCAGTGAATTCATGCCTTTCCTAAAAGCATTCGTGTAAATTAAATGCAATGATCATCGTTAGGATTCAAACTTAATTTGATTAAATTTTTTGCATTACTTACCATTTGATGTCTTGCACATCCTTTATAAATGCATTCCCTAATTAAAAAAAATGCTGTTCACACTGATATTTAAATTATTACCATAGTGTGTTGGGTGTCTGCAAAAAATTTTGAAAGTGGTTGTAATTGATTTAATAATGGTTTTTCTTAATGAATATATAGTTTAAGATTTGTTGATCATCTTGAAAAAAAGAGACAATTTTTAAAAATATTATTTTGCGGGTGCACAGCACTATATATATAAAGTGGATACTGAGGTCAAGACCAAAAGGCTACAGTCTGTTTCCTGCTGGAGTGCAATCTTCGTGAAGATTGTACAGCCTAGAGATTGGGTTCAAGCAAGAAACACTGTCCACTTTTATATTTACATATGCTCTATCTCCGATATTGAGCACTTTTACCTATAAATACTTTAAAAGTATATTTATATATATATGCAGAAATATAGCTTTAAAGTGTGCTATATTTATGGGATAAAGTGCTCAAAATTAGAGATAGAGAATATGTAAATATAAATATAAAAGTGAACATTGAAGTCAACACTCAAGTCGACAGGCTGTTTCATGCTAGATGCAATCGGCAGCCTGACGATTACATCTAACATGAAACAGCCTGTTGACTCTGAGTGTCGACTTCAATGTTCACTTTTATATATATATATATATATATATATATATATATATATATATATATATATATATATATATATATATATATATATATATATATATATATATATATATATGAGATATTTCTATATATCAGAACAAATTAGGTATGACAAAGTGGAAAAAAATTCTTGTTAATGCTTTTCATCCCATAGAAGGACTTCATCTGACTAAAGTAATGTTTTTGTCGATGGAATTATATGCCACCAGGAAATGCTAAAATTTTAAACTTTTATATCATTTTTTAAATTAAATTTGAAACTTTTAAATTTAATTTTTTTTTCTTAAATTTTGAAATTTAAAACTTTTAAATTTCAAAGTGGAAAGCACATATAAATAAGTGGAAGCAATAAATAATGGCATAATCAAGATGTTGACGTTCCACACTACATTGAACAAAAGGTTAGGAAGGAAGTCACCATCAGTACTGGAAAAAGCAATAACAGCTTGCAGATTTGAGAAACCTATTTTCCTCCAAAATTGTTTTAATAGAAAGATTTTATAAATTTCAACCGAGAGTAACATTGGCTGCTTCATCATTGAATGCCAAATGTTTCCTTATAAGGAAACAGATGGTATTAGCCTTACCATTACTATATATACACAGACACAAACAAAGGCATAAAAACCTGGGGAAAATAGTAGAAACTGATATAGAATCACTTGTTTCCTAAGCTTAAAATCTTTAAAAGAGAAAAAACAGGAACAGTGAGATGGACTATTTCTAATTTTAACCCTTTTAGAACAAATTGCAAGTGTCAATGTGGATTCATTGTACAGGGTGGCCACTAAAAGACTGAATAATATAAAACAAAAATAACATTTTTAAATCCAATTCCAGAATTGTCTGAAGCAGTGTTCTGGCGATACCTGGTTGAACAAAGCGACAACAGCTAGAAGCTGATGGATTCTCAAGGACACTCTGCCATACAGCTTCCACCGCTGCATCATTGTGCACAGTGCACTTAGGACCTTTTCCCGGAAGATTGCCGACTGATCCAGTTCTTTCAAACAGTGCAATTAGGTTTCAAATCATGCGATAGCTAGGAGATACTCTGACATTAAAATGTTGCCGGTGTTGTCTCTAAATTTGAATAATTGATCTTTCATTGGAATAGAAAAACTCAATGAGTTTTACTCATTGTTGAACATCATATGTAGCCATTTTAATCTCCAAAGGATGCTCTATAACCTGCAAAAAATAAAAATAAAAAAGATTGAAAACAAACACGTTATGAAATTTTCAAACACTTCAGTTTTTCAGATTGTCCACCCTGAAAAAACTTTAACTCTCGAAAATCTTCACAGGTACTTTTTTAAAGTACAAAAATGCAACTCCTATTTGCTGTTATCAACAGGAGAATACCCCATATGTCGTACTGGGTCACTGAAATGTTCAGCTTGCATAGAAACTAGATTCTATTTCACAGTTCAAGGGACATAACTATTACTGAACAAATAGACAATAATTTTATTATTTCCCTTACATGTAGCAGTAAAACTGATTTAAGAAACAGATAGATTTGTAATTTAATCAACTGCTTTTGGGAAAATTGTGCGTAATGCCGGTTTTATTTTTAAACGCGATGTTTGTCTTTTTTATTATTTCTCTTCAGCTTGCAATATCAGCTGAGTATTTGATGAAAAGTGACAAATTACAACAGTGGGTGTTCAAATCAACCATTTTCAAAAGATAACTTTTAAATAAAAGAACATTACTGAGTTGAACACATTTACGTTTTTATTGGGTTTTTTTTTTGTTCGTTTTGCTTTTTTTTATTGCTAATGGGTAGCTGATATGTCAAAATTTCTATCTATACTTTTGCAAAATAGTACAAATTATTTTTTTTTAATTGTTTCACCTCAAGCAAGGCAAAAATGTCAGTAAAACAGGGGTTACACAGGGAACAAAAGTCAACCCAAAGAGAATGAGAGGACTGAGAATGGGGAGGATTGAATAAAGAACAAAAGAAGAACAGTGTTTAAGAAAACGAAAGATAGTAATTGACATTGCACTTAAATTTTTGAAGATTGTAGTTATCAAAAAGGAAGAAATTCGAAGGGAGTTAGTTCCACAAGTGAGAGATGCGGAAAAAAAAACTGTTACTGTAGTAGTGGTGGTTGCATCTAGTTATGATATGCATGTTGTGCTGTAATGGATATCAATTCGGAATCAGAAATCAGAGTGCCGAGTTCAAATTCCAATCATATTCATTATATTCACTTACACGCAAATACTCTTGGGAAACGTATGAATCCAGCTCTTCTCCCCACAGTTGAATAACAGGAAAGACTGGGTTCTATAACTTTGGTTGGCAACCAGACTACTGCAGAAGGAAACGGCAACCTAATGTGGGAAAGTCTTCTGCCGAGTCAGCCATGAATCAAAAGAGACATGATCACCCAAGCATGTATCATGTATGGGATTTAACTGATTGACAAAGTATACAGTTTCTCTCTTGTAGGTTATATGCCTTTATATTTAGATGCTTATCTTGGTTAATATACTCATAATGGTTTAGTCATTGAACCCTTACGGCCTTCTTCGGGTGTCTGTCATTCATAGAATTGAATCAAAAGCCTTTATTCAATCCACAAACATAAATTGTTTTTTCTTAATCCTTTCACCATAAGCAAGGCAATAAAGCCACAAAAGGTTACTGAGTGTGAAACAATATGAGAAAAAGAAAAGCCTTAAGTAGAGAGAACAATAAAAGTATAGAATTAAGAACACAAAAGATAACGCTTAACATTGCATTTAAGTTTTTGAAGATCAAAGTTGATTGGGAAGCAACAGAGCGCAAGAGAGTTCCACAAGCAAGAAGTTTGAGAGCAGAAACTTTTAGTATAGAACTTACACAGTTACATCTAGACATTTTAACTGTAAAATGATGAGACCTAGCTGCCAATCTAGTACTGCACTTAAATTCATAAAGTCTATCTACCAAAGAATAAAGCTCATCTGAAAAGTTACTATGAAAATATTTATTAAAACAGGACAGCTACATTAGAGTGTTGGGAAAATGACTGAAGCTCAGATGTCAGCTCAGGACTAATAACATTGCAGATTCTTATTTGGATTTTAACAGGACTCTCTAAATCCATAGCATAAGCACCAGACCAGATGTGACAGCAATATTGAATGCATGGACAAATGATAGACTTATGAAGGTGTAAGATAGATTCTGGCAAGAAAAATTGTCTAGCACAACACAGTGACCTAACTTTCTTAGCAGCAGACCTAGCAAGTGACTCAAAATAATTTTCCCATTTGTTGTCAGTGGAAAACGTGAGCCTGAGAAGGGACAATGAGTCACTCTCCTAGAGGTTAGCAGCTACCATACTGATAGAAGGTAAAAAAGGTTCTCTAAGATGATTTTATTTTGGAGGCATTAAAATTAACAAGCCATTTCTTGCCCCAGTTGACAACAGATTTTATCTCATTATTTTTTTTTTAAATCAGCTGCCAATTTCTCCTTATTGAAATGATCAGACTTATCATTAAGACAGAATTTAATATTTGTGTCATCAGAATTGATACCACGTTAAAAACTGATGACATTGGGAAGGTCATTGGTGAAAATTAGGAACAACATGTCCAATGATAGAGCCCTGGGGGACATCTGCATTAATGCAGAAAGATCTAGAAGAGTGGCCATTCAAGACAACTTTCAAGATTTGATAAGAAAGATTGAACATGATCAAAAATCTGTCCAAAAATACAAATACAATTTCAACTTGTGAAATTTCCAGTTTCATGCAGAATTTCAAAGACACATAGAAATAGTAAAAGGTACTTTTCAGAAACTGATTAAGGTACACAGGGATTGAAAAATAAGATGAGAAATGAAGAAAGGAACGCTAAACTGAACCCTCCTCTACTGCAATGCTGGGCAATTTCGTTAGAAATTAAAAAATGCTTGAGGCAACCAACAAACATTGAGAATACAAAGGACAGATTATATGAGAAATGAGGAAGTTCTCAGTTGAATATGGAAGAGGTTAAGATTGTAATGCTCGAGGAAATTCTTTGGCTGGTGGCACAAGTATTATAAAGGAAGCTGCAGAGAGCCACCATCACCCAATCCTAAAGGGATATCATATGAAGAGAGAGGCTGACTGGGATGAGTTTTTATTGCTAATTTTTTAATTGAAAACATCTACACTATACAGACCACCTTATTTATATGAACTTACCCCCTACTCCACAGACTCTCCAAGCAACACCCAACTCGAGACCACATGACTACCATGTAAACAGTGAGGACCCCAGATCTAGCAATCTTGCATTTTTCACTATCACAAAGTGCCTTCATATTTCAATGTTGTACTTTTCATCCTCTGTTAAAATACTTCCCAGGTATTTAAATTGTTGTACTCATTTGATTTTGGTATCTCCAATATGTAAATTACATGTTGAGCTGTTTCTTTTGCTAACAACCATGTATTGCACCTTCTTGCAATTGATGTTTAATCCTTTCTTATTATTTTCCTTCACTACCTTCTGTAGGAATTCTTGTAGTTTCTTTTCTATGTATGCTATCAACTGCATATCTTATATTGTTATAATTGTGGCCAATAATAATGAATCCTTGTAGCACTTCTAAATATTTCAGAATTGCTTCACAGTAGAAGTTTAATACATCTGATAAAAAAACACATCCTTGTTTTACACCACTTTCTATTTTTGTATATTTACTGAATTTTTTTTCGATCTATATGCAAATGGTTTGCTGCCAGTATAGATTTTGAATTATTCTGTTCTTAATATTGATCATCCTACAACAATCTCAATGGTGAATCAGTTTTTTAAAGCATTCTTTCAAGACATAGGCAATCATGGCTCTCCATTTTCCCTATCCCTTGTGGCTCTCAGTAAGTTTTGTGCCTCTGCCGACTCCCTCAGACCACATTCTGCCATCCACTTGCTTAAGCCTGCCAGGTATGTCACACATTGCTTTCCCTTGTCTCTTTTTCCCTCTATTCGACCTGTGAGTATCAGATTCTCCAGGCCCTTCTCTCTCATTACGTGTCCCAAAAATTTCATCTGCCTCTTCCTTAGAAAGGACCAGTCAGTGTTTATAACAAAATTTGTAAAAAGGATCAGTAGTCAAAATATTTCTTGGAATGATAATAATTCATCTCAAAATTGAAGCTGAGATGTCTGAGTAGTCCCAAAGACACCTCCAAAAACTATGGGGATACATCTTGAGACATTGTTGCTGTAGTTACCATGGCAAGTAAAGTTTTATGGAAGAAAATTAATTGACCAATGTCCAACTGGTTTTGTACAGTTTTTACTTAGAGTACCCAGTGTTCCTAAGCAGTCCCCCATCTAAGAACTGACTGGGCTTAACAACATTTAACTTTGGTGAGTAGATGAGAGGTCTAATGAATAGCAGCTCAGACTGAGAAGTTCAGATTCCATTTGAGTTCATTATATTTACTTTCACATAAACACCCTTAGAAAAGGTATAAATCCTTCTCTTCCATGGCCTAACTATGGGTTAAATAGCAGACTGGACACTCTAGCCATGGTTGTCAGCTAGTCATAGAGAACAACTTTTGACTCAAAACTATATGTAGCCCTGACTAGTTACATAATATACAACCATGGAAAAGTTATGGAATTTGTAATTATCTTCAGTGCAGACTGAGGGATTCTATGATTGCAACTACATTTAAACATTTAAATTCCCCAAGGAGGCTTAAGATGGCCAGGGGATTAAGTGATAAGTGATATGAAATTCTGTTTCAGGCTATGAAACCAAGAAAAATTTAAAGGAAAAATTGTCAGTTAAGTCTGAATGGGAAATGGAATGAAGTGGAATGAATTACCAAAGAAATGTTAACAAAAAAATGCTATAAATGAAATCAGATCAGCTTGAAATAAATAGAAGGCTGTAATGATCACCAAAGTGCCAAGAATATGCATTATCAGGCTTAGTGACCTTACTACTTAGTAGCAGTAGTAATAGGTTTAAAATCATAAGGCTACTTTTTAATGTTCCATAAATATAAAAATAGACATTTATCACATAATTGCATACATGTGTTTAACTATAATTTTCTGTATCTGTCTATATTTCTAAGATGAGGAATTATATACACTATTTACCTTACCTCCTTAAAGACATATAGCACAGTGAATAAAGGTGTTGGTTAGATCTAGTGACAGGATCCAAAGAGTTGTGAGTTCAATACCTGGTTAAGGCAGTGGAGAACTTGGAGAGGTGAATTAACAGGAGATAACTGATAACTGACATCCATTAGATATGGCACATGGAACTAGAACAGTCTACCCCAGTGAGCAAAATAAAGGGTTCAGTTCAACATTCCAACCACCTGAAGAAGGCCAGTGCATACAATAGCCAAAACATTGTGATAATTTTTTTTTTTTTAAGCATTTCACCCCAAGCAAGGCGGGAAGCCACTAGGATGCAAGGGGTTACAGAAAATTTGGAGCAAGATCAGATAGGAGTGATAGAAGAAAGGATGAGGGTAGTGGATAGATCAAGGCAACTGGAGATGTCAATTGACATTACACTTGAATAGCTGGAGATTATAGCTCACAGGGAAACAGGAATTGGGAAGGGAGTTCCACAGGCGAGAGGTGTGAGACATGAAGCTATTAGAGTAGAAGAGACGGCTACATTTAGGAGTTTCGACAGTGAAGGGGTAAGAGCGGGATAAGGCGCTGGAACTCATGACGTCTGGGAACCAGTGAATGCAGCTCCTCGAAGCAATTTCCATGAAAGTATTTGTAGAACAGACAGAGGGAGGCGACGGCACGTCTGTGAGAAAGTGACTGTAGATGAGATGCCAGGGCAGGGCCAACTACATTGCATATCCGCCTCTGGAGCCCATCAAGAACCCCGAGGCAAACAGAAGGGGCAATATGGCAACAAGGATGAGGACAATAGTCCAAATAATGTGAATAGTAAGCATCAAACTTTTTACTAGATGTTATCCAAGGGTCAAAAAGCAAATCTATTTTAAATATTGTTCAGACAAAATCTTTACTTTCTTACAGAAAATTTAGGCCAGATAAAAAAAAAAGCTCTTAACTCTCAACATGTGGGCTTCTGGTTTTCAAATGATTGATGTCTTCAAAACCAATGCATTCATGAGTGGTTTATCTCGTACATCATTTTGTTGACATCTGGATGATTCTCAATGTCAGTAAAAGAGGAAAGTGACTGGGAGGGTATTTCTGGATGAAACACCATGAGAGACAGACTGCAGCCATTTCACATTGAAACCATCACCTGTCAAGTCCTAAATGAACAGGGAGACTTGTAATGAACACACATACACAATACCTGCTGAGCAAGCATTATAACAGATACACTTTCTTCCACTTCCCAATGTCCCATAATTTATCGATTTCATCATGTTGCTAGAAATACATTTGGTTACCTCAAGGCTTTGCCAAACTTACAAATAGTTCAGTGGAATTTTTGCCCTCAATATATACCATAAATAAAATCGTACACTATTAACATTGCTCAATCTATCATCCTCATCTTTGTTGCCATATTTATCACAATGTTTTGGCCATTCTATGCTCTGACCTTCTTCAGGTGGTTGGAATGTCAAACTGAACCCTTTATTTCACTTTCTGGGGTAGACTGTTCTAGCTCCACATGCCATGTCTAATCGATGTCAGTTATCAGTTATCTCCTGTTAATTCCCCAGGTATTGAACTCACACTCTTTGGGTCCTGTCACTGGATCTAACTAATCTAATGCCTTTATTCACTGTGCCATGTGTCCTTGAGGATGATAGTCTGAGCAATGTAAATAGTGTACATAATATCGCATCTCAGAAATATAGACAAATAAAATTTTAGGCAATTTGATTTTAAATACATTGGTTTTGTTGTACTTTAAAATAAATCACAAGAATCTCCATGTGTGTGTGTGTGGGTATGTGTGTGTGTGATATCTTCACTAACTAGGGTATGTTTCAAGTGGAGCTAAGAGTCTTCATTTGAAAAATCAGAGCAGTATGAGGCAATTTAGCTTCAAACTCCATTCAAATCCATCAGCAGGGTTGAGCATGTTTAATACTAGTAAGGATCAGTGACCATGATTTTGACTATGCAAAACATCAAAACTTGTAGTGAGTAGAACACAAAATGGAAACTGACACTTGTGTGGCTGGAATACAAGAAAGAAAAACTGTTTCCTGCACAGGAGAATTGCACATATCTTCTAATTAGAAAATAAAACAAGAATTAAAATATTTCAGTCAATAAGAAGGCTTTGCACCAAAAACAAATGTGGTCTCTGGAGCCACTCAATATCGGTAAAAGAAGTTGAATTCTTTAAGTCAAGGAGAGAAATCCTTCCACCACTGAAGGTGTCTGTAGAGTAATAACATTTACAGTATTTACATTAGTCGGACTATTGTCCTCATCTTTGTCACCATATTTGTCACAACGTTTCGGCCGTTGTACGTTCCGGCCTTCTTCAGGTGGTTGGAATTTCAAACTGAACCCTTTATTTCGATCACTGGAAAGGAATATAAAGGAGAGACAGGCCGCCCCCTCAAGGTAAGGCTTCAAGAACACCAGAAAGCTGTAACAAGAGGGGAAGTAGAAAAATCAGGCGTGGCTGACCACATATGGAGAGAGAAGGGAGATCACCGCCCCCTGTGGGATCATGTTGAGATCATAGACAAGGAACACCATTGGAAAATTCGTAAACTTAAGGAATCAGCACATATGATAGGCCACAAAAATCTCCTGAGCCGACCAAGCATAGAAATAAATACAATATGGGAACCAGTAATAAGGAGTGCCAGAGAAAAGCAATGATAACAAAGTTGCAATATGAACTCTGGTAAAGACATGCAATGATAACAGCAAAAATTGCAATATGAGCACTGGTAAAAATGATGCTGAAAACATTAGGTTTATAATACTCAGAAGTTCATACCCAGATGTCCTCAAGGACATATGGCACAGTGGATAAAGGCGTTGGTTAGATCCAGTGACAGACCCAAAGAAGGTTATTAACTTTAATCATCAGAGAGTATTCAGCCTGGAAAGCTGAGCTTAAAACCGACCAAAAAAATGACGAAAAGACTGAGCAAAGATGAAGAAAGCTAAATCTTTATACTTACTTCAAGCTATCTAAATGAATATTCAGATAGAATTCAATGTGGAAAGTTTTCATCAAAGTAATTATTATATGTCTATATTTCTGAGATGAGGTATTATGTACAGTATTTACATTAGTCGGACTATTGTCCTCATCTTTGTCGCCATATTTGTCACAACGTTTTGGCACATGGCACAGTGGATAAAGGCGTTGGTTAGATCAAGTGACAGACCCAAAGAAGGTGAGTTCAATACCTGGTTAAGGCAGTGGAGAACTTTCAGAGGGAAAATTAGCAGGAGATAACTGATAACTGACATCCATCAAACATGGCACGTGGAACTAGAACAGTCTACCCCAGTGATTGAAATAAAGAGTTCAGTTCGAAACGTTGTCACAAATATGGCGACAAAGATGAGGACAATAGTCCGACTAATGTAAATACTGTACATAATACCTCATCTCAGAAATATAGACAGATACTGAAAGGCCGAAACGTTGTAATAAATATGGTGACAAAGATGAGGACAATAGTCCGACTAATGTAAATACTGTACATAATACCTCATCTCAGAAATATAGACAGATACTGAAGGGCCGAAACGTTATAATAAATATGGCAACAAAGATGAGGACAATAGTCCGAATAATGTAAATAATGTACATAATACCTTATCTCAGAAATATAGACAGACTCTAATAACATTTAATATTTTAAATTTAGAAGGACCATGGTTATTAGCAAGCTGTTGCTAATCACTTCTGATGTTTTTTAATACAGTTTCAGCATTTTTCAGCTCTGATAATGTAACCCATAATACTTTCACTTGCTTTTCGTAAATTAATTCAGTATCTAAGAAAATTATTTTTGGCTTTCCTTTTGATAGTTTTCTCACAAAATTTGAAGTGCTTTTCTGCCATTGTCAGAGACTTCTCTTATAATAAGAGACAGACTTCAGTCATTGAGAAATTTAATTAACTTGCATTATTTTCACAGGACTCTTCATTATTGGGATGATTTGTCTGTATTGTATTTAGTTATGGGCTCATAACCTGTAGATTAATTGGCCATGGTCAAATGTAATTGGCAGAAATATTGAACAAATAGAACTGACGAAGTTGGCAATACCCAATAACAAAAGAAAGAAAAGAACAGAGAAAATATAATACTAAGCAAATAATATATGCAAGACAAAAGTAGGCAAAGCAACAGTAATAAGGCAAACATAAGACAAACAGAAAGAACAAAAAGACAAAAAAGTAAGAATGGTGTTAATTCACAAAATCGATACAGACAACTGATTACAGTATTTTGACTTCAAGACAAAAAAAGAACAGAAACATGGCAGAAGAGACCAAGAAGTTGCCTATCTTATTGGTTAGAAAGATATCCCACCATGCATCTGTACACTTTGTCTATAAATTTGAGGAGGGGATGTTTTTGCAGTTATTCCTATATGAAGTGGAACCAACAGTGTCACTTCTATATTCTCTCCAATGTCTGATACTATGGGCATCTGAGTTTTACTAGTTCAACCAACAATTGTATCTGTATATATTGTCACAATTCTCTGAATTCTATTTCCTTTCAGTGAATTCCTGAAAAGAATTTCTACTATTTACATTGGACTCTCAAAGAATAAGTTTATTTGTTCCCCTGAGTGAAATACATTAATAACATGATTTATTGCATGAACTATATTTTATTCAACAACTTATTTTCTGTCCACTTGCATCTATGATATTTTACTTGAACAATATAAAAATCAAAAACCTATCTATTGTCGTGCTTTTGTTTGGAGCAGCAGCACTATTCCAAAACACAGAAAGAATTAATAGTTGGTTGTGTCTCAGTATTCCTTCTGATAGTACATTCGAACTTTTAACCCTTAACAGGTAGCCATGACAAGCCATCTATAAACTACCACCAATAAGAAGGAAGATATGACATCTTCAAACATGTCTTAATAGTTGGTAGCAGTTGTAGATCAGGTGAAATCTGTTGGTACATTTAAAATCAGGTTGGAAATGGAGTACAGCTGCCATATAGCTTTTATTTTCTTTTTTTTTTTTTTAAGCATTATGCCCTGAGCAAGGCGTGAAGCCACTAGGATGCAGGGGGTTGCAGAAGATTTGGAGTGAGAGCAGATAGAAGAGATAGAAGAAAGGATGAGGAGAAGGATAGTGGGTAGATCAAGGTAACTGGAGATGTCGATTGACATTACATTTGAATAGTTGGAGATTATAGCTCTCAGGGAAACAGTAATTGGAAAGGGTGTTCCACAGGCAAGAGGTGCGAGGTATGAAGCTATTGGAGTAGAAGAGACGGCTACATTTAAAAGTTTCTACAGTGTAAGGGTGGGAGCGTGATGCCAGCCTCGTAGGGCGCTTGAATTCATGGAGTCTGGGAAAGCAGCTCATCGGAGCAATTACCATGAAAGTATTTGTAGAAAAAAAAAAGACAGAGGAGGCGGCAGTGGCGTCTGTGAAAGAGTGACTGTAGACGAGATGCCAGATCAGGGCCAATTATATTACATATCCGTTGTCAAGAACTCCGAGGTAAACAGAAGGTGCCCCAGATCATATATGGCAGCAATACTCCATGCAAGGGCGAATGGTTGATTTATATACTTGAAGTATCAATTCCGGGGAGAAAAATTTCCTGGCGCGGCACAGAGAGCCAACTTTCCTCGTGGTGGATGAAGCAATACCTGCCCAGTCTTCACTTTTCAGTTTCGATAAAGTCGAAAAACACCTCTGTGACCTCGTGGGTGATAAACGGTCTATTCTCTGTACCAGATCAGTAAGTACTTGACTCTTTCTTCTATCTTCTACAAATACCAGTTCAAGTTAAAAATGGAGTACTGCTGCCATATATATGGGCAGGAGCTGCCCAGCCTTCTTTCCAGTTGCAATAGAATTCAAAAGATCTCCACGTCCTTGTGGGTGATGAATTATTTTCCACCCTACAGCCCCTTTCCCCACAGCTGAAACATTATCTCACTGCTCTATCGCTATTGCCATGGAAAGTGTTCAAATGAACTACATTCCTTAGTTCTACCAGTTCTAACCTTCACAACTAAGATCCACCATGACACACAAATAGTAGTAAACCACCCTCATTCCCTTTGTATTAGTGAGATCTATGTTTCATGCAAACAGCTTCTTTCTACAAACAGCTGCTTCCTCAATCACTACAATCTTAACCATTATCTTCCTTATCTACTCTTATTCTGTAACCCTCTACCTCGACAATATTCAGCCCCCCCCACGAGGGTGTCATGTGGCACAAGACCTTTTTAACGTGGGCATTCCAAGCCCGTGTGCTCGGCCAAAAATATGCCCATAAACAGGTTCAGGGCCGGTCCACCTCCCCGAAGGAGACTCCGACCTTTGGCATAGCCTCCTTCGGGTTCCTCCCATCCGTAGGAAGAGAGTACAACTGAACAGTCGGTTCAGAGTTGAACGACTGACCTCTACCTTGACGGGCTATTGGACCTTGTACAAAAGGGACCCTGGGAAGGTCAGCAAACTCCTTCCCTCAGAGAACACCCTGCAACTTCCTCAGATGCCTCACAGGAAACCATTCGGAACCAGACTTCTATGTCCTCTGCCCCTCTGATCTAGCTTTTTGCTTCTTGACCACAGTGTACTGCATCCCCATATGGATCCAATAGTTCACACAAAAGAAAAGTCAATTCCAGCCTGAACAAAAGCCTTCAACTGATGTGCGATCAATTCTATCCTGACATACTTTCTGCCTGTGATATATGGAATCTTTTCTCTAGGCCGCATCAATTAATATGAAACATTCATATTCTATTAGTTAGATGGAGCTGCATCTTCTTATAAATTACTGCTTTGTGGAACCGACTCCCAAGGGGATGCTTCCCTGAGCACTACAATCTTAACCTGTTCAAGTCTAGGGTTAACTGTTATCTTGGTCACATATGTCCATAAACTTTGCCTTTTATTCTGTAACCCTCTACCTTGAGTTGCTGTTGGGCCTTGTACAGATTAACATTATTGTAAAAAGAATGATTAAATTATTTTTTTTCATTTCTCTCCTGCCATGCCCAGCATAGTGTAAATTTTTGCTCTAGGCTTAATAACCCACATTGCCTCCATATTCAATCAGTGAGAAGTAAGTTCTACTCGAGCAGCTTCTTCTCACAAACCACTGCCCTGTAGAACTGACTCCCAACAGGATGTTTCCCCAACCACTACAATCTTAACCTGTTCAAGGCTTGGGTTAACCATTATCTTCCACTCTTATACACACAAATGGCCTCCAAATGTAACCCTCTACCTTGAGTGGTCCTCGAGCCTTGTAAAAGGTGACCCTCACTGTAAAAAAAAAATATCCTATGTCTTTTGAACAGGAATAGATGTTTATCCCTTGTTTCCTGTTTAGGGCTGGATTTCTAGGTTCAAAAGTTCACTTCAACTTTTTACTTCTAACATCTCCCCCATAACTCTGAAATTTTATTTACTATTTATTTACTTTTTTTCCTTAGTAGATAAGTTTACCTATTGCCTGGTTCACACTTTTCCCTGGTCTTTTGAACAGGAGTAGAGGTTTATCCCTTGTTTCCTGTTTAGGACTAGGTTTCTGGTTCAAAAATCTCCTTCAACTCTTTACTTCTAACATCTCCCCTAAACTCTGAAATTTTATTTACTATTTATTTACTTTTTTCCCTTAGTAGGAGTAGATAAGTTTACCTATTGCCACGTTCACACTCTTCCCTGTTTTTTTTTTAACAGGAATAGAGGTTTGTTTTTTGTTTCATCTTTAGGATTTGGCTTCTGATTCTTTCTAATGCCTGCATCAGCTCTATACTTCTAACATCTCTGCTTGAACTCTGAAATTTTATTTACCCTATTTTTTCTTCAATTGGAGCAGATACCTTTACCTATTGTCCAGTTCACTCCCAGTCTTTTGAACAGGAGTAGGGGTTTAGCCCTTGTTTCCAGCTTAGGATTTGGTTTCTGATTCCTTCTAAAGTGTTTTCATCCTTTTTCACTCCAAGTAGCTCCTTGTGTCTTAGTGGCTTTATCACCTTGCTTAGGGTGAATTAATTAAAAAAGATAGATCTGTCATGATTTAAATCTCATTTAATTATTTCTATTCATAATGTAAAAAAAATAAGCTTTTATTCATAATGTAAAAAATAAGCTTTTATTTTTTTTAATTGTGAGGAATTGTCACTACGCTATTGTTCTCATCTTCACTTGATATAAATATTATAAACATCTTCCGGCCATGTAACCTCTGACCATCTTTAGATGACAATAGATTTTCTCTGATAGAGGACATCTAATATAAACTGATTATTACTGTGTCATATTTTGTCTTTGTGATACCATTTCTTCTTCATTACTTTCAAAATAACTTCATTGGTAACTATAAAATTAGTATGATCATCATATCAGCACATACCACTTGGGACCACTATCTCAGACAAGTACACAAACTTAGTCAACCAAATATATTTTTTATTAAAATTCATATCACATACTTTTAAATGAAAATATTTTTTATCTGTAACTAAAGCACTATTATCAGTGTATCACTGTTTTCTACTTGGGACCACTATCTCAGACAAGGACACAAATTTCTAAAATTAATTTTTTTCATTCAAAATAACGTCATCTCTGACTCTGGTATAATCATCATGCCACTGCATTCTACTTGGGACCACTATCTCAGACAAGGACACAAATTTCTAAAATTAATTTTTTTCATTCAAAATAACGTCATCTCTGACTAAAGCAGTGTTACTGGTATAATCATCATGCCACTGCATTCTACTTGGGACCACTATCTCAGACAAGGACACAAATTTCTAAAATTATTTTTTTTCATTCAAAATAACTTCATCTCTGACTAAAACAGTGTTACTGGTATAATCATCATACCACTGCATTCTACTTGGGACCACTATCTCAGACAAGGACACAAATTTCTAAAATTATTTTTTTTCATTCAAAATAACTTCATCTCTGACTAAAGCAGTGTTACTGGTATAATCATCATGCCACTGCATTTCTAAGACAAGGACACAAATTTCTAAAATTATTTTTTTCATTCAAAATAAAAAGCAGTGTTACTGGTATAATCAACTTGGGTCATCTCTCTCAAGGACACAAATTTCTAAAATTATTTTTTTCATTCAAAATAACTTCATCTCTGACTAAAGCAGTGTTACTGGTATAATCATCATGCCACTGCATTCTACTTGGGACAACTATCTCAGACAAGGACACAAATTTCTAAAATTATTTTTTTTCATTCAAAATAACTTCATCTCTGACTAAAGCAGTGTTACTGGTATAATCATCATGCCACTGCATTCATTCTACTACAAGGACACAAATTTCTAAAATTATTTTTTTCATTCAAAATAACTTCATCTCAGTGACTGGTATAATCATCATGCCACTGCACTTGGGACAACTATCTCAGACAAGGTACAAATTTCTAAAATTATTTTTTTCATTCAAAATAACTTCATCTCTGACTAAAGCAGTGTTACTGGTATAATCAATGCCACTGCATTCTACTTGGGACAACTATCTCAGACAAGGACACAAATTTCTAAAATTATTTTTTTTCATTCAAAATAACTTCATCTCTGACTAAAGCAGTGTTACTGGTATAATCATCATGCCACTGCATTCTACTTGGGACCACTATCTCAGACAAGGACACAAATTTCTAAAATTATTTTTTTTCATTCAAAATAACTTCATCTCTGACTAAAGCAGTGTTACTGGTATAATCATCATGCCACTGCATTCTACTTGGGACCACTATCTCAGACAAGGACACAAATTTCTAAAATTATTTTTTTTTCATTCAAAATAACTTCATCTCTGACTAAAGCAGTGTTACTGGTATAATCATCATGCCATATTCTACTTGGGGCCACTATCTCAGACAAGGACACAAATTTCTAAAATTATTTTTTTCATTCAAAATAACTTCATCTTTGACTTGGGTATAACATCATGCCACTGCATTCTACTTGGGACAACTATCTCAGACACAAATTTCTAAAATTATTTTTTTCATTTTTTTCATTCTAAAAAACTGGTATAATCATCTCTGCATTCTGGGACCAATCTCAGACAAGGACACAAATTTCTAAAATTATTTTTTTTCATTTAACTTCATCTCTAAAGCAGTGTTACTGGTATAATCATCATGCCACTGCATTCTACTTGGGGCCACTATCTCAGACAAGGACCAAACTATCTAAACAAGGTATAACATCAAATTCTTTAACTAAAATTTTAAAATTATTTTTTTTCATTCAAAATAAATTCATCTCTGACTAAAGCAGTGTTACTGGTATAATCAAACTACATTTTACTTGGGACCACTATCTCAGACAAGGACACAAATTTCTAAAATTAATTTTTTCATTCAAAATAATCATCTCTGACTAATGCAGTGTTACTGGTATAATCATCATGCCACTACATTTTACTTGGGACCATTATCTCAGACAGGAACAAATTTCTAAAATTTTTTTTTCATTTATTTTTCATTTCTAAAGCAGTTACTGGTATAATCATCATGCCACTGCATTCTACTTGGGACCATTATCTCAAACAAGTATACAATTTATTTTTCATTTCAAAGCAGGACGGAAATGCCACTAGTATGCAGAGGGTTACAGAGAGTGAAAGATAAGACTGGGTATAAGGGGGACTGAGGAAATGATAAAAGATAAACATGATTCAAGAAGATGGTGATTGACATTGTATTTAAACTTTTGAAGATTGTAGTTTTCAGGGAAGTAATTAAACTGAAGGGAGTTCCACAGGTGGGAAATGCAAGAAAAGAAACTGCCGGAGTAGAAGTGGCAGTTGCATTTAACAGAAAAAGGGGTGGGACCTAGATGCCAATCTAGTAGCATGCTTAAATTCATGTAGTCAGAAAGCTCATCAGAGAAGTTGTCATGAAAATATCTATAGAAAAGACAGAGGGAAGCCACATCACATTGGTGAGAAAGTGACTGGAGTCAAGATGCCAAGTCAGGATCAATTGTATTGCAGGTCCTTCTTTGGATTTTGTCAAGAACCTTGAAATGAATACCAGGAGCACCAGACCAGATATGGCAACAGTATTTCTAAAGATGTTTTTCATTCAAAATATATTCCTTTGACAAGCATATTGTTATCACCATGTCACCCCATTCCACTCAGGACCACTATGTCTGACAAGTACACAAACTTCTAAACATTTTTCATTCAAAATTTCATCTTTGACAAGCACTATTATTGATATCATTGTCATTCCACTTGGGACCACTATTTCAGACAAGAACATAAACTTCTTAACATTTTTCATTCAGAATAACTGTTGTGGCCTTGTTAGGGCCAGAAATAAAGACACAAAGAGAGGAACTGGGTTAAACAAATATATTAACAAAAACAGTAATACAAACATATACAAATGAAAGTGTTACAGCAAGAATGTTCAGTCCGACTGTCAGAGCTGACTGCTGGAAACTTCCCTCTCCAAAAGGCAGTACCTGCTCCTATTTATAGCTGGGAAAGTCCATGCATGTGTGGGTAAATTACCATAATGATAACCATCTTTAATAAGCATTGTTATTGGTATCATCCACTTGGGACCACTATCTCAGACAATTACACAGTCTTCTAGCCAACCAAATATTTTTCAATAAATTTAATGACAAAAGAAAAAAAAATGTCCTTCAATTTTACTTAATAAACAGAACAAATTTTGATGCCAGCCAAGTTGTTCAATAATGTCAAAAAATGAAGAACATATCTAAAAATGTCTTCTTTTTTTTTATAATAATCAAAATAATTTTGGGTGCCAAAACCGTAGTTCACCAATATCAAAAAAAAAAATCATGGATTCCTATAATAATCACTTTTATCATTTATTTTATCAAATAATTCAACCCAAAAGATATCATAACCAATCAAATCTCTCTGCTCAATTTCTCCATCTTGTCTGACTCTAATTTTCTCCCAGCCTTAGTGACTTGACTTCTCACTTTTCGACTGACACGTTTTATTGAGTTCCAGTAGAGAAATGTCTTATACAATATTTACCTAAATTAGGTGTATGTCACTTCCAGCAAGTGATGAGAAAAGTCACAACTCATAATATATTGAAAACCTCACACATTAAATAGAATATAATAAAACACACCATGAAGAAAATTGTATGTGACTAACACTTTCACAAGCTTGAGGTATAAGGCTCAAAAAATTCACCACTTGCTTATCCCAAGAGATATTAGGTTAATGGATAAAAGTATTGGTTGCCATCAGTTCAAACTGTCTAACTTCCTTCACATTTCTGCCATATTTGATAATCTCCTGGGAAATTTGAACAAACAATTTCTTCAATTCCTACAAAGGAAGATAAATTGTATTGATTAGGAAAGAAGAGACACTAGGCTTCAGGCACCAAAATTTTGTAACTTGATTATTGTCCGGATTTTCTCAAAATTCTTTTTTCATTAAGGCCTTGATTCAGTAAAACAAAATTTTTTACAAGCTCACAATCACTGTTAAGCTTTCACTGCACACATACAATACTCTCACAGCACATCAGTGTACCACAGTACAACTGGTGAACATCATTGACATAATGTGTAATATTTTTGTTGTTATTAAAAAAATGTAAACAACTTCTTTAAAGGAATAAACATTGCTGAGGGAGTATACAATAATAGTGGTGTCAAGGTAAAAGCCATCCTTTTATACATAAGTTAAACTTTGACAAAGCTTTTAAGTAAGGCTTAAAGATGTTATAAATCAAGTTAACTCTTAAATCCAAAGAGAGGATCTGTAATAATATTGGTCCTGAACTGACATCTCTGACATTTCAGTCATTTTCCTACTACCATATTGCTGCAGAATCTATGCTGAGTAAGATGTATCAGAAGATGATTTTTTTGTGAAGGCCAAGAATGTGCATGATCGTAATGCATTTATCCACAACAAATAAATAAAAAAAAAAATATAAAGACAATTCAACTTCAAGAAACTACTGAAAACAACGTAATTAGAGATTTCAACAATAACATGAATTTATATATATATATATATATATATATATATATATATATATATATTTGACATACACAAAATAATAATAAGTTGCTTGTTAAATGTGGCAAGTGAGATAAGGTTACAAAGATTGTCCATGCAGAAATTTAGTGAGTAAAGGTTGATAGTTTAAGTTTGTGAAATTAAAATAGTTTGATATCTGCAAGGAAAATTGTCAATTGTGTAGGTTCAAGTGATAGTGTGTATGTATGTGACAACTGTTTGTTGATTTAAGTTATGAAGAGTTGTTCACCTTTAACTGTTTTGTAGTGATAATGTCACGTTTTTAGTAAATTGTAAGATAAGTTTCTCTACACGGCTATAGTTGTGCGAGTTGTGTTAAGTTGTTGAGAGTTTGGTAGTGGTTATTGAGTCAGAGTGTTGGCATATGTGGAGTCTTCTGGTATCTCTTAAAGCTCAATGTCTGACTGAGTTGAATTAAGTCAAGTGATTCTTTTTATAGATTTTTGTGTTTTCAAAGAGGCTCCAGGAAGCTGTGCATGAAAAAGGTTTATCTCAACTTCGCTACATTTTTTAGTGTCCTTTTAACCAATGGGGGATTGAGTTTGGAAAAATAAAGTGATGATTGGTTAAAGGTTTATTTGGGGAAGAGTGCATCTTTCTGTAGGGGGTGACAGACAAATATGGAGGATTCCATAATATCTTCTCTAGGCCTTTTCTACAAATATTTTCATGATAATTGTTCTAATCGGCTTTCCTTTTGCAACTTGATTGTCCTCCGGATTTCTCAAAATTCTTTTTCTCATTGATTCAGTAAAACAAAATTTTCTACAAGCTCACAATCACTGTTAAACTTTCACTTTGCACACATACATATCAGTGTACCACTGCACAACTAGTGAACATGATCAACATAATGTGTAATATTTTTGTTGTTATTAAAAAAATGTAAACAGCTAATTTGGGTCCCCATAAATGAGCTGACTATTATTTGTGTCACACGATAATAATTCTAAGAAACATGATGGACTAAAATAAGTAAACAAGTAATCATGTTAAATTCTCTGAATATCACTGTGTTATTAAAATTCTTTAAAGGAATAAACATTGCTGAGGGAGTATACAATAATAGTGGTGTCAAGGTAAAAGCCATCCTTTTATACATAAGTTAAACTTTGACAAAGCTTTTAAGTAAAGGTTAAAGATGTTATAAATCAAGTTAACTCTTAAATCCAAAGAGAGGATCTGTAATAATATTGGTCCTGAACTGACATCTCTGACATTTCAGTCATTTTCCTACTACCATATTGCTGCAGAATCTATGCTGAGTAAGATGTATCAGAAGGTGATTTTTTTGTGAAGGCCAAGAATGTGCATGATCGTAATGCATTTATCCACAACAAATAAATAAAAAAAAAATATAAAGACAATTCAACTTCAAGAAACTACTGAAAACAACGTAATTAGAGATTTCAACAATAACATGAATTTATATATATATATATATATATATATATATATATATATTTGACATACACAAAGTAATAATAAGTTGCTTGTTAAATATGGCAAGTGAGATAAGGTTACAAAGATTGTCCATGCAGAAATTTAGTGAGTAAAGGTTGATAGCTTAACTTTGTTTGTGAAATCGACTTTCCATTTCTTAGAATGATAATAATTCATCTCAAAATTGAAGCTGAGATGTCTGAGTAGACTATGGATTCCACCTTCCATATCGGATTCTCCAGGCTAAATAATTCTTTAATTTATTAATTACTCATATATTTTAAAATGGTTTATATTATGAGTTATTTCACTAGTGTAAATAAAGGTTTCATAGAATTTAGTTGTTAAATACAAGTTTATTTTCATTAAAGTAGTTTTACTTCAATACTAAAGCTTTAGTACTGACAGGCTCCAGGGAATTTCTTGAAGAGAGAAACCTCTTGAGAAGCGAAATCACCATATAAATGGGGTACAATTGAGTTTCATTTTTATGTAAATCATATATATATATATATACATATATATAATACATGTGCCTCCTCCTTGTTTGCAACCTCTCTAAGACCTCATCATTGCTCACATGCTATGCCAAATTTTATCCATTTTCAAGAATCACTACTAGTTATATTTGAAGTCCTTTTTGAACAGTCCGATAGAAAGAAACAATGCAATAATAAACAAGAAATGGAATTAATGCATGCAACATTTCAAAGTTCTAGCATCACCCCTTCAGAGTTAACATATAAACTTGTTAGCCCACCCTCATACCTGGAAAGAAACAATGCAATTATTAATAAGATATATTGAAATTAATGCAAGTAAGATTTCACAGCTTCACTCTTTCATGTTCAGAATATGAACATTTCAGCCCACTCTCGTATATACATATATAATATAAAGTCTAAATATGAAAGAATAACAATGTTTTAAATTTCTCTTTTGTTTTCCTTTATTGATATTGATTCTATTTATTTCCATAAATTACTCCATTTCAATCAATCCTTTCTTCTTAAAACCTCTTCTTTCTCTCTCTCCCAAGCAATAGACCTTACTTTTTGGCCATGATCAAAAGAACTGCCAGAACTGAATACATCATCTGTAGTGAAACAAATAACTTATTGAATTACTTCCTCCCTTTCTCCTCTCTGCACAATTCTTTCATTCCAGGCAATCCCAGAATTCTGTTTCCTTTCATTTTCACAGCAAATGTCAATCATCCATTGCGGTCAGAATCAATATCTGACCTTTGGCAGGCTAAGAAAAATAAAGATTAAGAGACACACTACCGTAATCTTTCTTCTTAATACTAAATTAAATTAGAAAAAGGAAACTGTAGAGAGCCATGATCACCAACGTCCTGAAGGGAGATGACACATAGAAGAAGAAGAAGAAGAAGAAGAAGATTGAAAAGCAACAGGAGAAAGGACGAAGCAAGGGAAGAAGAAGAAGGAGGAGATTGAAAAGCAACAGGAGAAAGGACGAAGCAAGGGGAAGAAGAAGAAGAAGGAGGAGATTGAAAAGCAACAGGAGAAAGGATGAAGCAAGGAAGAAGAAGAAGAAGAAGAAGATTGAAAAGCAACAGGAGAAAGGACGAAGCAAGGGAAGAAGAAGAAGAAGGAGGAGATTGAAAAGCAACAGGAGAAAGGATGAAGCAAGGGAAGAAGAAGAAGAAGAAGAAGATTGAAAAGCAACAGGAGAAAGGACGAAGCAAGGGAAGAAGAAGAAGAAGAAGGAGGAGATTGAAAAGCAACAGGAGAAAGGACGAAGCAAGGGAAGAAGAAGAAGAAGGAGGAGATTGAAAAGCAACAGGAGAAAGGACGAAGCAAGGGAAGAAGAAGAAGAAGGAGGAGATTGAAAAGCAACAGGAGAAAGGACGAAGCAAGGGAAGAAGAAGAAGAAGGAGGAGATTGAAAAGCAACAGGAGAAAGGACGAAGCAAGGGAAGAAGAAGAAGAAGGAGGAGATTGAAACAGCAACAGGAGAAAGGACGAAGCAAGGAAGAAGAAGAAGAAGAAGGAGGAGATTGAAAAGCAACAGGAGAAAGGACGAAGCAAGGGAAGAAGAAGAAGAAGAAGGAGGAGATTGAAAAGCAACAGGAGAAAGGACGAAGCAAGGGAAGAAGAAGAAGAAGAAGAAGAAGAAGAAGAAGATGAAGATTCTTTTTCTTTCTTTATGTTTCCATCACTTTTGTTATTAAGCATTCCACATTGGGATAATAAAAGATTTGCCAAGGAAGGGAAATTTATTGAGTTAAATTTACTGTGGATGATCTAAAGCACTTTCTATATATTTTGTCTTAATAAATTGCTTTCACTTTTAATTAGAGTAGAATCTTTTAAATGGAAACTATAGGTTACACTTATTACTATTAGCAACTAAGGCATTTAGCATGTTGTTTTATAAAAGACTAGCAGTAGAGCCCGGCATTGCCCGGGGATGTAACAGTAAAAGAGATAGATCAAGTATTGACCATCATAAAGACTGAAAAATAAAATTGACAAAGATTATTCTTTAAGGTAGACAGACACGCATGTCTTAATTAGTTTTTTTTTTTTTTTTCAATCGTTATGAGTCTACCGATTGAATAGAATTTTATTATAAACAATTGTCTTGTAAATAGAATTTTTAAAGCATTCTGAATGTAAAAAGTGTGCAAGACAATAAGAAACACTACCTGCCCAAAAAAAGCGAAGTTTTGTTGAAATCGGTTGAAAAATGTAGGAAATCCGATCCAATATATAAACGTACAGACACACACACACACACACACACACACACACACGCACACACACACACAATCTGCATTTTATAATAAGTAAGATTCCTTTTGTGTTCATTTAATCTTTTATTTAAATTCCTTGAGGTTTCTTCTATATCATTATATCATCATCATCATCATCATCAGTCCCTTGACTAGTTCAATCATCAGGGGGGGTCTGCTAAGGGCAGAAGAAACAGTTCACTCTTTGATGCTGTCTGACCAGCTTTTGCATTACCATCCCCACTTGCATCCAATTTCAACAGTGCCTTGCAGAGGTTGTTATACCCTTTGATGTGGCCAAACTATGACATCTTTTGACACTTAATAATTTTGAGAAAAGATTCCTGTTGGTTGACGAGACTTTTGACCTTTCTCTGTACATAGTCTTTGGTTTTGTGCTCTCAGTAAGATATGCAGAGGAACTTTGCTAAGAAAGTGAAATTTATTGAGGTAAATTTACTGTAGATGATCTAGCAATTAAAGCACTTTCTATATATTTCTGTCTTAGTAAATTGCTTTCTCTTTTAAGTAGAGTAGAATCTTTAAATTCAAATTATAGTCACACTTATTACTGTTAGCAACTAATGCAGTGAGTGTGTTGTTTTGTAAAAATCCCTTTTATGTTTATATCTTTTATTTAAATTCCTTGAGGTTTCTCTTATGTATTCCTTGTGGCAATTAGTACAGGGGATAGAGTAAATTTCTCCTTCATAGTTGCAACAAATTTTAGGTTATTTTATTCCTTGAGACTTTCCTAAAATTGTCCTTGATATATAAAAATGCATATATCATTTTCCCATATATATATAGGAAAATGATAAATTTTTTTTCTATATGAAAAACAATTTTAAAATTTCTTATCCTTGCTCCCCCTTCCTATTTGTTTTATATATTTCTGTATGTATGTATGTGTGTGTGTGTGTGTGTGTGTGTGTGTGACAAAGTGAAAAATGTTTACTTATGATGCATTTCACCCATCAGCACTTCATTGGACTAAATTTGTTATGTTGGTATGACTACACATGGGCACAAACAAGGAGTACTGGGAATTTTAGAATTTTCTTTTTACATCTAGCCAAATTTAGCTAGGTATAAAAAAAGTAAAATACTAGTTGTACCAACATAACAAATTTAGTCCAATGAAATCCTAAACGTTGAAACACATCACAAGTTAAATTTTTTCACTTTGTCATACAATTTCCCCAATACTGTTCTTGATATATAAAAATATGTATCATTATCTCATATATATATATATATATATATATATATATATTGACCACTAATATTATCTATATATATATGTATATTTATAATGAACACTAATATTATATATATATATATATATATATATATATATATACAATTAATATTATCTACCTATGTATATATATATATATATATATATATATATATATATATATATATATATATATCAAGTGTACCAGCAAAATTGTCCTCTCTTGTAACAGCATAATTGTCCATCCTACAAAATGTTTAATATCTAAAAAAACACTAAACTAATTGAGTTTCTTTTTTCCAGGTTTTCAGATAAATTGTTTAGCCATCTTGATACCATTTGTCATAAAAAAAGCCCTCTGAGTCATTCAACTAGAAAGAGAACAGGTTAAAATCATTTTGTATCAGCTCCACTGTCTTCTTAACAGAGCAATGGTGAGAGGAAAAAGATAATTAAGGCCTTCCATAATGGTACCAATATTCATACTCTGGCTTCATCTTCACTGTCCACTCAAGAACCATCAAGAGAATGGACATCAAGAGAATAAGTTTAAAAAAGAGGGAACAGTAGAGAGGAAAACTGAACCAGGTCACAACAGGAAGATGCATCATCATTTCTACTGAGAACTAAAGAGATCAATTAGAAAAGATCCAACTCAATCAATAAGAGATTTGGCACATGAGAGAGAAGTATCACCTATGATAGTCCAAAGAGCAAAGAAAAAAGACTTGAAAATGAAATCATACATGAACCATGTGAGACACCTTGAAAGAAAGTTAGAAGGTTAGAGAGGGCAAAGATAATCTTGAATAAGTTGGAAAAGGATCCTGGAATAATATATATATATATATATATATATATATATATATATATATATATAGGCATGTCTGATTGAATAAATTACAGAAATTATGTTTGCTAATACTCACGAATAACCTTCTGTGTATTGATGTTAAAGGATGAGAGAAATGTGCTCTAGCTGTTTAAATTTCTTTTATTTTTTTTTTTCCCAAGTACTTTCAATCTTCTCTCAAGATCATCTTCAGGGTGCAAGTGGTACAAAACTATATGGTGTTCATTAATATAAGTATTTATACAATGTTGTGCATTGTTATACATTAGGGTAATTTTTTCATTATGCTTTTAAATGCAAAATGGTTGACAATGTGCTGAGCGTTCATTATATATATATATATATATATATATATATATATATATATATATAAACTTTATTTCAATCTTTCATGAGTTTCCAATCCTTAGCTATGATTAATTAATGATGAACATGTTATTTTCATTTATAATAAATTTCATTACGATCCTTCTGTTAAGCTCTGAGAGTAATTATGCATTTTTATTGGTCAAAATAGAGTCCAATAGTGTTATAAAAACCTCGGAGAATTCCAGTAAGATATCTTTAATCACTTCTAAGATACAACAGTTCAAACTTATTCTAACAATTGGACAATTTTGCTGTTACACTCAGTATATATACTTTTAGGTTGTCTGTTTTTAAAGCACTAATAAAAAAAAAGTGGGTTGGTTAGAAACTAAGAAACGAGTACTGAATTGTTATGTGATATCTGTCTTCCTGTATGCCAATAAAGGCTGGACAATCTCTTCACCGATAAAGAAGGAACTTGAAGCAACAGAAATGTGGTTCTACAGAAAGATGACCAAATATTTGAGCAATGACAGGGTTTTAGAGAAAATGAAAACAAAAAGGAATCTTATACATAATAGCAGGAAGAGACTGTTGAAATTTCTAGGACACTATATGAAGAAAGAGGGCTTGGAAAATCAGATACTCACAGGACAGATTACAAGCAAGAGGGATAGAGGAAAACCGCGCATAACCTACCTAACAAGCTTGATTAAATGCTTGATGAAACAAGGTTTAGGAGAGAAAACAAAAAGACAGGATAGGAAATTGTGGAGAACCATGATCGCCTATGGCCTGAAGGAACACAGCACATAGAAGAAGAATAAAAAGAATTATCCTCCACACCCACCCTTCTGAAGATTATTTAATTGTGAGTTCAGTCCCTGGACTGGGTAGTATATAGACTTATTGGAAACAAGGCAAGCAATAAGTGAACAGTATTAAAAGAACAACACAGGATACCCCTAGACACAGACAGCAGAATAAGAACAATAAAAAAAAATTAGTAGCTGATAAGCTGCTCTATCCACAACTCCCTGTATCAGTCATAGTTTCCATGGAAACACATAGGAGGCATTATTTTCGGAGCACCCCTCATATTAATCAAAAGTAAGTGTCACCAGCAGTATGAACAGACTGTTATTTAATCACTTCAGCAATCAAGCGAAATTATACTGAGAACATTCGAACCAACAATTTCAAAATAGATTTGACTGTCTGGCAATGACTGACACAGTTAAAAATCTCTCAAAAAAAAAAAAAAAAAAAAAATAATCGAAAACCATTTTTCCTGGTAAATAATATCAACAAAAATAAAATACACGGACATTAACAAAATCACAGTTTCAACAAAAGGTTTCACTGATTTTTTTTTTCTATTATTGACTAATCATAATATTTATCCAATCTTTTTAGTGTGACTTTTTATTCCTTAATATTGACTGTTCTCATGATTATTTATCCAATCTTTTTAGTGTGACTTTTTGTTCCTTAATATTGACTGTTCTCATGATTATTTATTCAATCCTGAAAACCATTTGAAAGGAAACGTCAAAGTGGGTTATTTGTGGGGTTTGATTTGGGCCTTGTTAGGATTATTAGCCCACTATAAGGGATTTACGAATGAGTAAATAAAACACAAACTACATAAGAACAATCAAGTCTGGAGTATAACAATTATGATTTATATAAACATTAATAAGTAGTTTTGTATTGTACAAAAACAGTAGTAATGTTCATAGGTGGCACAGGGTTGGTATTTAAGTAAGATTAAATAAGATGTTTTTTTTATAACATTACAATGAACATAAGAGTTTATAAAAGTACTTAAGTGTTTTTGAGAGATACTAGTTTCATTTAGTAATATTGTCATTTGAATAAGAAAAGGGAGGTAGAATGTATGAGAGAAGTAAAGGGAGGGGGTGAAAATGACGAGAAAGGTGTAAGGATTGATAGTGGTTGTTGAAACTGAGACGCCTTTCATGTATTCACTCAGAGTGTCTGTCTCTCTGTGTCTTCTCTGTGTGTCTCCCATTGGAATCTCTTTTCTATTTACCAACCTCCCCACAAGGCAAGATGTGGCACAAGGCCAGTTTACTTGCCCGGAGACCCTGTATACACAGGATCAAGTTTGTTTACCTCCCCAAACAAGGCTCTGTCCTTCGGCATAGTCTCATCTGGGCAGAGAGTTCAACAAGAGAGGAAGAGGCATAGAAGCCTCCTTTTTTAGCCAGGGGTCTATTTATATTGTTAGCAAAGTTGAAAGAGGCTCTGATTAAGTTGTTGATTATTTCAGGCACACTCATTTCTTATTGCTCAACATATATTTATTTAGTGTCCTGGGTATAACGATAAACTACATCCGTGTCCTGGGTAAGACGATAAACTACGTCCAGCAGCAAAACCTCTGATCAGGAGGTTTTGAGGAGTGTGGAACTACCTCTTAATTGCTGGTGTTCTCAGGTCCACCCAGACCCGGGGTGGTAGCACCAGTTAGGGTCCCAGCTATGGGCAAATAGTTAACACCCAAACTTGTGTAAAAATAGGTTTTAATACCAGAAATACTTTCTAATAAAAAAAAATTATTACCAGCAATAATTTTTGCAGGAAAAATTATTATCAGCAATACTTTAAAAAAAAAATACCAGCAATACAAACAGTTATACATTCATTGGAAAAAATATGACCAGCTATAGATTTCTTCAAGGAAAATTATTCCCAGAAATAGGTTTTTGAAGAAAAACATTACCAGCAATAAAAATTTTGTCGGCATTAAATAACCCATTGAGGTTGATATGCCATAAAACAAAACAGAACAAACCAAGTATGTTTATTTAGGATTCTATTTAATCAACTTCAACTGGAAGTTATATGTGGAGCCTATTGCACAAAGCCTGAAATATGTCATTATGGTTTAAGCTATGAAAAAGGGAACTTCCTGTTTCTGCTCTTAGTGTCACTACAGAGTCTAGTCTTTATTTTTATATTGTGCTTGGCATGTCTTTCAGAATATTCTTATCCAAGGCATGAGTCCAACTTTCTTTGTTTACCATCAAATTTCTATTCATTTCTATGTAGTCTTCCCATGAGTATGACATTATTTTGGACAAAGAAAGATGTTTGCATAAAGATATGGAACTGCAGCTTCTGTGTTATTATTAGTCATATCAAAAGAATGAGTCATAACAGAAAGAGATCAATTCTGTTAGCTTGTACCTCATGAAATATCTTCATTGATAATGACATTAAAATAATTATGGAAGAATAGATGTATTTCTTTTGCCAGTATCAATACCAGTGAAGTGAATAGTCAATAAAAAGTATAAAAGCAATGCTGGAGGGGCCAAAATATAGATTAAGTGCTGAATAAAAGCAACAATATAAATATTCTCTAGATATATTCACCTAATAATAATTAAGATATTTTCCAGTAACAATGTTATAAAGAATGCTTATAAATTTTACATGAAATGATGACTACTTAAACGTTAAGACCAGTGGTTCTTAACCTTTTTTACCCATGGACCACTTTTAATTTTTTGGGGTGGACCCTCGTAACCATTTGATGAAAAGAAATCTTATTTTATTTTTTACTAATAGATAAGTTTAGGAATTGTATTATAGAAATAGTAAATATGCTTTATTTTGAATAATAAATTGTATTTAACAACTAAATTCTATAAAACATTTATTTACACAGGTGAAATAACTCATAATATAAACCCTTTTAAAATATAAAAATTATTTATTATTATTAATACATTAATACATATATAATGCACATATATTTATATATATATATATATATATATATATATATATATATATATATATATATATATATATATGTGTTGAAACAAAATGGCTATTTTTGTAGTGATTTTATAACTTATGTTATAATTTTTTTATAAAAAATAATTATATATATATATATATATATATATATATATATGAATTACATAAAAATGAAACTCAATTGTACCCCATTTATTTGGCCATTTCGCTCCTCAAGAGATTTCTCTCTTCAAGAAATTCACTGGAGCCTGTCAGTACTAAAGCTTTAGTATTGAAGTAAAACTACTTTAATGAAAATAAACTTGTATTTAACAACTAAATTCTATGAAACTTTTATTTACACAAGTGAAATAAATCATAATATAAACCATTTTAAAATATATGAGTAATTGATAAATTAAAGAATTATTTATTATTAATATATTAATATATATATATATATATATATATATATATATAGATATATAGATAGATAGATAGATAATATTAGTGGTAAATATACACATACATATGCAAAATATATAAATATATATACATACATACACATACATATATATTTGTATAAAAATAATTTCAAGAGGATAGAATGAACTCAATGTTCAGGACAGAGTAAGGATATAATAAAAAGGCTTAAACACTAATATGAATTACATAAAATGAAACTCAGTTGTACCCCATTTATATGGACATTTTGCTCCTCAAGAAATTTCTCTCTTAAAGAAATTCTCTGGAGTTTGTCAATACTAAAGCCTTCTTCCCGCCCCCCCCAGCTATGGGTAAATAGCAGGATAGGCCAGATGCTTGAATGGCAACTGGTCTACCACAGAAAGAAATGGCATTCTATTGTGGGAAAAAATCTGCCTTGTCAGTCATGTATCGAAAGACACATGATCACCTAATCATGTATCATGCATGGCACATAAATGACTGACTGATTCACCACCAGTCACCCATCTAGGTATTAATGACCAAGCTCAATATTGCTTGACTTCACTGATTGTACGGAAACTGTTTTTTTCAGCATGATATGACTGTAAACCCATGAAATTTTTAAATGAACATTTAAAATCCTTAAATGAAATGATTAGGTGACTGCTTAAAAGCTTTATATGTGGCAAAGTCCACAAAACAAAAGAAATGTAGCAATAAAAATCATTTGTGGATTTGAGACAAATTGAACTTGTTTCACTGAATATAAAAATACCTCAAAATATCTCCATATCGAAATTTATTACATTTCCTTTCACCTCTACAAATATTGACAACCCATTGTTCACTGGTGAAAATTTTGGTTGCCACAGCTTTTAGTTGAGCTACAAATATTGACTGCAACACTGTAGTGTATGGTAAACATTATCTTGTTCATTCCATAGATCTTTTTGGTCTTTTGTGCATTGGCTTTGTGCACAGTGTTAATGTATACAAAATAAATGTTTATATAACACAATTTATATATAAAAGTGGACATTGAAGTCAACACCCAGTTGTGACAATCTGTTTCAAACTTATACAAAACTATCAGGCTATATGCATGATGCTTTTGTTCGGCTATTTATATATACAATTCAATGTTGCATTATGGGTAGTGTATTGTATTGTTCTACCGGTTATTTTAGTAGGTGGTAACAGTTATGTTTTGAATTATTCTAGGGACTATTGGATGGAAATAATTGTGGATCCAGATACATTTTGGGGGCTATTTATAGTGTTTGTTAACTTTTTTATTTATTATTGATTATTTTTTTATGTTGGTTGTTATTATTATGTTTACTTGTGTTTATGTGTGTGTTCATAAATTTTTATTATTTACTTAGTTCATTTAATTATTGATTTGTATTATTTTTTTTACTTATTTTTGTTTATTTATTTTATTTCATCTATTGATTTTTGTTTATTCTTCATTTTTAGTTTTCAGTTTTTAAATAACATTTGTTTTCATGTCTGCATTTTGAGATGAATTCTGATTGTTTATTTAAACTACTAAAAATAGTTGAGAAAAAAACACAAAACATATGGCTTCATGATTATGTATAAGCATGAAACAGACTGTCGCCTCTGGGTGCTGACGTCAATGTCCACTTTTATATTTACATATATAAATATCCCTGATATTGAGCACTTTAGTTCATAAATATAGAATACCTTAAAATTATATTTTTATCATATATATATATATATATATATATATATATACACACACACACATATACATACATATGTGTGTATGTGTCTGTGTATATATATACATATATATATATATATATGTATATATATATATATTGATCTTCAAATGTAATGTCAATCAACATCTCCAATTACCTTGATCTATCCACTATCTTCTATCACTCCTATCTGCTCTTGCTCCAAATCTTCTGCAATCCCCTGCATCCTAGTGGCTTCCCGCGCTCAGGGCGTAATGCTTAAAAAAAAAAAATATATATATATATATATATATATATAATTAGGAAATCAGTCAATTCCACTACCTTGGTTTTAACCTTTCAGTATCTTCAGGCGATTTTGGTCCTAATGCTTTATATTTTAAAAAATTAAATTTATGAATGCTATATTTTCTAAAAAATAAATAAATGAATAAGCACACAACATGAGATGTGGTAGAAGGTGTGGAGGAGGAGGAGAAATCAAGTGTATTGGAAATGTATCAGTGGGGGAATAAATGAAATATGCATACGTTCTTTTTATCCCATCTCAAATGAACTCAAAAGGAACTTTTTAGTTTGAATACAACAGGACATAATTTTTTATCTCTTGTTTAAAATGTGTTTTGGTCTGGAAATGTTATTATAGCTAATTTCTCTTGTTGACAAAGGTTGCAGATATTGCGATGATTGTTGTAAGGATTAGCTTTTTTCTAAATTTTCCAAAATTTTTTAACAATATATCAATCACTTATGTGCCATGCATGATACGCACTTAGGCAATCATGTATCTTTTGATACATGACTGACGAGGCAGATTTTTTCCCACAGTAAGTTGTCATTTCTTTTGGCAGTAGACCAGTTGCTATTCAAGGCTATAGAACCCAGTCTGTCCTGCTATTTAACCACTCCTAGTGGGAGAAGAAGACTATTCATACTTTTCCCAAGGGTATTAGCACATCAGTCAGTCAGTTATGTGCTATGCATGATACATGCTTACGCGATCATGTATCTTTTGATACATGACTTACAAAGCAGATTTTTTCCCACAGTAGGTTGCCATTTCTTTCTGCGGTAGACCAATTGGCATTCAAGGCTATAGAACCCGGTTTGTCTTGCTATTTACCCATACCTGGTGGGAGAAGAAGAGGATTCATACCTTTCCTAAGAGTATTAGCATGCAAGTGAAAGTAATGGATTTGAACTCAAAATCAGCTCGCCAATTCCTCAGTCCAAGCCACTATCCATTATGCCACTGTGCCTCCTAAAAATATATATGTAAGTATAAATTGTAAAAATATATACAAAATGATATTTTCATCATTTGTTTTAATACTTATTATTTCTTAACAGTCATGATGAATCTTTCAACAGTGTATAGCACTTCATTGTTTATGTCTTCCTGCCAATGATCCACTAATTGTTCAATGTCTTGACAATAGAAATCAATAGGTTTTGACTAAAAAAAAAAACCCACCAAGCCATGTTTTAAGCTCCACATCATTGTTGGATGAAACACCCCTCAAATGTTTAGAAAGTAACCAAAAAAGGTAGTAGTCTGAAGGGGCTAAATTAGAAAAATATGGTGGGTGTGTCAGAACTTTCCATTGTATATTTGGTCATATTAACAACATTGCCATATTGAATAATCACACTGTATCACTGGTCAGGTCTTTTCAGCTAAATTACCTCTCCTGAGCCTGTCCATTTGTTCAACATATACCTTAGCATATCTGTCTAAATTTATGAGATAAGGTATTGTAACTCTTTACATTGTTTTGACTGTTGTACGCTCAGGCCTCAACAATACCTCAACTTCAACTCCCTCCACCTATACAGTGTAAAGAAAGGGATTGTCTGCTGTTTACAACATTGAGCAAACGTCATCTGGTGACCCAGAGTCATATCAACAAGAAATGATCAGTATAAGCAGATATATCTAATAGTTATAACTATTAGATTGTTACATGAATTCCTTTGGGTTTTTTTATAATTTATTTTAATACTTATTATTTACTAATAGTTCTGATGAATCATTCAACAATGGATTCCCCCTCATTATTTATGACATCCTGCCAATGATCTACTAACTGTTCAATGCCTTGACAATAGAAATCACCATGTTTTGACTAAAAAAAAACCATTAAGCCATGTTTTAAGCTCCACTTTGTTGTTGAATGAAACACCCCTCAAATTGTTAGAAAGTGACTAAAAAAGATGTTAGTCTGAAGGGACCAAACCAGGAGAATATGGTGGCTATGGCAAAACTTCCCAACTGATCTCTTTAATTGCATGTTTGGTCATGTTAGTGATGCGAGGGCAGGCATTGTCATGTTGAATAATTACACCGGTCAGATCTTTTCAGCAGAATTGCCTCTTTGAACCTGTTTATTTGTTCAACATTGACCATTTGGTTCTTTTGAAGTATTTCATATCATTCTGTCTGTAATGAAGTCATCTCCATACACAACACAAATGTCTCAAGCAGCTTTGTAACCTTGATTAAAAGCAAAGAGATGTCAAGTATCTTCATTCTTGTCTACTTGGTATTCCCTCTAAAAGAGGTGTCTAATCTGAAATAGAATTTCAATAACATTAGACAACATTTTCCCAGGATGAACAGAGTAAAAACTTATACATATATTCATGTATGTTTTCAAATGTAACAGCTGCCTGCTTAAAAATATGGTGAAAGAAATGATGTATGTTTTAATTGTTGTATGTTATTATGGCCACAGCATTGCAAAATGGACAAAATTAATTAATCAATTCTGATTTAGGTTGATTTTCTATTTCACTATATACTTATCTAGAGATCTACTTTGAAAGTGTCACTTTACTTCACATTGGCTCATGATTAATGACCTTATATCCTGGTTTACACCAATTCTTGTTTCAAGATATGCTCGCTTGACTAGGATGTCTGTATTCTGGTTGAGATGGCTTCTGATTGGCTGGTTGAAATATGAGATATCGCCTAGCAACTCTGAATATACATCTATTTTGAGAGATGATTAAATTTTGGTCCCCTTGTTATTATTTTATTTATTTATTTTTTTATTACTACAATACCTTTCTCCAAGATTTTAACTATTAGGTTACACTTGCACTTTCTCTAGCATACAAAAAATACATCAGAAATGGCACTGAACAGTCACTAAATAAAGAAAAGTAAGTTTAAGTGTTTATATTTGATTTTTTCCAAGTATGAAGCTCTTATCACTGAAGCTGTAGAGTAACCATTACTGAAAAATAGGTACCCTGAGGCAAATGTTCGAGTGTTTCATTGTGAGTATTTTTCTTTTTTTTTTCAGTCCAAACAGTTTACTAATGGCTGTAAACTAACGGTTTGAATAGTTGCAATGAAAAGTAACAGAAATTAATAGATAAAGTAAAAGTCAAAAATAATAAAGGATGATACTGTTGCAATAAACATTCAGGATTATTGCTAATACTTCTTGATAAAAAGCAAGTGAAATTAAGGTGAAAGAAAAATTAGTAAATAATTAATAATTGTTGACAATGTTTCCTTTGATAAAAAATCAAGATAATATTATGACTAACACATCTCAGTAAAACCAGTTGAACTTAAGATGAAAGTAAAAAAAAGTAATAATGTTTAACAATGCTTCATCTCATAAAAATTCAAGATATTATAAAGACTAACACAAACAGATGTAAAGCAATTTCATCTTAGATTAATGTAATACTAGTTAAAAATTAATAATGGTTGACAATGATTCTTCTGATAAAAAGTCAAGATAATATTATGACTAACACATCTCAGTAAAACCAGTTGAACTTAAGATGAAAGTAAAAAAAAGTAATAATGTTTAACAATGCTTCATCTCATAAAAATTCAAGATATTATAAAGCCTAACACAAACAGATGTAAAGCAATTTCATCTTAGATTAATGTACTAGTTAAAAATTAATAATGGTTAAATGATTCTTCTGATAAAAAAGTCAAGATAATATTATGACTAACACATCTCAGTAAAACCAGTTGAACTTAAGATGAAAGTAAAAAAAGTTAATGTTTAAAATGCTTCATCTCATAAAAATTCAAAGATATTATAAAGACTAACACAAACAGATGTAAAGCAATTTCATCTTAGATTAATGTAATACTAAATAAAAATTAATAATGATTGACTATGCTTCATCTTATAAAAATTCAATATATTATGACTACTAATGTTACTAGATGAAAAGCAAGTGAAAATTAAGATGAAAGAAATACTAATCAAAAAAAGAATAATGGCTGACAATGCTTACACTAATAAAAATTCAAGATAACATTAGATTAAATTAATACTAGTTAAGAATTAATAATACTTGACTATGCTTCATCTTGTAAAAATTCACAACACAATTACTTCTAAAACTAATAAATGAAAAATAATTGAAAGTATGTGTTTGTTTGTGGTTAAGATAATAAAATACAACATAAAAGAAGCCAATTATAAACATTGCCGCTAAAACAAAAATATGAAAGAAATGATAAGTCATAATTCACTTCATCTGCTTTTAAGAACATTGCTGAAGACAATGTAAGCAGTCATAATAAATGGGCAAACTACAAACTTCACCACCAGTGACTTTGGACAACTGCCCTGACACACACATCAACTCTAGGCCCTACTTACTCTCCCTTTCCTCTAATTCACATCCCTCACCCATAAAGATACATTCTGCCTTGATCCTCTGTATCAGCAATACCAAAAATTTTATCTTAAGAATTATTCTTTTCTTTTCACCTCACTGGCAGTACTTGTTATTTCGTCTGTTCTCCTGTGCTACCATATGTACATTTATAACACCATCATTGTGAATAATCATCTCCATTTCATCATCATACCTGTGTATTTTTTAAATATTTTTTAACAGGTCATAGATAAAAAAGAAAACGTCTTAATTACCAGTTATTAGTTTGACTAGGATTTCTTTTACCTGTGAAAGAGACCTTGACAACAGCATCAAAGCAGCTCACACTGTTTATGGAAGGCTTAGTGTTCACAACTGACCGACAGGTTTTGATGTAGAGTGAATCGGAAAGAGATCTAGTTTGAAGAAGCAGTAAGATGTAAGGAAAAATAAATGTTAAGTTTTGTGAGTTGTCGATTTAACAGCATAACTCGACTGAGATGTCCTCTTACTCTTTGATCATCTCCTTCTGAATAAATCTTCTGCCCAACATCTCATTGAGTGGCATTATCTTCTGCTAAACAGACGTGAACAAAGAGAGAAGAAAATTAAAGAATGGAAATCAGTCTTACCCACACCAGCACAAACCCACCCCCATTTCATTCCAAGCTCCATGTATTCCTTGTTCTTCTGTCCAGTATATAATAATTTGTCACGGACTCAATAGGAATTGCACAAAAACAATAATGAATGTGATCTGAAAAATTTTTACAATACAGGAAATGATGTGAAAGAATAGAAGGCATTATTAATGAAGATGCTTGTGTGTGTGAATAATTGTATGTTCATGTGTGTGTGTGTGTGTGTGTGTGTGCTTTTTCTATGTTCATGTGTGTGTGTGTTTTCTATGTTCATGTGTGTGTGTGTGTGTGTGTCTTCATGTGCTTTTTCTATGTTCATGTGTGTGTGTGTATGTGTGTGTCTTCATGTGCTTTTTCTATGTTCATGTGTGTGTGTGTGTTTTCATGTGCTTTTTCTATGTTCATGTGTGTGTGTCTTCATGTATATTTGTGAATGCTCATACGTTTGTGTGTGTGTGTGTGTGTGTTCATGTGTGTTCATGTGTTTGCATGTACTCATACATATTTGAGAAGGTTCATATGTTTGTGTTTTCATGTAAATTTGTGTATGTTCATATGTTTGTGTGTGTGTGTGATTGTATGTCCATGTGAGTTTTGTATGTTCGTTTGTGTGTTTGTGAATGTCCATATGTTTGTGTGTATGGGTGTTCATATGTTTGTGTTTTCATGTATATTTGTGTATGTTCATATGTGTTTGTGGGTGTGAGTAATTTTGTTTGTGTGCATGTGTGTATGTTCATATGTTTGTATGTATTTGTATGTGTTTGTGCCTGTTCATGTTTGTGTGTGTGTGCGTTCATGTGTGTTTGTGCGTGCGTTCATGTGTGTTTGTGCCTGTTCATATGTTTGTGTGTGTTTATTCACATGTAACATCTGTCTGCATGTGGTTGTGCACTCATATGTGTATGTACATTCATACAAGGGTTGACTGAAAAGTTAATAGGCTGACCAACAGCTGTTGTATTCTGGTATGTCCTTTAGTCTACCAACTGATATGTCTACTTAGATTTATATCTTGGTCAGCCTATCAACTCTTCAGCAAATCCTTATAGAGGCTGATGTTTGCATATGGATATGTGTATGTCCATATATGTGCATGTTTATGACTAAATGTTGGAGCATCATTAAGTCCATAACCCCAAAATTTCCTGATAATGATCACTTTTACCCTTATAGCATACCTTATATATATATATATATATATATATATATATATAAAGATATTTTTGTAGGTACAAAATTTAATGATCGAAATAAAAGTATAAAACTTAATATTACGAGACATATTTAAAACGGGCGAAGCAACCGGTTTCACTCCCGCTCTTCAGGCTTCAACGGGAGATTTAATTTAAAATTAACACAGAAAAATATACAATAAAAGGAAGTTGTGGGAGTAAAAAAAAAATAGCAAAAGAAACTAGTGACAAATGACAGCGAGCCCCAACAAACACTCACGTTGTTTACACAAAGAAGGCTTAAGGGACACGATGTAAAGTGCCTCCAGAACCTTTAGATGTAATAAAGAGTGTGACCAGGACAACACAGTGAACCAGTCAGCACTAAATTTGGCTGTACAATCTCTGTTCTTTAATAGGTGTTCGCATATGGCGGAACCATAGGTGTTCGGGACAAGTCCATTCAACGGCAAGGTGTGATTTCTAATTTTTGTAGGAACGTGTTGTTTTATTATCATGTCTAAGTGTTGAGTTGTTCTCCCTATGTAGTTGGCTCCGCAACTACAAACGTATTTATAAATAATTGAATTAATTTGATGGGGAGGGAGAACGTCTTTTCATGCAGAATGAAACATAGGCTGAGTTTGAAAAATAATCCGAACTTCGGCAGAGAAAAAACAACAACGAACATTGGATGAAATTTGTTTAGCTATTTTTTTCACATTTGGTACCAATCCAGGATAATCTGAGGTAAACTGGGCATTTTTTAACAGTGTAGAGCTCAGCACTTCTGAACTCTTCAACTTTACTGCGGATAACTGAATTAACAGTATCAAGAGGATAACCCAAACTACATAGGGTATCCTTAATAAAGTTGATTTCGTCGTTGAAGAAGGGCTCAGAGCAGATCTTTAATGCTCTATGTAGGAGGGTTTTAATAATGTTAATCTTGCGCTTAGTGGGACAAAAAGAGTCCCAACGCGTATAAAACCCTGCAAAAGTAGGTTTTCTATAAACAGAAGTGAGAAAACCTGTTAATGTACGATAATACATCCAAAAAGGCCAATCGAAGATTGGATTCCTTCTCAACAGTAAACCTCAGTGCTGGATGGATAATATGTCTCATAATATTAAGTTTTATACTTTTATTTCAATCATATATATATATATATATATATATATATATATATATACGATTTTAGATTAAAAACAAATGAAAAACTTACCTTTGCTGAGACATTATTATGGCAAAGATAAATTTTCCTTTTGTCTTTATTCATATTGTTTTTTACAGATGTATTTTTATTTTTACTTATACCTAAATTTTTACATACAGACACATACATACATATATATATATATATATATATATATATATATATATATATATATATATATATATATATATATATATATATATATATATGTATATATATATATATATATATTATTATGTTGACATATGTCAACATAATAAAATATTACCTTTGATGGTAAATATCTTTGTTAAAATGTCCATATAACCACTCTGAATATGGCTCATGTAGCCAAAAGCTTTGATTAATAAAAAAAATATCCAAACTTTGGACGGTTTTTGTCTTTTTTTTCACTCAAAATTAAAGCAAACATACAACTTTAGAATGGCTCATGATCAGACATAAAAGACATTCTTTGTCTGTTATATTTAACAATATATGTTTAAATAATAATCTGCTGCCACAATACACACACACACACACACACACACAACACACACATACACACACATTTAAAGCAGCAATCTCTCTTTTATACATGTTTGGTAAAATATGACTGAAAAGAAATGTGATTAAGCTTTTTATTTGATTTTTCTTGTGTTCATACAAGTGTTTTCATTTCTGGACACAAAGTGTGTAAAATTTATTTAAATATTCTGCATTTCTGAGTGCTTTCAAATATACTTTTAGTCATTATCAAGGATGATTTTAACTTTCTAACTGGGTGTATGGGTTGTGTGTATGTATCTACAGTTATCGGGATGTTTTATTTTCCAAGCACAGTCAGCACATTGTGGCCATGTTCATAGTTAATCTGCCTATATTTCTAAGATGAGGTATTATGTACATTATTTACATTATTCGGACTATTGTCCTCATCTTTGAGCCATATTTATCACAACGTTTCAGCCGTTGTACACTCCGGCCTTCTTCAGGTGGTTGGAATGTCGAACTGAACCCTTTATTATTATGTGAGGACACATGGCACAGTGGATAAAGGTGTTGGTTAGATCCAGTGACAGGACCCAAAGAGTGTGAGTTCAATACCTGGTTAAGGCAGTGGAGAACTTTCAGAGGGAAATTAACAGGAGATAACTGATAACCATCAAACATGGCACGTGGAACTAGAACAGTCTACCCCAGTGAGCGAAATAAAGGGTTCAGTTCGAGATTCCAACCACCTGAAGAAGGCCAGAGCTTACAACGGCCAAAACGTTGTGAAAACTATGGTGAAAAAGATGAGGACAATAGTCCGAATAATGTAAATAATGTTCATAGTTAATGTTATTAAGTGTTGGCTTCTTCTTTTTGTTATTAGGGCTTCCATTATTTTTAATCTTTTTTTTTTTACATGTGGATGAGGGCTTTATGCTTGTATTTTCTACTAGTATGTTGTTTTGGGTGGAGTATTTTTGGTTTTTGCATGTGTTTAAATGAGTTCTAATGGAGCTGTGGTCAGATAGGTGTAACATAAGTAGTGTGACTGAGGTAATTATTTATGCGTTTGGATTGATATGGGGAAATTCACACCAAATGGAAAATCAAGAAGTGGCTGTCAAATTCATACAATTTGAAATGAGGAAACTTTATACCTTGTTCAACTTGAAATAGGCAAAGCTTATCCTTTGTCCAACACAGACAATACAAAATAAAGAAACTTTATACCTTGATCCACCCAGACAACTTGGAAAAAGTAAACCTTATCCCTTGTTCAACTCAGGCAATTTGAAATAAAGAAACTGCTGTCAGCTATAAGAACTACAACTTTTGTTTTTTCAACTATTACTTCTACTAAAATAATGATGACAAATGAACATTAGTTCAGATACCAAAATTGTATGGACAAATTTGTTTATTTTATATTTGGTATCATAACTTTACTTGAAATGCTTTGCTTTATTAATGTTATAACAAATCTTTACTACAATTTTAATCACAAAAATCCCAAACTTGATTTATATTTTCTTTTTCATTGTTTCAGGACCAAGGAAGAAAAAGGAAAAAGGTCGAAAGGCCAAAAGTTCGGGAGACTTGAGCAAAGATGAAGGTTTCTCTCCAACCTCTTCCCCACCAACGGTCAGTCGCAGAAAGAAACTATGGAACAGTCTTCGAAAGTCCACAGAGAGGATCCGAGGTAAAAGCCGTGAACGTAAAGAAGATATTAAAGTTGAGGCCCAGAATTTGTCAGGCAGTCAACCGAACATCTGTAGTGCATCTGACCTCAGCGGGACGTCTGTATCGCCAGAGTATGACGTGTTGTTCGCTGCTGCTGAGCTTCGGCAAAAAACTGCTCAACTCAATGGCGAGCACAGTCGCAGTGATCCCACCCTGACCCCCCGACAAACAGATCTTCGTCATGGTAGCTTACTGGCTCAAGCTCACTCAGACAGCCAGGATATTGATGTAGACAGTGGTATTGCAGTGGTTGAAAATAGTGCCTATCCAGCACAGGTAAGAAATTTTGCATTCACATTTTCCCCTCCTGGTTTAAAACATATCTCTCTCACATCCAGATTTATAAATGGTAATAGGAATTTATGCTGATGACACAACTATTTACTTCTGTCTTAGTAGCATGTCTGGCAGGTTTGACAAAGTAAAACTTGCAGTTGGTCTCAAAAAGGACTTCCGATCAGTGGTTAACTGGGGCAAGGAATGGCTTGTAAATTTTAATACTCCAAAAACAAAATTGCTTATTAAATGAAAATCAGCATAAAGAAATTTCTGTGCCTGTCATCAGCATGGATGATGCTAACCTCCAAGAAAGAAAATCCTTGTACTTTCTTGGAGTCATGTTTTCAATTGACATGAAGTAAAGTGATTACATTGAATCAGTTGCTATGTCTGCTGCTAAGAAAATTGGTTCTTTATCTCATGCCAGAAAAATGCACCCCAATATCAGCAGGGCAAATCAAGAAAAAATTAATAAAATTATTAGTAGGCTATATTTATGAGGTATTATTTTGCTTAAACAAGCCATGATTACAATTAAAACAAAAAATAATAGGAAAAAAAGAACACAAGCCTATAAAAACTTTATTATATCCTTTATAGGATCTGTACAACCTGCATCTTGTAAACATCTTCTTGGAATAATGCATATAAAAATTCTGATTGTATTTATACCATTGCAACAGGAAGTTATCGCAAGAAAAATATGAATGAAACAAATATATTTTACAAATATATAATTTGAATTTATTGCATATAATTTTAGTGAAACAAAGTACTAATATTAAACATGATGAAATTAATATAATGAATATTATTAATGATAACACTTTTAATCTGTTTGATATTAATAGAATTTGCAAGGTAGCTAATTTCAGTTGACTATTGCAAATTTTAACCCTACATATGGCATATAAGATGCCATTTTTAAAAGATATTTTTATTAAAAAAGTGAGCCTTATATGCCACCAAATATGGTAGTTTTATTTTTTTACTGGGATCAGTAGTGAATATATTAGTAGAGATTTTTTAGGACTTTGTTTATAGTTAGACTGCATTTGATTATACTATAGTAGGTTAATATGTTTAGGTTTATTTGAGGACATATTATGTTCTTTTTGATTTATGTCAATATTTCTAATGGCTCATCTGATTTGTTCATCAATGATTTAATTGGGAAAATTTGTTTAATGTTTCTTAATTCAGTATAGAAATTTTTTGTGGAGGAGTTAACTTTTACATAGTGCATCAAATTTTATATAATAGCATTTTTGTAATAGTCATGGCATTCACTTTTATAGTTTAGAGTGCAAGTGTTTATGCTAGTTGTTTTTTATATCGCTTGGTAGTAAATGTATTATTATTATTAGTATCTATCAATACATCAAAGGGATTATATTATTAATGTTATGTTCATATGTAAAGTTAAGAACAGAGATTTTGGAAAAATTTTCTTGGGGTTCATGTTTTTCATCTATGTTTTTAACTAAGATGTGAATATCATCTACATCCCTTAGGTAGATGGAAGGCTTTTTAGTGGTGTTAGTATATCTTATTCTCAAGGTTAGCCATGTAGAAGTTACTAAACGTTGGTCCCAGAACTGAACCTATGGAAACACCATCACATTTATTTTGATGTTATTTTGATGGTCATAGAAGTGAATCTCATTAGTACAAGTCAAAAGTAGTTTTTGTAATATATTAGGTTTGATTTTTAGTGGAGGAAGAGATGGATTGTTGTAAATATTCTTTATAAAGGGATTCTTTATAACTATATCAATCGTTTCTTTACCTGGGTAATTGTTAAATAATAATAATATATATATATATATATATATAGAGAGAGAGAGAGAGAGAGATGGTACTCTTGGAGGCGGTCAATACCTGTGCAAGCACAAAGTCACAAGTCATCATGACCGAGGGTTTGAGCATGCTGGCCATGTTCAGATTGTTGATAATGCTAGATCATACACCCTCTCCCAGAAACTGTAAATAAGGTCTGCTCAGCATAGTTGCAGTATGAACCATAGGTGGGCTCTGAGGGTGGTCAACAAACACCAAGGCACCTGAGCAGGCATCTGCAATAGGAATTGGCTAGCCACCTTAATTGATGGGTGGCCTCAAATACGAGTGCTCAGCTGCTATTATATATAAATATATATATATATATATAAAATAATAAAAATAAAAAGTATAATAAATAATAAAATATAATAAAAAGGCTTAAACACTAATATTCCATGGTCATAATTTATTCCATTGGAATCGTAAATATGATCCAATTCATCAGAAGAAAACAAAAAAGAAAACAGAAAAAACAACCCAAAGAATCAAAAATAAAATTTTGTGAGAGTGTATGTATGAGAGTGTGGGACGAATGTTAGAGTAAATGAAAGCTATAGAGAGGGGTAACAGACGAGAGAAGAACAGGAAGGTCTAAAGATGAAGGGGAGGGGGATTTAAACTTAACAGAGAGAAGTTTTAAAGAGGGGAGTCAAAGACGGTTTAAGTGAGAGAAATATGAATGTTCTCGGATGACTAATACATTAAAGATATACCGGAAAAGATACATTTTGTGGTGACATACACACACACACACTATATATATATATATATATATATATATATATATATATATATGTATATATTAATAATGAAATTATTGGTAATCCATATCAATTTTCAAGGGGATATATATAGATCATATAGAGTTAAATTTGCCAGAATAAGTTTTTTTAATTTTTGATCTAATGTAACTATAACAACAAAAACATTTCACTTTCATTGTTTGCCTTGATAAAGTCAGAAAACAAAACATGTCAGAAAAAACTAAGATTTTTTCCAATTGCCATTTTTTATACTACATATATATATATATATACATACATATATATATATATATATATATATATATATATATATATATATATATATAATTCCACAGTTGTTTTGCTGGTTTGAGATTGAATTAAATTTCTGCATCACCAATCGAATATGAAAGTAATGGCTCAACTCAGAGTACATGGAGTGGTGGGTCGTAGCTGTGAAGGTTTGAACTGAGGGGAAACAATGATTGTAGTTTGCTCAGACATCTGCCACAAAAATAGTGATAGAGTAAAAAGAGGTCAGCAACATTTTGCCTCTGGGAAAGGAGTTGTAGGGTAGAAAACAATTCCTCAATTACTAGGCCATTCAAACACTTTAGAAGTGATGTTTGGACACTCCAGCTCAGATGTCACAGCAATGCTCCATTTCGGGTTTGATCAAAACAGAAATAGAGTATCTGAATGTAAAAAAAATGTAAAAATAAAATTCATTTCTTTCATTTTTTTTTTTAAATTTGCTTTTTGCATTGTATTTGTCAAGTAAAATGATTCAGATTATACGTTGAAGTTGTTTTATCAATAACCTTGATTTCTCTTAGACGATTGGCTCAGATTTGAACCAATGAATAACAATATTTTCTTTTTTAGTATTCAGTTAATAATTTAAGATTATGAGATATGATTTCTCATATAATGATACTATTTCATCTGGAGAAATATCTTGTAAATCAACTGATTTACTTTTTAGCCAGTGGCTGATTGTCCAATTCCATAAGACCAGAAATTACTTTCAACATTTTAAAAATTATTTTGCTATAGTCAATTCTTCTCTTTTATCTTGTAAAGTAACTGATTCAGGTTTCAATAAATCTGTAACTGATCCCATACCTCATGTTAGCAAATGTTCTCTCAATATCAGATTACTTTGTGCTCATGACATTAATCATGAAATGAATATTTTTTTATAATTAATTGCCATACTTGGGTTTCACTAATTATACAAACATATAACTAAAATTACAGTTGGTATTGATTATAGATTATTTTTATTAACTAGCTGAATACTGATCTTACAGAGAAAAGTAAGTCGTAAGAGAGGTTCTCCTTAACTCTATAGGATTCCTGTACAAACAACATTTCCAGCATGACATTTATTTTCTAAAGTTAATTTTGTCATTATACTAATTTGCGATCATAGAGCTGATTTCAAGAATTGTTCACATGAATATTAATGATAATAATTAATGAAACTTATTATTTTTTATTTGTTTAAATAATTCAGTTTTTAAAAGGAATCTAATTGAACATAATATTTTGAATTATCTAGATATACCCATAAAAAGATTTTCAGCTCTTCTTGACTAATTTGTCATAAAATGAAATGTCAGATGACAACAATGGTTACTGTGAATGCTGCAGGAAATAAGATCATAACTAACATTACCAGGCTGAAAATTATAGAATTCTATAAAGATTTGAATATTAGTTTTACATTATTTACTTTGTCCACCTATAAGTAAAAAACATTATTTTTAAAATCCAAGATTATGTTTATTTTACATTTTATTTAAATATAAACACATATTTTTTCTAACATACAACTGAATGTTGACAAACCAAATATTCTTTCTATGCAAACATATTGAATTTTAAAAAAAATATGAGCAAAAATATTGTTTATTGTTGTGATGTGGCAGTCTCTCGAGACACAACACTTAACAGAGTCAATCATGATAGTAATATTCAATATTCAGCTAGACAAATCTCTGCAATAGTATTATCTTCTTTTCTTTCTAGACAATTACCCAGGACTACTTATCATTAATGGACCAGTCCAACCATAATAGTAAGGAGGGTAACTGGTTCTTACCATAACACTTATATACGACGATTTTTAAAATTTGAATTAAAAATAAATAACAGAGATGAAATATTTATTAAAATATTCCTTTAAAAATATTATGCAAATTAATTATTACTGCTTGTAAACACTATGTGTAGTGATATATAAATGGCTGTCTAATTAGTAAAAGCATAGACTATATAAATGCCCAAGCAATAAGGGTAGAATAGCTCTTGGTATACCATATAAACAACTACTGCTTGACTGATATGATATGAAGGAAAGCAGATATAATAATTACAGTATTTACATTAGTCGGACTATTGTCCTCATCTTTGTCGCCATATTTGTCACAACGTTTCAGCCGTTGTACGCTCCGGCCTTCTTCAGATGGTTGGAATTTCGAACTGAACCCTTTATTTCGATCACTGGGGTAGACTGTTCTAGTTCCACGTGCCATGTTTAATGAATGTCAGTTATCAGTTATCTCCTGCTAATTTTCTCTCTGAAAGTTCTCCACTGCCTTAACCAGGTATTGAACTCACCTTCTTTGGGTCTGTCACTGGATCTAACCAACGCCTTTATCCACTGTGCCATGTGCCAAAACGTTGTGACAAATATGGCGACAAAGATGAGGACAATAGTCCGACTAATGTAAATACTGTACATAATACCTCATCTCAGAAATATAGACATATAATAATTACTTTGATGAAAACTTTCCACATTGAATTCTATCTGAATATTCATTTAGATAGCTTGAAGTAAGTATAAAGATTTAGCTTTCTTCATCTTTGCTCAGTCTTTTCGTCATTTTTTTGGTCGGTTTTAAGCTCAGCCTTTCCAGGCTGAATACTCTCTGATGATTAAAGTTAATAACATGAAGTAAAAATAAAGAAAATAGCTGTGGTAATTCTAAATGAGGCTTAGAAATTGATATGGCAAGATAATTTTTATTTGTTATTTCATTTCCCCTATAAGTGTACATTTTATAAAACATTTTCAATTGCTAGATATTAAATAAAAATCAATGAATATATATAACTAGAACAATCTACCCCAGTGAAACAAAGTAAAGGGTTTCGGTTTGAAATTCCAACATATATCACTTGAAGAAGGCCAGAACTCTTAATAAATTTTTTCTGTTGTTATCTCTCCTAAACTCTGTTCTACCATCTATTTACTAAAGTTTGCTAGGTAGGTTATGTATTATTTTCCTTTGTCTCTCTTGCTACTAATCTGTCCTGTGAGTATCAAATTTTCCAAGTTCTCTTTCCTCATTATGTGCTCTAGAAATTTCATCTCTTTCATTCTGATATTAAGTTTCCTTTTGTTTCCATTTTCTCTAAAACTTCACTGTTGCTCACATGTTCAGTCCATGGTATTCTCAGCATTCTATAGAACCACATTGCTTCAAGTCTCTTCTTCATCTGTGATGAGATTGTCCAGCATTCACCACCATATAAGAGGACTGATATTATGTAACAGTTCAGTGCTCTTTTCTTAGTTTCTAACAAAATTTTCCTGTCATTTAATACTTTGCTTAGCTTTTGAAAGGCAACTTTTGCTATCTCAATGTGCCTTTGGGTATCAGTGTCACACTTTCCATCCATTGTTAAAACACTTCTTAGATATTTAAATTGTTGTAAATGTTTCATTTTGGTATCTCCAATTTGTATTTTGTGCATTGCACTGTTTCTTTTATTACCAACCTGTAATTCTGTACGTATTTTATTACCTGAGCAAAATTAAACAGAATTAATATAAAATTTGGTGAATATGAATAAAGATGTGTATGTTGAAATGTCCTTTTTCATATATCCATGTTTAAAAAGTTCCTATTAAATATAGCGAGATACTTACATTTTAAGACAAGCTCTTTGTTGTTTTTGGAGAATTATTAGATATGCCTTTAGTCAAGAAAACCTTGAGCATTGTTTGCTGTAAACTATTTTGTGTTGTATTTAATACAATATGAGGTTTGTTGTTGACCCCACTTTCACCCAGATGGTAACCAGATATCCTTTTTCTTTACAGAATCCTGTAAATAAAAAGAAAACAAAGAGAATTAGATTTTTTATTTTTTCTTTTATACTGATTTGACAATGCCATATAATGGTTGTTTGCAAAAGTTCTTTGACAGACAAGTGGGGCAATCCCACAAGTCACAGTCCTCTCCTTGCAATCCCACATTTTCTGTATTTCTCCTCCATTTTTAATTTTTTTATTTATCAGCTTGTACTTTTTACCCAATTATATCTGTACAGTGGTAATTATTAAAACAATTTATGAAATCAGATTACTTTATTAATTGCAAACAAATGAAAAAGAAATCATTATTTCAATCAATCACAAAATTCCATTTAATTTAATGTCTAATTCCTCCCTTGGCTAATATTCCTCCCATTAGATTTGAAATTCCATGCTAGGAGCAAAAAATAAACCAATAAAAAGTTTGGGTTTCAAGCTAAGGGAGATAACTGAAGTTGAACTCAAAATTTTATTTTAAAAATAAGTTTTTCATTTAATTAAAGGACACAATAAAATAAAAATTAACTGCTTCTAAAAAGCAATTAAAAAATGGAGAAAAATTTAATTAATAATGAAAATTCTCTATCATATCTAATGGCATGAGATATACTTTTTTTCCTATAAAATGTCTGAGAAAATATCCCCCAAGTCTTATGCATGATGTTGAGATATCTAATTGGCTAATGTTTATCCAGCTATACACTACCAGTATTTTTATCTAAACAAAAACTATAATGGATTTGTGAATAATGTAATAAATATCAAAACAGAAAATGGAATTAGTAAACTGTGTTCAAATTCTGGGTTAATCAAAAGCATTTATATTTGTACAAGTGCTCTTGAGAAAGGCATGAATCCATCTTTTATACTCTTTTATGTGTTAAAAACAGGATGGACTGGGCTTTATAGCCTATGGTGGCAACCACTCTAAAAACATAAAACTCTGAATTCAAGACCATGAAGGTGACAGACAACCACTCTACTATTTTTCCCAAGAATGCATTGCAATTTATAAAAATTTAAAGAAAAATCTATGAAGAGTCATGATTATCTACATTCTGAATAGGGAAAAGGCAATTTTGAATTCAAAACTGTAGAGAAGACAATGGGAAACCAAGAATAAAGGAAAGGAATCTGTGGAGAGTCATGAACATTTATGACCTCAAGGGATATAACATTAAACAAAAAAACCTCTTCTATGTGTTAAAAAGAGTAGACTGAGCTCCCTAGCCTTGGATGACAACCAATCTAAAAGAAGGAAAATTCTGATTTCCGAACTGTAGAGTAGGTAATAGGCAACCACTCCCCTATCTTTCTCAATAAGTCATGACAATGCACAGATAATAAAGAAAAAGAATCTGTGGAGAGCCATAATCGATTATGTCCTGATTCTGTAATATGATTGACTCAAATGTCATCATCATCATCATCGTTGTCATCATTAATATTACGATTATTATGATTATGGCTACATTGATTAAAAATGAAATTATGTTAAAAATTAAAGTGGAATCTTCTGAGACAAATATTTCTATTTATTACTTAACTCTAAAGAGTTATTAAGCATTAACCGTTTCTAAGCTTATGGTACCTGGTACCATTTATTTACGTCATACATGCCAAATATTACCTGATTGTCTGGTATTTTTATCTCTGCTGACCAAAATGTTTGCAGAAAAAAAATGTTTTCTGCTTAAACTAAGATGCTTTCATTTTCTCCTCTAAATTGTACCACCACCATTATTACTATTAAAAAGATGTTTTCCTTTTGTCAAATTTGCTAACGTTGTCAAAGAATTTTTCTACTTCTGCAATACTGTAGTTACGTATTTTAATAACATTAAATGCTTATCCCTAAATCTATTTAAAAGTCTCACATTTCTGGTAAAAAAGGGAATTCAAATTCCACTATTTGATTTTATAATTTCAAAAACAAAAGATTACAGTATTATTTGGAAGTACAAATGTCTTAACAATGACATGAAGAATGGAATTGGTAAATCATGTTTAAATTCTGGCTGGGCCAGTTTAAGTATACTTTACATTACAGCCTTTAAGAAAGGCATAAAAGCACATTTCCCTCCAATCATATGTAAAGTATGCAATTAAATTGGTTTTATTTTAGTTTTTGTTTTCACTCAATGATAATAATAATCAACACCCTGAGGCTACACCAGGCATGGCTCTTGTGGCTTAATTGATTAGAAATACTAACATGTTTTGTCTTGGTGAATACAGTAAATATCCTGTTCAGTTCCATCAATTTGCTTCTTTCTGTTAGTTTTTATCAGAATGATGATGATGATGATGATGATGATGATACCCTGATGTCACACAGGGCATGGCTCTCGTGGCTTCTGTCCTTAACTGATTGGAGGTGGTAACCTGTACCTACCTTGTCTTGGGGAATTAAGATGGGTAAGATTAAATATCCCATTCAGTACCCCCAGATTTGCTTGTCAGTTGCTAGGATAATTTGAGGCATGAATCCACTTCTCCCTCCGGCTATGTATAAATAGTAAGATACTCAAAGTCCTTTAATTCTGGAAGAAGTTACCAAACTGCCCCTGTTAAGAATTCACTTACAACTGAAACTTCATCACTTACTGCAATTATGGCTTTATAAATTTTTCTAAACATGTCTCTTCTTCTATGTACTATGTCCCTTCATGATGAGAGCAGTCAAGGCTCACCACAACTCCCTATCCTTTTTATCTCAAAACATGACTTGTCTCCTTACAATCCCTCCTAGTCTCTGTTTTAGCATTCTTTTGCACAAGATTATTCACCAATTTTCTCTGCCTCTCTTATCTTCAGTATGTCCACATGAGTGTCAAATTCTCCAAGCACTCTTTCCTCATATGTCCCAGAAATGTCAAATGTCTCATTCTGATTCTGAGAATAAGTGTCTTTTTAGTTGCAGTTTTCCTTAAAGCATTCTTTTTGTTCCATCCATGGTATTCTTGGCAACATTTTATAAAACTACAAAGATATATCAGAGTAGATATTTGATTTTCGTGAGAAAGTGAAAGCCTATATAATAAGAAGACAGAAAGAAAGAGGAGGTGATAATGCTCTCATGCTTTTAATATCTGCTACAGGGAAATGGAAAACCTTTCCAATTTTGAATTTTTTTTAATATCCCCTTACTTTAAATAATGACCTGCATTCATGCGTATGATTGTTACTGCAATATTTTGTTAAATTTGTTAAGCTGAAATATTTAATAATGGAAGAGGAGAATTTCCAGGGGTATTTTATAGTCATGGAAATTGCAAGGAGCTTTTCAATCCTTAGAAAAATCAAATAGGAGAAATGTGAAATTTTCAGATATTGCTAACTTCAAATGATATGATTTGAAATTTCAAATCATGTAATTAAAAACAACAATAATAATAATAATAATAATAATAATAATGTCATCATCATCAATGGATGATGATATTAAGAATTATTATTAGTAGTAGTAGTAGTTCATTATTAGTTTAAGTCTGTTTTTTTTTAATCATTTCATCCTACAAAAGGTAATATAGGCAAGGGGTTACCAAGAGGGGAAGAGAATGAGAAGACATTAGTGAGGAGAAAGGACAATAAAAGAACAGGGTTCAGGAAGACAGTAAATAGTGATTGATGTTGTATAATAATACAATTTGAAATCTTGAAAGCATTTTAAAACCAAACTGTGATCTTCAAACACAAAAATCTAACCATATACAAGAAGCATTCAAAAAGTTTAGGCCTTGGATGGCAACTGGTCTACCGCAGAAAAAAATGGCAACCTACTGCGGGAAAAAAATCTACCTTGTCAATCATGTATCGAAAGGTATATGATCACCTATGTGTGTATCACACATAACTGACTGACTGAATAAGAAAACGATGCAAATATTTTTATATTACTTTGCAGCAAAGTAAACTTAGATTTACATATATACTATTGTCGGAGTTACCTCCTCCTTCTGTCCTTGAACCAGCAGAGGAACAGGTCATTTCGACCTTGACCTCTCATTCATGCTCCTTACACACTGTTAACACGTCGGAGGGACTAGCAAATCCCCTTTTTAGTTAGGCTATATTACAAACCTAGTTGTAATATACTACTAGTCATTTTTAGACCTTAGTTATCTTTAGCTAACCTCGTAGTATTTTATTATAGAGACTTTTCGGTTAGCTTAGCCAATTTCTCTTGCTGGTCTCCCTCATCACAAGACAGTGATTTCTCCCTAGATTCTGGGAGGCGGTCGGCGGCCGAAATGGTCGGCTATGCAGGCCCCTTGGCCTTCATTGGCCAAGGACGCCGATCAATGGGCTGGGTTACGCTCCCATTTTTTTTTGTCTGCCAACTTGATGATAGTTGGGAACTTTCTTTCTCTCTCTCTCTCTCCCAACACATCAAGTTGGCATCCCGGCAATGACAAACAACGAGTTGGCAACACAAACTACAGCAACAAGTCGGCACCCCAGCAACGACTCAGCTTCAACCAACAACGATCATCCTGGCATCAACTTCAACAACCACCAAGCGATCATCCTGGCAACAACCCACATCAGCTTCAACCCCCAACAACGATGATCCTAGCAACTACCAACGCCAACCTCGACCATCAATGCCTGCAGCTTCCAGCACTCCTGCAGTTTCCAGCTCACTCCTGCAGCTACCAGCACCTCCACCATTTCCAACCATCTTCATTTCCTTTTCCTTTTAGAATAAACCTCTATATATCATACATGTCCTCGTTCTGTCGTCCATATTGTTTCACCATCAGATTTAACGTCTTCAAAAATGTTAGCGGACTTCTTGTGACCTTGTTCACCCCTTTCTGTGAAATGGGGCCACTGGACCGCCCGCTACACTATAACCTGTACAAACTAGAAGGATTTCAGGATAATAGATTTTTAAGCTGTTGTTTTAAGTTTATGCCAGTTTAAAGACAACTGTCTTTAAAGCAGTATGAATCCTGTCAACATTGAAGCAAGAAATAACATCAAAGTTGTGGTAAAACTTAGTTGGCAGACTGGGGACATTATTGGTATGTCGAGAAAATTTTCTCTCTTCTGATTTAACACTAGCTTCCCAATGGGGACAAAAATGGCTGGAAGACTAAATTGATTACATTCCACCACCACCGATCTGACCCCGAACTAACACCAAACTTGATAAACAGATGTCACCTCAAAGAGACACTGTGTCTTGAGAGAATACTGGACCTCAAACTCACACCTGACCTTAAATGGAATTCTTCTGGAATCTCATCTGCAGTCGCTCTCTCACAGATGTGCTGTCGCCTCTCTCTGTCTTTTTTACAAATACTTTCATGATAATTGCTCCAATGAGCTACTTTCGCTGGTTTCCCGACTTTGCAAATTCAAGCATCCTACGAGGCTGGCATCCCACTCTCACCCTTTCACTGTTGAAACTGTTAAATGTAGCCGTCTCTTCTACTCCAATAGCTTCATATCTCGCACCTCTCGCCTGTGGAACTCCCATCCCTTTTCCTGTTTCCCTGATAGCTATAATCTCCATTCAAATGGATAATCGACACCTCCAGTTGCCTTGAGCTATCCACTATCCTTCTCCTCATCCTTTCTTCTATCATTCCTACCTGCTCTCGCTCCAAATCCTCTATAACCCCTTGCGTGCTAGTGGCTTCCCATCTTACTAGGGGTGAAATGCTTAAAAAAAAAATATGATCCATCGCTAAAGATGCAGATAAAATGATCGGTTCCTTGTACCGATCCAGTAAGTACCTGACTCCTCCTGCTATCCTTTATATTTATAAGCGCCAGATCAGAACGCAAATGGAGTACAGTTGCCATATTTGGGCAACATTCCAGTCTTGATAGAGTTCAAAATCATCTCCAAGTCCTTGTGGGTGATGAATAATTTTCCACTCTCCAACTTCTCTCTCACAAGTGGGATGTGGTGAGCTTCTCACTATTCTATGGTTACTTCTATGGAGAGTGCTTGGATGAACTACATTCTTTGGTTCTGCCAGGCCTAATCTTCATGGCTAGGACCTGCCATGTTACTTACATTATAGCAAACCAACCACATTCCCTCCGTATTCCATCAGTGAGAAGTAAGTTTCATTTGAACAGCTTCTTCCTGTAAACCACTTCCCTGTGGAACTGACTCCCCAGAGGATTTTCCCCGATTACTACAATCTTAACCTGTTCAGGTTGAGAGTTAAACGTTATCTTCCCCATATAAACTACACCTTAATGTAACCTTCTACCTTGAGTAACCTCTGGGCCTTGTACAAGTTAAACCTTACGATAAAAAAAATATTCACCATTCAAAATCAGCAATTTACAGGCAGATAACTCATTTTAAAGGACACAATGAAAATAAAGATGACAAACTGATTAGCATCAGTTTGTGAGGAAAAAAAAATCAATGCTGTTTCAGATTTAATTCAGAGTGACCAACAATTAACAGCAGATATAATAGAAGCTTAATCAGTCATTAACTTAAGAATTGATTCATCAATAAATTAAAAAATAGAAAATCATGAAATTTTCATGTTTACTGCTAGTCTATAATAATTTTACTTGTGGTGATGTATAAACCGTGTTAAAAATGGCAGAAAACATTGAGCTTTATTTGGTATCCTATGAAACAAGTATTCTTGATAAAGTACACACAAATCTGCAATGTTATTGGTTCTGACCTGGCATCTCAGCTTCAGTCACTTTCTCACCACCATAATATAGCTTCCCTCTGACTTTTCTATAAATACTTTCATGGAAACTGTTTTGATGAACTTTCCTCTTTACTAACACTCTTTTGTTTAGTTTCTTGTATATAGTTTTTTGTTCATTTTTGTAAATATCATTGGGTTTAGATTCTTAAATTGTTATTTTATTCCCCTCCCACCACAGGCAATGGATTGTACATATGGGAATTAGTTAGGACTTTCATAGAGACAATGAGGTATTATGGTGGATGTAGTAAGAAAGGTAAGTAAGAATGTGTTGTTTTGTTGTTAGGTATATTATGGTATGTTTGGGTCAGTGTTTGTGGCTAGCTAAGTTTAATGTTAAGACAGAAGTCCGTCCATTTCCCTATTCTCCCTTTTGGCCTTGTGTCATTATACAAATAAATATCACTTCTCTCTTTATTGTTATTTTTATTCTCCACGTCTACAGACAAATTGTACATATGGGAATTAGTTACGACTTCACAGAGACTTGAGGTATTATGGTGATTGTAGTAAGAATGTGTTTGTTTTGGTGTAAGGAATATTGTGATATATTTGTGTCAATAATCATGGCTAGCTGAGTTTAAGATAAGACACATTGAAGACCATCTTTCACTTATCTCCCCTTTTGGACTTGTGCCACATTTTTATACTTTCAAAATAAATATTACTTTCCTCTTTGGTAACTAGACTAGACTATGAATTTAAGTGCATTACTTAATTGGGGACAAGGTCTCACCATCTTACATTTAAAATGGCGAGATCTAAATGTAAGTTCTATGCTAACAGTTTCTTCTCTCACACTTCTCACTTGTGGAATTCTTTTCTAGCCTCTTGATTTCCAGTCAAGTTTGATCTTCGAAAATTTAAATGCAATGTCCATCATTATCTTCTGTCTTCTTAATTCCTGTTCTCTTATTTTTCTCTCTACTTAACAATGTTTTTTTTCATATTCTCTCTTTCACTCTTAAATCTTAGTGGCTTTATTGCCTTGCTTGAGGTGAAATGATTAAAAAAATATTTGTCTTTTGTTAACAATTCAGCATAGAGTTTGTGCATCTGACTGAATGAAGTGGCATTGAATAATTGTTAGTTATTGGAAAGATCTGGAAGATAACCTACATTTTCATTCAGGAAAGAAAACAAAAATCAATTGTTGACTGTTGGTTCACAAAGAATGCTCGGATCTGTGTTAGTGAATAAAAACTTTAAAAATTTATAAAAATTAAGATCTGACAAAATAAATTTCACAGATTCAAATTATAGTGGACACCTTATGAGAACATTATATTAATTAGTTTCAGACAGACAAATTAAAAAAAAAAATTTTTATTGGAAATTATTAGTAAGATATAATGTCCCTACTGAGTGGATATCAACTTAAAATAATATTTTGTTTACTTATAATTTCTGAAGAGAGATGAAAATTACACAGCATTTAAAATTTATATCATATTATTAATCTGCAAAGTTTCAACTTGTAACAGAGTTGGCGTGTTGAGTTTGTTAATGTGACTGTTATCTTGTTGTTATATGTATTAGTAGTTGATAGAGGATACCTTTTCTCTTTTTTTTTTACTGAAAAAGAAATGAATAAAACATACAATGATAACAACAATAAGACTTTGAGACATATATTGACATTACTGACAAGAATGTGTATTTTTCTTTTCATGGTGTTAATTACAATTTTGGTATTGTATATGTTATTGTCTCTTTTGTTTCTTTAAAAGTTTGTGCTTACTTGTTTTTGCTTGTTCCAAGAATTTTGTTGTTAAGGGTAGCCTCTGAGACCATCAACTATCAATTTATAGTGATACCTCTGTGTTGTTCCTTTTTACTACTGCTACTCTACTCTACTGACCTTGCTTGTGGTGGAAGGGTTGTTTTTATAATAATGAGGTTTCAGATTTTAGAATGATAAAATATCTTCATCATTCTGGATCGTAACAAACTTTTAATCTTGTATAATTATTATTATTAGAAATTTTACACTCTTTAAGTAATACACATTCAAATAGAACTAAGCACTTTTGTTCCAAATATTCATACATATTCTGGTGCATAGCTGAGTGACTAGAATGTTTTCTTTCCAACCATGAGACCCGGGTTCAAATCTCACTATGGTCAATTTATCTTGAAGTTATCAGCATAGGTGTGGCATTGTTGGAAAGTCCTTGAAAACCACCCCACAGGCTGACCTAATTCTTGTGAGTGAATTTAGGTAGACATAACAGTTTGGAACCCATTTGACAGTTGTGCTAGCAGAAAGTGACAAGTCATCATGACTGAGGGTTTAAGCATACAGATCTTGTTTAATCCGTTGATTAGGCCAGATGATGTTCTCTTTAAGAAACTATAACTAACGTCCACTCAGTAGAGTTGCAGTATAAACGACAGATGGGTGTTGAACAAACACAAATGTGCCTGAACTGGTTAGCTACCCTTTCAATTGTCTCTTTCTGATTAGGAGTAAAAGTGTACTTTTTGTTCACATTTTCTTTAAAACTTCCTCATTGCTTGCATATTCTGTTCATGGTATTCTTGGTGTCATTTTGTAGAACCACATCGGTTTACTAAAGTTTCCTCTTTATCTTTAGGGAAACCATCCAGTATTTACTGCAATATAAGAGGAGTGATATTACATAGTACTTCAACACTCTTTTTTTGTTTCAGGTCTCCTCTTCATGTGTGAGAAAATTGTCCCGTATTTACTACCATACAGAAGGATTGATATTACATAATACTTCAGCAATCTATTCTTTCTTTCTGTTGCTTCAGATCTCTTTTTCATGAGTGAAGAAATTGTTCAGTATTTACTACTGTATGGAAGGACTGATATTACATAACAGTTCAGCACACTTTTTTTGTTTCTGAAAAACTTTCCTTTTTCTTAATACATTGTTTAGTTGTTTTCAACTACATGAATTTAAGCATGCTGCTAGTTTGGCAATTAGGTCTCACCATTCTACAGTCAAACTAACTAAATGCAACCACCACTTCTCGTCTAAAATATCTTTTCTCACACTTCTCAACTGTGGAACTCACTTTCAATTTCTTGCTTCCCTACCACCTACAATTTTCAAAAATTTAATTGCAACATCAATCACCGTCTTCTGTCTTCCTGAATCCGATTCCTTCTCCTCATTCCACTCCCTGTAAACACCCGGTGTCCTATTGGCATTGTCACCTTGCTTTGGTTTCGAATGATTAAAAAACAAAATGTCCCCCTCCCCAACTCCCACAATCCTTACCCCTTCATGTCTAGGTGTCTAGGTTCAATGCTTACCTTTTTCTCATATCCTCATAATTCTTACTTTCTTCTCTTACGTCCATATAACAACTTTCTTCAGTGAGCTTTAGTGGCACTTGGGTCTTGTATTGGCTAAAAAGAAAGAATATACATACACACACACACACACACACACACATGATATAATAAAGCACACGTACATGTACACAGATAATATAAAGACACACACATGATATAATAAAGCACATGTACATGTATGCTGATAATATAAAGACACACACACACACAGATGATATAATAAAGCACATGTCCATGCACGGTAATAATATAAGGACACACACACATATACACTTTGGCCCCAACTAAGAAATTTATATTAGAAATTTTGCTGATATGACTTCATCTGCATGATTTTATTGACAAGGGAATTTCATCTTTGTTCTGTTCTCTACTATAATATCAAATCATATACATGATAAAAATAACATTAGATGTATTAGTATCTGAGAGATTTATTCTGAACATAAAACAGATATAAATATAAATAAATAAGAGAAGTATTTTGGGCAGTCGTAGAAATTATTAAAGAATGTCTGATGACCAATACTGTCTGCTTTTGTCACTTGGCATTTTTTATTGGTCATTCAGCTTATTTGTGTTCGTAACACACTATTCTAAGGTTTCTTTTTATATCTATGAAACCAAACTTATATTTAGTATAAGTTCTGAAATCAATATGGCAAGGAGGCCAAATAAAGTTATCAGTCACTATTTACAAATTAATCTTTACCATACTAATTTCTTTCTAGAATTATTCCTCCCTGCCACAAGCATTTTTTTTTGAGGGTGCAAAAACAGGAACACCTACTGTTTTAGAATTGTTATAACTTTCTTTGTATTGTGTGTATAGATTTTATTTTTGTATACTAGTAAAAGAATGGATGAGTAATTTTTGATGTGATGCATTATGTAATGCATGCATGTTTTGACGTTGAAAACAAAAGAAATTGAAATGCAAAATAAAAACAAATACTTAAAAAAAGACAAAAACTCCTGAATAAAGGCTTTGTTTAATATTAATGTGGGTTTAATTGGTATTACGCTTCATGAAGAAGGAAATTACTGGAAAGTAATTGAAACTCACCTGAAACGAGCTGAATGTGTAATGCTCCTCATACCAATGACACTTCCACTGAGCTTCTCTAGAGCATATGACTTCACTGAATTTCTTTTGATGTGTTCCTCTCGAATTTATATTTAAACTGGGGTCATCAGGAGAGAATGTGCACCGTTTTGGGGCCTTCCTCTCAACGGTTTCAGTTGCGCACCAGCCCCCCTCACTGATGGGAGGCCCCATTATAACAATATACAAGTGTGTTGAAGATTCTAGAAGAATTCAAAATGGCATTGGAAAACGTAAGTTTAACCTTCTTCCAAAGCAGTAGTAGGTGATTTCTAGCTTAAAATACCGGAAATAACAGTTGACAAGTGTTTATTTATAGAAACCATCTCAAGGTGACAGAATGTGCCTAGAGTGCCAATAAGAGAATTCTACAGCAACTATTGACACCCATAACGTGGTAAAGGTGAAAAAGTTTTACTTATTACAAAACAAAACACCTTAGTGGAGGTAACTGTTAGTGAGGCTAGTCTGGTTAACCATTACTGCCAATTTGATCCTCACCAGGTGACCCATACAAAATAAAGACTTCAAATAACCCAACAAGGTTTAACATGTCATAAAATCATCCAACCTGATTTGGAGTTGAGTAATGGAAATTCCGACCAGTCTGGTTTACCATTAATGATAGGAGTAGATATTTTCACCTCTCGTTCGGTTTACACTCCTCCCTAGTCTTTTAAATGGGAGTAGAGGTTTAACTCTTGTTTCCTTTTTGAGAATTGGGTTTCCAATTCCTCCTAAAGTCTACTTCAGCTCTGTTCTCCTAACATTTGTTCTTTCCCACACTAATATAACCACACATAATAACCCTCTACCTTGAGTGGCTCTTGGGCCTTGTATCTGATAAAAAAAATTTCTGAGTAGTGCATTCAATCCTCACTGGGTGATCCATACAAAATTTGACTTTAAAGAATCCAACAAGGTTTCTTCTTCTGTCTGCTGTGTCCCTTCAGGACATTGAAGTTAAGCAAGTTTGAGCCTGATCAATGCCTATATGGGTGACTGCTTGGGAATACCAGGTGTTGTAAGCTTGGATGAGCAGGTTGTGGAATGGATAATGGCTCAGAATTGTTAATCAGCCTGCCAAGTTCCAAATCAATTCATTATATTCACTTACTTGCAAATACTCTTGGGAAAAGTATGAATCCACCTCTTCTTCCTCCAGCTATGGGTTAATTAGTAAGACATGTATCACTAAACCATTATTATCTAAAAAAAAATACTTACATTCTAAAAAATATTTTCTGGCTTTAAATAACCTGCAAAGAATTGGTAAGCCATAGAAAATGAATAAATCAATCAAGGAAATGCTGATTAGCTACACAGACATGTCTTTTAGATTTATTTACATTCTCTGGAATATAAATGTATAGAAACTACCGTGGCCACAATGTGAGGGATCAGTTTATTTATTGATTATATTATAGAATTGATCACTCATTTTGTATTCACGTTATAATTTCTCATTTGTTTATCAAATTCTGGTTAAGTATGAATTTACCTCTTCTCCCCCAGCTATGGATTAATTATTAAGACTTGTATCACTATATCATTATCATCTCAAAAAAAGAACCTTGCAATCTAAAAATACTTTCTGGCTTTAAATAACCTTCAAAGAGTTGATAAGTCGCACAAAACAAGTCAGTCAGGACATGGCTGATTATGGCTCTCCACAACCTCCTATCCCTTGTAGATCTTAGCAGCATTTGTCTCTTTGCTATCCATCCCCACTATTCCACTGTCCATGCACACAACTTCATCATGTAGGTGGCCTGCTGTCTTCTGTCCCTTTTGTCTTTATCCTGTCCAGCATGTGTCAAACTCTCTTTCTCCATTATGTTTCCAAATTTCACCTCTTTCTGATTTTGAGTATAAGTGTCTTTTTTGGTTCCATTTTCCTTGAGACTTCTTTGCTGCTTACAGGCTCCCTCTATGGTATTCTCAACATCCTTCTGTAGAACCCCCAAGTTATCTCTTCATCTGTGATGAGATTGTCCAGCATTTGCTGCCATTTACAAAGATTGCTATTACATAACAGTACAAAACAAGACACATTGGTAGAGGTAATTATTAGCAAGGTTAGTCTGCTTCACCATTACTACTGACTAGCTTAAAAGACGTCCTGTTGGGAAGCATTTAAGATAGCTCCTGTGGAAGGGCTCTTGATTGGGCCTTGATCACAACAGGTAGGAAGGAGTAGAGATGCAACAATAAACTACAGAAGAACTCAAAATTGATTGCTGCATTTAAGTATTGCATTAATATTTGAGCTTACCTTTTAAAAGTTCAATGATAATTCTTCTGCTGCCACTTTATTTAAAGATAGTTTGGTGTACTTAGGTCCTTACTTTTCATACAAACGGTTATTTTTATTTCATGGGTGACTTTCACTGGATTTCGCAGTTAATTTTGATTATTCCCAAATTTATTTCCATAAAAAAAAAATTCATCACAAAGAAATCACATAAAAAATCACCAAAAACAATCACAATAATGAAAACTCGAGAATCCAAAATTTCAGGATTACGGGTCCAGATCCAGCCTGGAATAATTTTAATTCGCTCACAGAGTCAGCCTGATATCAAAATGGTATGATATGTTGGGCTACGGCCTCTAGGAGTAAAGTTGAAAAAGTGTGACACAGTCACACACTGACATTCACATTTATTATATAGATGGAGTAACATAGCCATTGGCAAAACTATTAATATAAAAATATTAATGCAATATATAAATATAAATATATATATATATATATATATATATATATACCGTCATCCACAGACAGACTGTTTCGCTGTTTCACAGCTCATCAGTGTGGCTAGACATCCAGTTGCCTCCAGCTAAGGTCGAAACCCGACTGAACTGGTGTCAGTCGGAGATTCTAACCATTAAGCCATCGGCGCATGGTAGGGAGGAAAGCGGATTTTTAGCGTGTTTATCTTTATAAACATGCCCAGTGACCGGGAGTGACTCAAATCGCATTAGCGAAGAGTCTCACTATATAGCTATAATAGTCACTGTTTACCAACCCACATATATATATATATATATATATATATATATATATATATATATATGTGTGTGTGTGTGTGTGAAAGCAAATATATGGATATAGATCCGACAGACGCTGTTCTTATAAAACTTTCAGTTATCTGTTTGGATAAGTCTTGTTCTTATGTCCATCGTCTTTGTCATGTTGAATTGATAATGTTAATTATATTTTATGAATATGTCCTGAAGATGGTTTATTAGACCGAAAACGTCCGATGTTGACATTATATTAACATTAAAACAGCATAATTGCATATAAGGATTTTTGGTTTTTTTTTATTTTCTTATTTTTATATATATATATATATATATATATATATAAATTAAATTAATACTTAAATGCAGTGATCAATTTTCTGTTCGTCTGTAGTTTATTGTTGCCTATCACATTTATTCCTTCCTACCTATTTGATTAAGGCCCAATCAAGAGCCCTCCACAGAAGCTAGCTTAAATACTGCTCAATAGGATGGCTTTTACACTAGTAATAATATATTCTCATGGTGGATTGGTTTTCTGTTGTTATTATGTAATAAAATGACACCACCAGAATTACTATATACTATTATATACTATACACTATAATATAATAATTAGGCATATGTCTATATGATATATCAATTATTGCCATGGAAGGTGGGATTGGTGTATCAAGTTCAAATTCCAGTCAAATCTGTTTCATTCACAAATAAACTTGGAAAGATATGAATGCATTACTAAAGCAATGAAGACTTAACAGCAGAAAGGATTGGAATAAAGTCAGGATAATGTAGTTAAGTAATAAACTGAATCCCCATTCAAATAATTACTACATTTTAATATAATAATTTGAAAGATACATTTAAAGACTCAAATGAGAAAGTTTAATAATGTTCATAAGGAACTGATAAGATATGCCATCATCTTAATTTAGGATACTACTGGACATAAAGTGGGGTGTCAGTTTTCTGTACTTATTAAGCAATGAAATGATCTCCCTTATAGAATTACTGCATATTAATGTAATAATTTGAAAGATACATTTAAAAGCTCATATGAGAAATTTTAATGTTAATAAGGAACTAACAAGACATGCCGTCATCTTAATTTTGGATTCTACTGGACATAAAGTGGGGAGTCAGTTTCCTATTGTTATTAATTAATGAACTGATCACCCTTATAGAATTGCTACATATTAATATAATAATTTGAAAGATACATTTAAACACTCAAATAAGAAAGTTTAATAGTTTAGGATTCTACTGGACACAAAGTGGGGTGTCAGTTTATTATTGTTATTAAGTAATTAACTGATCACCCTTCTAGAATCACTACATATTAATATAATTTGAAAGATACATTTAAAAGCTCATATGAGAAAGTTTAATGTTAATAAGGAACTAACAAGATATGACGTCATCTTAATTTTGAATCCTACTGGACATAAAGTGGGGTGTCAGTTTTCTGTATTTATTAAGTAATGAAATGATCCCCCTCATAGAATTACTGCATATTAATGTAATAATTTGAAAGATACATTTAAAAGCTCATATGAGAAAGTTTAATGTTAATAAGGAACTAACAAGATATGACGTCATCTTAATTTTGAATCCTACTGGACATAAAGTGGGATGTCAGTTTTCTGTACTTATTAAGTAATGAAATGATCCCCCTCATAGAATTACTGCATATTAATGTAATAATTTGAAAGATACATTTAAACACTCAAATAAGAAAGTTTAATAGTTTAGGATTCTACTGGACATAAAGTGGGGAGTCAATTTTTTATTGTTATTAAGTAATTAACTGATCGCCCTTCTAGAATCACTGCATATTAATATAATAATTTGAAAGATACATTTAATGACTCAAATGAGAAAGTTTACTAATGTTCATAAGGAACTGATAAGATATGCCATCATCTTAATTTAAGATTCTACTGGACATAAAGTGGGGTGTCAGTTTTCTATTGAACTGAACCCCCTTCTAAAATTACTACATTTTAATAATTAGAAAAATATATTTCAAGATCCACATTCAAAAACTTTCTAATAGTCGTAAGATCTTTAAATATCAATTCCATGAATGTTGTCATTTTTTTACCTACATCTAATTACTCCTTCCTCACAGATAAAATGTCACAAGTCTTTTGCTACTCTATTTTTCATGGCAAAAGTTTAATAATAACAATAAGAAACTAACAAAATATGTCTTGATAGTCTACATTCCTTAGTTTCATCAATTCAGACCTTCCCACCTGAGACCTGTCATGCAATAAAATGTTAATAAGCCATAAAAAAATATAAATCAGTCTATCAATAAATCAGAAATCCTCATTCACTAACCCTCTTGCTTGAGGGGCTCTTGGACTTGTTATAAAGTGAACAACTTATAAAAAAATTTTACCTTCCAGAAATCTTGGACAAAAGATAAGGATCAAAATATAAATTATATCTTCTACCAACTGGCTGCCTCAGCATGAAGTAATGGATAACGAGCAAGTCTGAGAAGTATTGAATTTGATCCTTACTGGGTGTTGTCTATCTCACCGTTGGATAATAATTAATGAGCTTGTCTCATTGACAATTACAACTGAATTTGGTCCCCACTGGCTGCCCCATACTTCAGGCCTTATGCCAAACTATGCTAAGCTTAGTAAATAACATGGGCTACTTCAGTATGGGGTAATGGGTAACATGTTTGTCTCATTGTCCAGTACTAGACAGTTTTGTCCTAACTGGATGCTCAGTATTTCTGGCCTTGAGCCAAACTATGCCAAGTTTAGTCAATAACATTGTCTTCTTCAGTATGGGGTAATGGTTAACAAGATTGTCTCACTGTCCAGTACTAATCAGTTTGGTCACCACAGGATGCCTCCATACTGCTGGCCTTATACCAAACTATGCTAAGCTTTGTAAATAACATGTGCCACTTCAGTATGGGGTAATGGTTAACAAGCTTGTCTCACTGTCCAGTACTAATCAGTTTGGTCACCACACAATGCCTCCATACTGCTGGCCTTATGCCAAACTATGCTAAGTTTAGTAAATAACATGGGCCACTTCAGTATGGGGTAATGGTTAACATGCTTGTCTCACTGTCCAGTACTAGACAGTTTTGTCCTAACTGGATGCTCAGTATTTCTGGCCTTGAGCCAAACTATGCCAAGTTTAGTCATTTCAGCATTGGGTAGTGGTTAACAAGCTTTTTTAAAAATAGGGCAGGTTGATTTTTCACTACTTTGAGAAAATCAATATTGCACTCAATGTGAAAGCTGTGGTTTCCTATGATAAGTACTGACACCAAAACTTAGATTCATAGCTTTTAGCAATTTTTGAGCATTTAGTTTTAAAGATAGTCTGAAAAATGTACAGAAATACCTAATTTCTGCAGGTTTTTGCTTAATGTTTATTCCATTTTTGCACCCTTGCAAGAAGTTTAGCTTAACTTAGCAATGTTCACCCAACACCCAAGAGCCGCTCAAGGTAGAGGATTACTGAAGGAAAATGTTGTGTGAGCAGTAAGCATGAGATGCAAGAAGTCAGTTTATATGTGGAAAAAATAACGGTTATCCCTAGATTTAACGAGGTTACGACTGCAGTGGTTTGGGAAAGCATTTTCTCCATAAAGTAGCGGTTCTTAGAAAGAAGCTATCGAAAAGGAGTCTCCTTACTAATGAATGAAGATGATTTTGTCTCAGTGTACGTGGCATGGCATGTCTTGCCTGTGAAAGTTAGAACTTTTACTACTCTTCACCCTGTATAAGACCCAAGAGCCACCCGAGGTAGAGAGTTTTGGAAGGAATTTGTTATGTATGTGGTAAGACATATGATTAAAGTGGTGCAATTTATGAGAATATGTAGAAAAAATAATTGAATGGAAAATGTATTCAAACCAAAACTCTATTATAATTATGAATAACCACAAGCAAAATATGCAATTTTTTTACTGTATTCGATAAGTAAAAACTTTGTAAAATAAATTGTAAAAGATTATAAAAATGGCCACTCAATGAATAAGATTTGTTAAATCATAATAAAAAACACAAAATAGATAAAAGTGTATATAACACCAAAATCCTGCTGGGTACAAATTATAAGACAAAATGTTTTAAATTTGCATTGTTTATTGAAAATCACACTAAAACTACTGCACTGTATAAAATATTACATCATAATCATGGCTAAATTGTTCAGTATAATTTCCCTTTGAAGTAAATGAAGATCTTATTTGATGGTACAATGATTTCATAATAATGTCCTTGTGCCATGCATCTTGTCCATATACAGTTTGTGAAGCTTCAGTAAATTATAAATTTTATAAGGCTGTTTCTATAAGACTTTCACTGATCACTGGAACGAAATTCCAGTGCTACGATTTTGAACCTAAACCTCATCTTTACACTCAAAAAACAGTAATGATTTGAAAAAAATATTTTGTTTTATTTATCATGCCAAACCCCAACTTTCAAATTGAATGCAATACCTCAGTTACCAAAATCGACCTAGTCAGTTCGGTTCTCACTGGATGCTCTGTACTTTTGGCCTTGTGCCAAACTTAGTAAATAATGATTTAAATAATGTATTGTCCACTCCTCATCAGTAAAGGGTCACATGTCATGTGGTGCATACTTTGCAATAAAAAGAAAAACTTTCTTAAAAAGCTGAAAATGACTCTAATGATTTAGTCATGAAGCAAGCTTAAATAATTGGCCTTGTTATTTTCTAAATCTGAAGCCATGTTCCTGCTTTGTGTGGAGAAGAAAAAAAAAAGAAATTATCTCTTTCACTTCTTTGTGCCTACAGGAAGTGAGCTCTCCTCAGCAATTAGTTCCCTGCTACGACATTCCAACACAACAAGAATGTTCTCTCATGTCTACATTAGATGATTCTACAAAAGATTGCGACAGAAATAAAAATAAATCTTTTTTGTCCATTTATTGTTTTGTTTTTTGGGGGGGTTTGTGGATAAAGAAAGATTTGGTGTTTTTTAAGTGGATAAATAACAAACAAAATTTGCTGCTAGGAAAGTTTATTGACAGTGTCATGCCAGAATCTCTCTTGCTTGTGTATAAGTCTACCATTCATTTGTCCATTGAATATTACTGCCACACCTGGTCTATAGCTTCTGCTATGTACCATATTTAATGGCATATAAGGCACACTTTTTTTTACTAAAAATATCTTTTAAAATTTCCCTGCATCTTATATGCCATATGTAGGCTTAAAATTCATGATAGTCGTTCAAAATTAGCCAGCAACTCCTGTTAGCTTAGACTTAAACATGAAGGAACAATGGAACATGTGGATGGCAATGCCTGATCTTGACCTTACACTTACAGGATTAATAAAAAGATCCACCATTGCACAAGTCTGCAAATGGGTGAAGCAAGCTTAGAATAATATTAGACCAGAAATTGTTTTAAAAAATTCTTTTAAAAAGTGTGGCATTAGCAATGCTCTCAATGGAACGGAAGATGACGCATTATTTAATGACGATGATAGTAGTATTGAAAATGAGTATCAGAGTTTTGATAACAAAGATAATGAATTTTATGGATTTGAAGATGAATAAAATTTTAATGGTAACTACTGTTTTGCTCATTTGTAATAATTGCTTGATTTTTATTTTATTTTCTTACCTTTGGATATAATAAATTTTTTTATAGGCTCGTGTTCTTTTTTTCCTATTATTTTTCATTTATTTGTTATCATTGCTTGTTTAACCAAAATAATTGTTGTAATAGAACGTTCCACACTCCCTATTGCCTATGTGGACTGACTATATCAGTAGCTATATATAGTGAGCATAGGATATACCTGGGGGTTTGCTTTGGGAATTACTAGCCTGTCACCTGATTCCCTGTCTTTCAGTCGTGTATTCTCTTTTACAATAAATCTCTCTTCTTTCATCTACGCACGTGTTGCTGTTTCTTTCACTTGAGTACCACCTTTGTCTATTTGTAACCTTCTTTAAGTATACAACAATAATACATCATAAATATAGCCTAGGCTGTACTATTTACTAATAATTTTACTATTTTTTTTATTTTCCTTGTTGAAACTGGGGTGCGTCTTATACACCCATGTATCTTATATGCTGTCAAATATGGTATTTAAAGATTCTTAACAAAATCCAAAGAAAGACCAGTAATATTATCATCACCTGAAGCTCAGCTTCAATCACTTTACCACCATCATAATAAAGCTTCGCTGTGCCTTTTCTATAAATATTTTTATATCAATTGCTTTGATGAGTGTTTTTCTCTGGTACTTCAACTTCCCAAAGGCTTACGCCTAAATTATATTGAAACACTGGTTCTCATACTATTACCAAGGTTAAGCAATGTCAAGCCTGGTCAGTACCTAGGTGAGAATACCAGATGCTGTAAGCTTGGATGTGTGGATGGTGAAATGGATAACAGCTCAAAATTAGAAATCAGAGAGCTGAGTTCCAATTCCAGTTGGGCTCATTATATTCACTTACATGAAAATACCATCGGGAAAGGTATGAATCCACCTCTTATCCCTCCAGCTATGGGTTAATTAGTAGTATTTGTATCAATAAATCATTATTATCTTCAAAAAATTCTTAACATTTAAAAGTATATTTTCATTTTAAATAACCTGTAAAAGGTTGATAAGCTGTGGAAAACAAATCAATCAGTTAAAACAAAACTTTCTAAATTTAAGTGCATTACTGGATTGGCAGTTAGGTTTCCCCATTTCACTGTTGGAATTTGTAGATGTAACCATAAGTTACATTCTAATACTTTCTTTTCTCATAATTCTTACCTGTGGAAATCTCTTCTGGTTTCTTGCTTTCCTGTCAACTATGATCTTCAAAGATTCATATTCAATGTCAATCATCATCTCTCTCCTTCAATCCTGTTCATTTATTGTTCATTCTCCTCACCAATATTTTCTGAGATTTTTTATTCACTCTCAATAATCCCTTACGTCTTAGTGGTTTTATCACCTTGCTTGGAATGAAATGATTTAAAAAAAAAAAAAGAAGCAGTGTGAGTTCATTCAATGAAATTTCTTGGCCCCCATCAAGTAGGGATTCCTCACCTCAAAATCTAATGTTTATTTATTTGGTTAATTTTGTGTGCAAAGGAACACAACAAACTCAGATGGAATATGAACTTATCTCACTGATTTCTTTTTACACCAGTGGCTCACAAACTTTTCTCCAGCGACCAGTCCAGAGTATAGAAAAATTAGTGACTCTCCCCCCATGAGTCATAAAGGGAGGAATAAAGGACTAGGCAAATGGAAAGTTTAGACATACTTTTATATAATTAATACATTTATATGAAGAGAAAGAGAAAAGAGAATTGCTAAACATATTTCTTTAGAATAAAAATGATAATAGGAAAACTAGTAATTGCTGACGCGTTTCATCCAATGTGGACTTTATCAAAGCAAAATACGAAAAATATAAAAAATAAATAATAAAAAAAATACGTATTTTACTTTGATAAAGTCCACATTGGACAAAATGCGTTAGCAATTACTAGTTTTCCTATTGTCATTTTTATTCATAAATATTGTCTTCTCTACTGGTTAAGTCGGAGAAATTTTCATATTTCTTTAGCAGTTAATATAAGTTCAGTGGTAACTAAGTCCAATATATAAAGCTGTTTAAAATTGATAGAAACATTTATCTAAAGTTGATCATATCTCTTCTTCCAATGTCTGCTTGTTGAGGCTTTAATATGTCTATTCAGTTTCATCAGCATCACCTGTCCTTTGGAGCAGGCTAAAATGTGTCTTTTCACCTCGGTGGTCTTCAGGCCTTTCTTTTGGTGCCTCAAATACATTTGACGCCTAAATTTGGGTCTCACCCATTATTACCAGATAAATTGACTCATCTCTCCCTACCAGGAATCTTATCAACCAAGGGGAGATAACCTATATTTTTCATAATAGCTTCACAGCCATATCAGATGAAATGTCACAAGCTTCTATGGTTATTTTTATAGTATGTGTTCTGACGAGATACATTCCTAGGTCCTGCCAGCACTGACCTTTAGGACTGGGACCAACTTTGCCATGTACACATAGAGGAATCATCCTCATTCCCTTCATATATCATGAATAGGATGCAAGTTCCACTCAGACAGCTTATTTCCAAGAACTGATATTTTGTGGAACAGTCTCCTGGCAGGATGTTTTCCCAATCACTACAATCTGAGCTTCTTTAAGTTTAGGGTTAACTGTTATTTTTCCTGTATAACCTCATGAACTTCACTTTTTGCCTTTTCTTATGCTCATACAACAGCACACGGTAACCCTCTACCTTGAGTGGCTCTTGGGCATTGTATTAGGTGATCATTAGTATAAAAAGAAAACATCCCTAACACCTGCTTCCACATATCAAGACACTTCTTTCTGGTTATTAGGTATACCGCAAATTCAAAACTACTAATTTAACATTGCGAACAAATATGCATTTCTCCTTTTCTTTGATGTCATGACGTTGCCAGACAACCATCCATGGTTATATCACTACACCTACAAACAGAGCAATTATCCCTACAGATTTTGGCTGTCTGATCTGGCTCATGTGTGACACATTCTAACAACAGCAAGATACAGACAAATACTTTTAACTTTGGATAGTAAAATAAAACAAATCCCACTGCCATCTCTTTTTCTCTAAATGTCTCATTTTTCCCTTACCATCATACAGGAATCTTTCCATCACCCCAGAGTAGCAATACTTTGAGAATACCAGCACTTCTTCTTTCTTTATGTGCCATGTCTTTCCAGGATGTAGGTGATCACTGCCCTCCACATCTTCCTGTTGATTGTAGGCTCTTAACAAGTTTTATCTTTTTTGTTATTTCTCCCAAAATCTGTTCTGTCATTCATTTGTCATCAAGGTCATCATTTTACATGCTGCTTTCTTCTGTCCCTCTTACCCTCAATCTGTCCTGTGAGTATCGGATTTTCCAAGCCCTCCTTCTTCATTATATGACCCAGAAATTTCAACTGCCTCTTCCTGATGTTAAGTATTAGTTTCCTTTTAGTTTCCACTCTCTACAAAACCTCATCATTGCTCACATATTCTAGAGACAATGAAAACGAAAAAAGACACTTATACTTAACATCAGGAATAGAGAGCTGAAATTTCTACGGCACGTAATAAGGAAAGATGGCTTGGAAAATTTGATACTCACTGGATAGATTGAAGGCCAGAGGGAGAGAAGAAAACAACACATGAGTGAACAGATGGTGGAGCAGGGTTTGGGACAGATGGAAAAAACAATAAAATTACAAAATTAAAGCTACAAAGGACATGACACATCAAAGAAGAAAGAAAAAAGATTAAAAAAATTACTTAAAAAAATAATGACTAAATCACCCTCTCTTTGTACAAGATAAAAATACAATGTGTAAATCAAAACTTCCAGCCAGGATATTTGCTTGCTGAAAAGTTCCAATTAGTTTATCATAGATATTTAAACCCAATCAATATCGAGTAATCTTTCTTGTATGGACTTGAAGCACCGTGGATTATATTTAAATAATATGGTTCTATAGAAGGATGCTTAGAATACAATGTTTTGACCGTTGTACATTCTGGCCTTCTTCAGCTGGTTGGAATGTCGAACTGAACCCTTTATTTTACTCACTGGGGTAGACTGTTCTAGTTTCACGTGCTATGTTTGATGGATGTCAGTTATCAGTTATCTCCAGGTAATTTCCCTCTCCAAGTTCTCCACTGCCTTAACCAGGTATTGAACTCACAACTCTTTGGGTCCTGTCACTGGATCTAACTAACACCTTTATCCACTGTGCCATATGTCCTCAAGGATAAAGATCCAAATGAGGACAGTAGTTCGAATAATGTAAATAGTGTAAATGATACTGATATTATTGTATTATTTCAAACTATGCAATTAAGAGGTGGTCCCATACTCCTCAAAACCTCCTGATCAGAGGCCTTGCTGTTGGATGCAGTTTAACATCATACCCAGGGTGTATTAAGGATTGAATTCACAACCACTAGATGATAGTATCCTCTATCCACTACACCATTGTTTGAAATAATACAAGTATACTGAGAATTACTCATCTCAGAAATGAAATATTAAATTATTAAAAGCGGTATGAAGCAGCTACCATAACCAAATGTTAAAACCATGATAATCAATTCAAATTTCATTACATTAGTTTTTTTTTTTTATAGCTTGAATTTTTAAGAAAATGTGGTAAATGTTGAAAATACATTCATGAATGTATCTCACAGATCATTAGGGTATGACATGTGCTTCTACAGCTGTAATTGATGCGTCAACTAACAAAGACGATCCTTCTTTGGGATGATTTTGACTTTAGAGGTGTCGTCTACTTACATTGGCTGCCCAACTAAGATTAAAGAGACAATTCTACTTCTGACCGCTTGCTCTCCAATCAACTTTGATCTTCAAAAATTTAAATGCAATATCAACCGTTATCTTTTGTCTTCTTAATTCCTGTTCTTTTATTGTTCTCTCTCCTTAATAATGTTTTTCTTTTTCTCTTATTCTTTTATACTCAGTAACCTCTTGTATCTCAGTGGCTTTATTGCCTTACTTGGGGTAATATGATTTATTTAAAAAATAAACTTGAAAAAAAACAGATAATTATATAATGTTTTGCTGTACTTTTCATAAAATAGTAATATATAGAGTCATTTTCCCCACTGTCATAATGCGTGAGTGTGTATACTTGTTACATTTAATGTATATACAAGCATACACACAACTTGAATAAAGACGAAATAAGTCATTGGAATAATACATTCCCCTCTCACTCAGTTTGGATAACCTGTACACTGGAGGCAAAAAAAAAAAAAATTAATTTTTTAAAAAATCCAAAGTATCTGCAATTTTATTGGTCCTGACCTGACATATCTGCTTCAGTCATTTTTCCCACTGGCATAACGTAACTTCCCTGTGCATTTCTATAAATAATTTCATGGCAATTGTTCTGATAAACTTTATGCTATAGTACCTAGACTTTATGAATTTAAGCACAATGCTATATTGGTGACAAGGTCTCCTCAATTTACAATTGAACTGATCAGATGCTACCACAAGTTCTATGCTAACAGTTTCTTTTCTCATGTGTGAAACTCTCTTCTGGCTCCATGCTTTCCAACCAAATTTGTTCTTCAAAAATTTAAATGCAATGTCAATCACTATCTTTTGTCTTCTTAATTCCTGTTCTTTTATTGTTCTCTCTCTTTCATTTTTTTTCTTTCTCTCATATTCTCTAGCACTTAGTAAAGTGTGTCTTAGTGGCTTTATTGCCTTGTTTAAGGTGAAATGATTTATAAAAAAAGTTAAGGTACCAAAATATAAAGGGATATTTATTTTGTGAATTACAAAAATGTGGCACAAGGCCAAAAAGCGGGAGGGGGAAAACTGGTCTTCAAATTGTCTTATCTTCAACTTAGCTAGCTATAAGCATTGACCCAGACAAACTGCAATATTTCCTCCACCAAAACAACACATTCTTATTTACCATACTAACTACAACCATCATAACACCTCAGAGACTCTATGAAAAATACCAAAAATATAAAGTTCACCAGAACAGTTACCATGAAAATATTTGTCAAAAATTCTACATTACAGAGGAAGCTGAATTACACTGATACAAAAATGACTGAAGCCGAGATGCCACATCAGAACTAGTAAATTTGCAAATTCTTCTTTGGATTTTGCCAAGAATCTGTAAATATATACCAGAAACACCAGACCAGATGTGGTAACAATATTTGATGCACAGACAAATGGTAGACTAATATGTGTGCAAGAAAGATTCTAGCAAGAAAAATTGCCTAGCACGAGAGAGAACCAACTGCACACTTTACTCTCACAACAACCAACTTCAGTAACCCTCTACCTTGAGTGGTCCTTGAGCCTTGTACAGTGTGAACATAAGTATATAAAAAGAAAATTTTTCCTAGCAGCAAACCTAACAATTAATTCTAATTCAAGTCAGTGGAAAAAGTTAGACCAAGGAAGTGAAATCAGTTACTCTCTTGGAAAGAGTTAAATGACCCATAGAGGCATTGATATGCCACTAAACAAATTCAACCAACATCCAACATCAAACATAGAACATAGTGAGTATCAAAGTCACTAGTAATATCTGTGAGATTAGCTTGTTAACCATTACACCATGAAAAATTACCTATAAGATATATTAAATAATTAAATGTATACTCATATATAGTGCAAGATAACCAGATTTTTATGCAAAAAAATAGGGTGTTGCACTATACACAGGTAATTTTTTTGAACAGGTTAAAAATCATGCATTTTCAGTGATTGGTTGCACTACAAACAAGTAAATTTTTTCTTCATATTAGATATTTTACAATAGGTGTTTTTTCCTCTCTATTTTGAAGTAGCTTTGTACAAAAAAAAAATGAAGACTATTTATTTGCTATAAAATATGTCCAGGATGTTGCCCAGTACTACAATATTTGACTATGGTAGGCTTAACAGAATTGCTGGGGTCACATTATACACAAGGTTTTTTACCAAATAATTCAGGAGCACACTGTACACAGGTAATATTTTTGAACAGGTTAAAAAGTAAGGCATTTTCGGTGACCGGTTGCACTATACACAGGTAAATTTTTTCTGGCAGGATTAAAATTCATGCAAAAAATTCAGGGTTAACACTATACATGAAATTGACTTATGCACAAATGTACACGATATGATCATGTCTTGCTTTTATTAGAGACTTAAAAATAACGTCACTATCAAAAAAAAAAATTAAAACTAAAAACAGATTCCCTGAACAAGAAGCAGAAAGTTGTCAATGAGTTTCTTGAATAGTACATTATGACAGACTGGTTGACATTTAGTTTGATACACCGATACAAGAGAAGACTTTAAATTAACGCATCACAGGTGACAGTTATAGGATCACATTCGTTCTAAATATGACCAAATTCTCAGTCATTGCTATCTCTCTTTCTCTCTCTCTAATAACATCATTCTTTCTCTCTTCTCTTATGTTTTCTTCTCTTTCCATTTTTCATTGTCTTTCTTTCAAATAGTATTTCTTTCATCTTATTTCTCTTGTTTTTTATTCAAGGCTTATTATTGATTTCTCATTTGTCATGTTTACTTAAATATGCTTTATTACTAGTAGTATTAATAGGATTCAAATTTCTTAGATGAAGCATTGTCAATTATTATTCCTTTTGGACTAGTATTTCTTTCATCTTATTTCTCTTGCTTTTTATTCAAGGCTTATTCTTTATTTCTCATCTGCCCTGCTTACTTAAATATGCTTTTATTACTAGTAGTATTAATAGGATTCAAATTTCTTAGATGAAGCATTGTCAATTATTATTCATTTTGGATTTCTCTTGCTTTTTTAGTTATTCTTTTTTTCATTTCATCTTAAATTTAATTAGGATTCAAATTTCTTAGATGAAGCATTGTCAATTTTATTCATTTTGGACTAGTATTTCTTTTCATCTTATTTCTTGCTTTTTTTTATTCAAGGCTTATTCTTTATTTCTCATCTGCCCTGCTTACTTAAATATGCTTTATTACTAGTAGTATTAATAGGATTCAAATTTCTTAGATGAAGCATTGTCAATTATTATTCCTTTTGGACTAGTATTTTTTCATCTTATTTCTCTTGCTTTTTATTCAAGGCTTATTCTTTATTTCTCATCTGCCCTGCTTACTTAAATATGCTTTTATTACTAGTAGTATTAATAGGATTCAAATTTCTTAGATGAAGCATTGTCAATTATTATTCATTTTGGACTAGTATTTCTTTTCATCTTATTTCTCTTGCTTTTTATTCAAGGCTTATTCTTTATTTCTCATCTGCCCTGCATACTTAAATATGCTTTATTACTTGTAGTATTTATAGGATTCAAATTTCTCAAATGAAGCATTGTCAATTATTATTCATTTTGGACTAGTATTTCTTTCATCTTATTTCTCTTGCTTTTTATTCAAGGCTTATTCTTTATTTCTCATCTACCCTGCTTACTTAAATATGCTTTATTACTAGTAGTATTAATAAGATTCAAATTTCTTAGATGAAGCATTGTCAATTATTATTCATTTTGGACTAGTATTTCTTTCATCTTATTTCTCTTGCTTTTTATTCAAGGCTTATTCTTTATTTCTCATCTGCCCTGCTTACTTAAATATGCTTTATTACTAGTAGTATTAATAGGATTCAAATTTCTTAGATGAAGCATTGTCAATTATTATTCATTTTGGACTAGTATTTCTTTCATCTTATTTCTCTTGTTTTTTATTCAAGGCTTATTATTGATTTCTCATCTGCTCACTTAAATATGCTTTTAGTAGTATTACTAGAATTTATATTTCTTAGATAAAGCATTGTCAATTATTATTTCTTTTAGACAGCTGCCATCATCTATCAAGAGAATGACACCCATCCAATTGAACAAATCTGGAATCTTTTTTATTAATTGCAGCTTTTAGTCGGTTCAGTTGGGAACATTACTTGTTTGAATTCAACATTAAGTAAGGAGCTCATGATGTAAAATGCCCTTCCAATTCCACCAGATATGTAGCATCACATTCCTCTGGTGCTGACATGTTTTTGGAATGGTAAATCGTAGCTCATTTCATTTCTCCTTGGATTTTTTTTTTACTCCACATTGTTGTAAACAATCCATTTTTCATCACTTGTTATGGTTCTTTTCACAAAATATATCATTTTTGTTGCATTTGAGCAGAGAATCACTGATGGAAATGGTGTCCTTTAAATTTTTTCCCATTTAATCGTGAAGCACTCAACTGTTGTAGTGATTAATGTATGAAAGTATTTTCAAGTGCCTTACAAACTACATATGAATATCTCTACAATGTCCCATATAATTTGACCAGAATTTTTTTTTAACATATTGACTGCCAACCAAATGATACCAATTACAAGTTATCCCATGACTGGCACTTTCTGATATATTTTCATCTGCATTTACCAACAATGAGTTTATTCATGGTGATATTTTTAGTGTGAATTCAGTTGAAGCTATAAACCAACTCATAAAATATTTTGGCAATCTAGAAGCTTCATGTCCACTAAAAAACAGTGTCAAAAGAACAGTTTTCCTCTTAACACTGCTATTATTTTAACTACCTTCACTCCTCGACAATTGTGTATTGTTTTAAAAAGTGATTAGAATTGTAATAAAACCTAAAGATATGATGAAAATGAATTTATACATATCAGACACTATTTATTAGATTGTTTATTTGCAAGAATAATTTTATATTTACAACATTCTAAAACTAATAATTAAAACTAATGCAATAGTTATCATTTACTAATTTATAAAGAAGTAAATATGAAAACAATTTTTTATTCATACATTTATAAACATTTACTAAATTGTGAAAATATGTGTACCAAGTATAAAGAAACCCTTATTATTTACCATTTTATATAGTTTGAATCAATTGGTAATTAGCTAATTTTTTGGCAACCATTCCAATAAACAAACTAAGAATGTTTATTATTTTTCTTCTCAAGAACAAAGAAAATGCATAAATTCACTTTCATATGTGTTGTATTTTGATTAATCCTCATCACCAAAATGTTGTAACCTAGTGAAGGTTACTGAATCACATGAAAGTTGGTAATGAACAATAATACTTAGGACAAGAACAACATATATAAGATTCGCCAGTGGCACGTAGAAGAAGTAGTCAACTGCTAGAAGTGAGTCAAGTGAATTCCACAATGAATCTTGAACTGCAGACCAACATCCAGTATTTACTACTGTATTTATGTGAATGGGGATATACCCATTATCGTCCATAGATATGTTACAACAATATGTTTAGTTTTTATTACAACTCTAATCATTGCTTTTTAAAACAATAAATATTGGTAAAGAGTGAAGGTAATTAAAATAATAGCAGTACCAAGAGAAAACCTTCCATTTTGATACTCCATTTTTTTGGCAGGCACAAAAGTTCAAGATTGAAAATTTTTTATTGCCTCAATTGGTTATTATAATTTTGGTATTTGAAGTCAGGTTTTGTAATTGACCTCTGGAGGTCAATGTTTTAATCAGCAGTTTGATTTGGTCATTGTTAAATGACTGCAGGCCAACTGTTATATTCTCAGTCTTCTCGATCAAAATTTCCACTTCTGAACACAGCAAACATCTTATGAACTGTACTCGCAACTGTGACACCATCACCATAAGTGGCACCTATCTACCAAAATTATTCCTTGAAAAGTTTTTGGGCAATGTTTAACCTTTATGTCTACACAAAAATAGTCTATCAAAAGAACAGTTATTCTCTTGACACTTAGATAGATAGATAGATAGATAGATAGATATGAACAGACGGAGATAGATAGATAGATAGATAGATAGATAGATAGATAGATAGATAGATAGATAGATAGATATGAACAGACGGAGATAGATAGATAGATAGATAGATAGATAGATAGATAGATAGATAGATAGATATGAACAGACTGAGATAGATATCAACACACCTAGATAGATAGATAGATAGATAGATAGATAGATAGATAGATAGATAGATAGATAGATAGATATGAACAGACTGAGATAGATAGATAGATAGATAGATAGATATGAACAGACTGAGATAGATAGATAGATAGATAGATAGATATGAACAGACTGAGATAGATAGATGAATGGACTGAGATATCAACACACCTAGATAGATAGATAGATATGAATGGACTGAGATAGATATCAACACAGATAGATAGATAGAGATAGATAGATAGATAGATAGATAGATAGATAGATAGAGATATAAACAAACAGACTCCAATAGATAGATATAAACAGACAGAGATAGATAGATAGATAGATAGATAGATAGATAGATAGATAGATAGATAGATAGATAGATAGATAGATAGATATGAATGGACTGAGATAGATATCAACATACCTAGATAGATAGATAGATAGATAGATAGATAGATAGATAGATATGAGCAGACTGAGATAGATCGATAGAATGTATACATGCTGTTTCTGAAAAAGAGTAAGATAGAGAATGAAAGGTAATGGGAGTTCTATATCTCTGTAGGTAAGTATTATATTTACCATGTATACGCATTCACAGGTTCCTTGGAGAGGAAAAGAACACCAGCATGTGACCCCATTGTTGCAAGAAATACCAAGAAGAAACCAGGACAGCATGGTGCCTCACCAATCTACTATGTCACAGGATAATTTGATCATTTCTTTGTTAAATTATGCTATGTTGTAAGATAATAATGTACCCCCACTCCAAACACTTTGTGGCATAACTGAACAAATAAAGCTTACATAACAGAACTGGAAAAAAGGGAGAAAAAAATAAAGATTTGAGAAAGAACTAATATGAAAAGAGAATGAGAAAGAGAGAGAAAGAGATGAAGAGAAAAAAGAAGAGAAAGGTTAAAATATAAAGAGGAGTAAAGAGAAAGAAAGATGGATAGAAAGGAAGCAAAAGGAAGAGAAAGGTAAAAGAACAAAGAGGAGTAGAGAGAAAGAAAGAGGGATAGAAAGGAAGCAAAAGGAAGAGAAAGGTAAAAGAACAAAGAGGAGTAGAGAGAAAGAAAGAGGGATAGAAAGGAAGCAAAAAGAAGTTAAGAAGTTTAAAGTTCAAAAAAGAGTAGAGAGAAAGAAACGTAAACACAAAAAAGATAATAAAGTCTTTTAAGAAGGAGAAAGTTCAGTTTTATTTATTTTTCTTTCTTTTTACTTTTTAGAAATCAATAATATAAAAAAAAAGCATGAAGCATAAAAAATACATCTCCATTGGAGAGAGCATCGAGTATTTCATTAATATTGATTTTTTTTTTTTTTTGCACAGATTATTTTTAAATACTGTTTTTTCTTGTAGCTAAACCCTAGATTGCTTAAATTTCCTTATCTATATCTTAAAAGCGAAATAAAATCCGGCTGCTAAATATCGTTGGGAAAGTCCTTTTTCACCCTATCGAAAAATAAAAATAAAAATAACAAAAAGCGAACAGAATCATTTTTATAGGACAGCTCGAACGAGAAAAACCCACTTCAAAAAAAAATAATTAGGTCTCTTTGGAAGCAAGTCGCTGGAAGTAGAGTTGGCACAAAGTGTAAGGGAGATAACTCGTGTCAACAGCGCGCATGGCTTGACGCAGAGCAGACGGAACTACCAAATAGTGGACCAAGGTAAATTCTTCTGGCAGAACAAGCAACGACAAATTGCCACCAGATTGTTTCTAATGCTCTCCGACACCAATCTACAGAATATTACAGATCGCTGATTCTTCTTCTCGCTGGATTAATTAATTTTATTCAACGCTATATACATTTTAAAACCCGAAAACGCAAGGCAAATACAATCATTAGTCATTGTTAACATTCTAATAATAACCATAAAAAATAAAATACATTTTTAGTAGAATGTTTTTTTTTTTTTTTTACTGTACCTTTAAAAAAAAGAAAATTAAAATCAATTAGAGCTTGTGGATTTTTAACACAAACTGTTAGTGTTACACTTATATAACATTCCTAAGTGTATTTTTGTGCTAAAGTTTTCTCCCTGCTTTGCTATTAGGGGAGCCCACTTAAATGTTTTAATTAAATGTATTTACATGACGTCTGTGGGGAGTTATGCGATCCTGTTTCTTTGTAAAAAAAAAAAATAAAAATAAAAATAAGTAGAAGCGATTTCAGGACACTTAAAATTAAAAATAAACATTGTTTTAAAAGCTATTAGCTTTGTAAATCTCGCATATAGATACATAAAAAATGCCTGTTGCTGTATTGTTTGTTAAAAGGGGGAAAAAAAGAGAAAAATGCACAATTTAAACAAGATTATTTTTTTCTAGATAATTGCATCTGTTAATAAAGAGTCTCTTGTTTATGCATCTTACTTGTGATTAACAGAACAAATATGTTAATTGTTTAAAGCAAAGATTTGTATTCAAAGACAGACATTTGCTTATATATATATCTCTCTCTATATATATATATATATGTATTATTAACAGAACAAATATGTTAATGATTTAAACTAAAGCAAGCATTTGTATTCAAAAACAGGCACTTGCTTATATATATATATATATATATATATAATTAACAGAACAAATATGTTAATGATTTAAACTAAAGCAAGCATTTGTATTCAAAAATATACTTGCTTATACATTATATATATATATATATATATATATATATATATATATAAATATTTTGTATTTATCCAACAAAGAAACTCCATTAAAATCATTTTAAAAAATTCCTACATTAATATTTCATTAATTGAAATATTTGATTTTTTTTTATCTAAGAATATGGCAATTTCATCTGACAAAATCCTAACTTATATTAATAACATACTATTTTTTTCTTCTTCAAAAATATCTAACTGCAGAATACTGAATTAAGTAAAAAAAGAAAATTTTTTAAAAAATGCCATCATAAACTAGACTACAGTTTAAATAATAGGTTTTATCCCAAAGGTAATGACAGTTCTTCCAAATTTATAGCATTTGAGCTAACACCTAAGCATTTTTAACTAGAAGAAAAAGAAAAAGTGTTATTGTTAGTATTATGCAAAGTATTATTAATTTAATTCCGTCTGACCATCTGTTTAGCAAATAAAATGTATAAAGGGAAAGAAAAAATGGCATCCCACATTATACACCCGTTGCTAAAAGTAAGATAATCACAAAGAAATCAATATCCACCAGTAACAATGACAGATTTTCGTTTCTAAGTTAGATTCACTATTTTCTACAGTGTTAGTTAAAAACAAAAATAAATAGAAATAAAAACAGATAGTAAAAGTCATCTTTAGCTGTGGAATTTGTAAGGCAACAGTAATAAAAATGAAATTTGATAATTAAAATCTTGTCAGTTGCTATGGATATTTTGATTTTTTTTTTCTTCTAACTGAAACAGAAATATTTTAAGTTGTTTGAATGAATGACTTGACATTTTCTAACCATGACAAATTCTATAGCAGATTGATTTTTCAATCACCAGTAAGCATTAGTTCAATGTAACTGAGAGATTTTAACTTAGACTTTAATCCTGGGATCCGTTTTGATGTAAGTTCTATTTCTTGTTATCTATCAAAAACTTTTAACTCTTTTAATGAACAATTGTATAGACTTCTTCATCTAGAATAAGTTCTTAAATTTAATTTTTGGCTTAAGCATTTTTATTTCCCTTAAAAGTTTGTTTAATGAAAAAAGTACTATTGGTGTTATCCTACATTCAATAACAGTGTCATTTAGGACAATGAAAAGATAAAAGCTGACATTTTTTTTATTTGTGTAATTCTCTCAAACCCAACCAAAATCCATGTGAACCAACTACAATGCAATACCTCAAATATATACCTACATTTATTTTTTTTTACATATGTACAAATATACAGATATAGAAACTTTATTTATAAAAAAATATAAAACTCATAGTCAGCAGGTTGGTTTTATGTATCAGTCACTTGTGATTAAAATAATAGTATTAATAGTAATGCTATATTGAAGATAATTTATTTGGTTTGGAATTTTTATTGACTAATATAAAGTACTGATTCAGAGAGAAAAAAAAGGCGATACACTGAAGAAAAGAAAAAGTGGGAATTCTAACATATACATCAGTTTTTTGATGTTTTCTTTGACAAGATATTTCAAGCCGGAACTGGTAAGTTTAAATTTATTATATATTCATTTAAATTTATTATAAATATAAAAGTAATTTACTTTAAAACATGTCAAAAGAAAAAAATATACATTATTTTCTATCAGAAGCTGTTTCTATGAAACCACTGATTTTTTTTTTTATTTGAAAAAAGACAAGATGAAAAGACAATTTAAATTAGAAAGAAAGAAATATGAACAAAAATTAATAATTGTTGATAATGCTTCTCTATCAAAGAAAAAAAAATCATTGTATTATCCTATTGTAATTGTGCATGGTTCTCCTTTAGTTTGCACGACCATTACGCCCTACCAATACCTCATAAATAATGGACTATTCCATTTTGATTGCTTAGAAAAACTACTTGGTTTTAATGGCTGTTTCAGTGAAATGAGAAAAGTTGTCAATTTCAAATGTTTTCATTTGTACCCACTTCTTAAAATAACGGCCAGCATTCATAATTTATGATTGTTATTGCAGTATTTTGTTCAAATATTTAACAATGTGATAAGGGAATTTCTGCCGATATTTTATTATCATAGAACTTACCATAAGTATATTCTATCATTAACTGAAGAATTATGACCCATCAAAAATTTAAAATAAGAAAACTGGGCTAAGTTAAACGAAACTAGTAATACTACTAATACTGCTAGATAAAAAGCAATTGAAATTAAAATGAAAAAACTTCTGCTCAGGAATTAATAATGGTTGGCAATGTTTCATCTAATAAAATTTCATGGTAATATTACAACTAACATTACAATATGAAAAGCAATTGAAATTAAAATGAAAGAAATATTAGTAAGAAAATTAATAATAGTTGATTGTGCTTCATCTAATACAAATGAAATTAAGTAAATAATTATATATATATATATCATATGTCATTCGCAGACAGTATTAATATATATAATGGACTCTCCCGTCGGTTTCGACGTATGAGGATCTGACAGCTTAGTTGATTCAGTTATGAAATTTTGTGTGATAATCTTAAGTGGCACTTAAGACCCACTAGTGATTTACAAAGGAGGCCACATATGGAGCAAGAGTGAGAATTGTGAGATGAGATCACTGTTCGATTGGCTGACCTTTTAGATCTTGCTCTCGCTTCTTGAAGATGATTCAGACAAGAAGATTGAAAAATGCTTAGTCCACTAAAACACGTCGATCTCCATTCTACCTACTCCAATTTCATTGTATGCCAGAATTATTGGCAAAGTCACAAGAAAACTTTTCCACTTGGCCATACATCTTTCCTCCAAATATATATATATATATATATATATATATATATATATAAGCTTTAAATAATAGGGGAAGTGTAGGGGAAGTGTGCTTAATATTGGAGATAATGCATTTATAAATAAAGTATGAACATAGGAATAAACACTGCATGGTGACTGTCAGTTTCTCAACTCAATGCCACTTATTAATTTGATCTGAAGATTGCATTGAGGTGTTAAGTGACAGTCATCATACAGTGTTGATTCCTGTTTCCATACTGTCTTTTTCTCTCTGTCTATTTAGCTCTCTCTCTCTCTCTTTCTCTCTCTCATATATATATATATATATATATATATATATATATATATATATAATATCTGCACTGTTTATATTTACAAATTCTCTGTTCCCACTAGTGAGCCCTCTTTTCCGTAAATATCACAAATCTATTACTATATTACAGATTTTTATTTATTAATCTGACAGATTTTATTATAGAAATTTTATTAAAGAAAATATGTGCTCTCCAGCAGGATTCAAACCTGTATCCCCCTTGGCAGGGGATGCACTCCATGGCTGAGACAGATCTAACAATGATTTCTCCTTTGGGAGATCTTTGGGTCAAGTAAATGGATCCAACCAACATTTTTATCCACTGGCTCATGTACCCTTGAGAACATTAGTGTATGAATTTTTCGGACTTATAAACTTAATGTCTCAGTAAACATTTTTTACCAGAGTTCATATTGCAATTTTGTTGTTATTATTGCTTTATCTCTAAAACTATTTTCTTTCTAACAAATTTTTCCTGTTTCTTAATATTTTTCTTAGCTTTTGGAAGACATATTTTGTTATCCTAATATACATTAGGATTTCAGTATCACACTTCCCATCCTCTTTTAAAAAATTTCCCAGATAAATTTTTGTACTTGTTTTTGATATCTCCAATTTGTAATTTGCATGTTGGTCTGTCCCTTTTGCTAACAACCATACATCCTGTCTTCTTGCAATTGATGTTTAGTCCTTCATTCTCACTTTCTTTCACTATGTTCTGCAGGAGTTCTTGCAGTTTTGTTTCTATATATCAACACTGTGTCATTTGCATATCGTGTGTCATTAAGATTGTGAATCCTGGTAGGACTTCTAATTCTCTCAGAATCACCTAACTGTATAGGTTGAATAAGTCCAGTGAAGAGAGACATCCTTGTCTTACACCCCTTTCTATTTTTTTATATTTACTGAATTCATTTTCTATCTGTATACAGGCAGTTTGCTGCTGATATAGGTTCTGGATGCATGTATGTTTCTACATATTTACCTCTAATGGTCTCTTCTTGCTGTGGCTTGCATAGTCCAGTGAGCAATGCCATCAAGAGTTCTAAACTCCTGGTAGAGACACCCTTAGTGGTAAGCTTGAAGATAAGGAACCAGACTAAGTGCTACTAACTCCAAAGACCCCATTGACACAACAAGCAGATGATGATTACAACAGATCTCAACGGTTGAACCAGCAGATAAAGAGGGTTACACATGATGTACATGCTACAGAAGGTTGAAATTATAACAGAGTCAGTCGCTGTCCATGGCAGTTTTATAACTGGATTCTACATGTCTCGTTCCATATATGCTGCAGAGGAAGATCATGAAATCTGTGGTGAACAGTCACATAGAAGCAAGCGAGTCAAAGTGGCTTGCATCTGGTAGAAAGGAAAATAATGGTTATACCTCAATGTGCAGAAAATGGCATCAGCAGTTTTGTTCTTTGAAAATGGCATTACTCTCCTGTCTAACTATTCCCATAGTATGTGCTGTAACAAGGGTTTTTTGTACAGTTTGACATGCTTTGACCAATAGCAAGTAGTATGCTGATTGGTCGAACTGGAGGAGGCTATTTGCCTGGGTAACTGAGAATAAAAGTGAAGAATGCTGATTGGTTGGTCAGCCACGATGTTGTCCTGATAAAATACAGCTGAAGAAGTGAGAAGAGAAGGACAGATTTACGTTTTGAAGTGTGTGGAAGGCAAGAATGGCAGATTGAACCAGCGGTGTCTTGAATTGTATGAATGACGTCCAAGTAATAGAGACTCATTTAAACTACAAAATCAAGTGAGTGGGCCACTTCCTGGCAAGTTGAGGTCCACCTTAAACAAATTCAGGCCATCAGCACTTTCTTCTACTCTGAATTTATTTCACCACCAAAGGCTAAACAGTGATAAGAATTGGATGGCGGGAGCAGGTTTTGGTGAAACTGGAAGCTTTTAGTCCTGAACCTGCACATCGGCGGCGAATTTATTCATCAATGCCATCATCATAAAGTAAGCAATCAGCAAAGAAGGAATTAAATTCTTGGATATGAAATAAAGCTGATGTTAAGAGGTTCTGGATTATTCTACTATGTCAAGGTTACCTAGCATGGTCCCAACAGTTCATTGTGATGTACTTTATCAACAACATGCTTACTCGAGATATAATGTCTTTTTTTATTCTTCAATAGATATACGGTACTCTTCAGAGATAAAAGACAATATAACTAGAATATACATAAACTTTCCATTTTACACCTGGTTTCTCATACACAAATCATCAGAGATAACGATCTGAAAGAGAAGTGAAACACTACACCTGAGATAAAATCATTTCATTAGTGAATCTCTTTTAAGTTTGGCAATGGATCAAGTGAGGAGTATTAGCTTTCATCTCTAGCTGCTCAAGCCATTAAGGTAGTCTGTTCATTCATGTCATACCAGTTATGAGACATAGGTGGGATTTGATGCAGGGAGAACTGGACTCAGGACTTTCTTTATAGCCTTTGAACAAAGGGAAAATAAACAAACTTTAGCAGGAATTTAATATCAGTTCAGCAAAAATGTTATTCATTATAGGAAAATATAAACTCTTAAAGTTCTCATTTCCAAATGTAAGTACAAAACCAAATAGCTACCATGCTACCTACAACTGCAAAGACTAAGCACCTAATAACCTGTAACCTAAATCTGATAAACTTTATTCGAGATACCAATCTTTTGAATTGAAGAGTGTATGCAAAAAATAAATAAAATAAACACTCATGGTAAGGACTATTTTTTGGAAATTGCGAAGCCTTTTTGGGAAAGATATTTTCATGAATAATACCAAAATATTATATAGGATATAAAGCAACTAATTCAGAAATTTGAAAAAGTTAATAAAATATTGGATAGACATAACTTGCTGATATTATTCAATCAAACATGTTTGAAAGAGTTCTTGTTGCCAAAATACACACACACACATATATATATATATATTTTAGGATATTACATCAGAAACATGTCAAAATCCCTATGTAGCAATTTTGACATGTCTTCAATGTTTTTTTTGTTTTTTTTTGTTTTGTTTTTTTTTTAATCGATTCCCCCCAAGCAAGGCAGGAAGCCACTAGTACACAAGGGGTTACAGAAGATTTGGAGTGAGAGCAGATAGGAGTGATAGGGAAAAGGATGAGGAGAAGGATAGTGGATAGATCAAGGCAACTGGGGATGTTGATTGACATTACATTTGAATAGTTGGAGATTATAGCTGTCAAGGAAACAGGAATAGGGAAGGGAGTTCCACAGGCGAGAGGTGCGAGATATGAAGCTATTAGAGTAGAAGAGACGGCTACATTTAACAGTTTCAACAGTGAAAGGGTGAGAGTAGGATGCCAGCCTTGTAGGACGCTTGAATTCATGAAATATGGGAACCAGCACAAGCAGCTTATTGGAGCAATTTCCATGAAAGTATTTGTAAAAAAGACAAAGAGAGGCAACGGCACATCTGTGAGAGAGTGAATGCAGATGAGATGCCAGATCAGGGCCAATTACATTGCATATGCGTCTCTGGATCTTATCAAGAACCCCGAGGCAAACAGTAGGAGCTCCAGACCATATATGGCAGCAATACTCCATGTAATATCCTAAAATAAATGATATTGCTCTACTCTGTATTGAGCCCTTTCTTAAATTAAATGTTACAGTGGAATTGTACTCTATTTGTTCTCGTCTTACCTGGATAAAACCAACTATGTTATTGTGACCAATAGATAACATGCCGGAAGACATAACACCTTAGACAAGAAAAAAATCCAAAACTAGGAAAGTAAAACGGAAAGACCAAAAGGTAAAAAAAAAGTGTTCAATGCCGAGATTATTTAAATAGAGCAAAAAATGATTCACAACGTCAAAACTTAACAAAGGACAGCCCAAATCATTACACAAGTTTCTTTCTTATCTCATAATCTTCAAACAACTAGAATACCTGAGTGCCAAAGATAATTTATATATATATATATATATATTATTATTATTATTTTCTATTTTAAAAATATGGTTTCATCGCTACACAGGAATTACCATGATTCAAAACAGAAACTAAAATTTTAAATTTAGTTATAAAATTAAATTTAAAATCCATAGCTTTGTTCCATTCTCAAGCGATTTTTGGAATAACCTATTAAGAAATTTACTTCATTTAGAAGCACAAAAAATATTAATATTTTAAATTGTTATGGTTACAGAAAGTTCAATTATTTTGATAAGGGGTGGTTTGGTTTTAATTTCCCTAGACAACTTATGTATCAAATATAAATTATAAAGTTAAGATGGGGTAGGGGTGCCTGGTCAAAAAAAAACCGACATCCTTTTTTTGCATGTCGTCTGCATTTTTCAATGATAAAAAGTTTTTGGCATTTTTATTTGGCCACTTAATTTATTATTTTATACACAAAGATTTCTTAAAAGGGTCATCTGAATTTATAGGAATAGATTTTAAGTATTAAAAATATGACTTACTCATACCATTTTTTATTGAGCACTGTTTTTAAAAATAAAAATAATTACTAAGAACACTGAATTGTAAATCTTACTGTTTTTTCTTATTATTTTAATATATATATATATATATATATATATATAATTATTTATATATTATATATGGTACTTATTAGAAAGTGCTCAATATCAGAGATAGAAACTAACATATTTGGTTGGATTGATGTGAGTTTGACAAACTCACATCAATCAATATAAATATATATATATATATATATATATATATATTTATTATGTTTTTAACAATAAACGATATTAAGAAGTTAAAATTTTCAGACACACTGGGTTGTATATTAATATTTTTGTTTTATTATTTCAATTAAGTTCTTCGACTAGTTTTGGCTAGTGTGGCCATCATCAGGAAAAAAAAAATTCTGCTTGCTGTAACAGTGAACTACAGGAATGAATGACTTTCTGAAGAAAATGAACATTATCTGTAGTTTTCATTTGTTTTTTATCATTAATTTTGGTCAGTGAATTTGACATAGCTTTTAAAATCATGTTTTTCTAGACGGAAATGTTGTTCTACAAATAATAATCTTTCATGCAAAGCTGGCTTCATCTGATTACAATAAATATTAATTCTGTAATGAAAGGGCCATTCAGATTTTCCCACATATTGTTTCTAGCATAGTGTGCATTCTAATAGGTAAATTATGAATTCTACAGTTAGAGTTGTGATAGATTTTGAAAGTAGATTTAGTGACTGAGCTAGTGAATGAATTGGTGTGTCTAATGTGGTTACAGTATAAGCTTCTTTTTTGTTACATGGTTGAGAAAATCCTGTAGTTTTTATTTTTGGTCTATTATAGATTATCTTATCATTTGAAATTTGGTTACTACCTATAATTTCCTTAAGGTTCTTAGGTCTATAATATGCTAGAGGCCAGGTTCATCAAACAAAATTTTTAGGTCTGGTTTGAGATGTAGTATTTTCCAGTGTCTTTTGATTATCTAAGATAGTGAAAAAGAGTGATGTTAAAAGTGGTTACTAGAGGGATGCATCTGAATTTATTTTTAATTTTGTACATTAGGGTGTCTTCACTAGGTGTGGAAATTGCTTTATTTATTTGTTCCCTGATTAGGTGTTGTTTATAGCCACGTGTTGTAAATTGATGCTTGAGATTTTGAGTGTGTTTATTTAGTTCTTCATTGTTGAAACATATCCTGGGACTTTAAGTGTAGATAGTTGTGGGTGTTGGTGATTTTTAGTGTGTAGTGTCTTTTGTAGTTTTCTGTTTTTATCAGTGTAAATGTGGGTGTCTAAAAATGTTTCCGATCTTGTCGATTTTTCATGGTCAACCTTAATCGAGTTGTGTACTGTGTTTAGGGTCATAAGAAATTTAGTGATTTTCTCCTCACTGCCCTGTATATAAAAAAAAATATCATTGATATATCTCGCATAGAATATGCAGTCATTACTGATGAAGGGATAAATATTGGTCTCCTCAAATTTTCCCATGAAGATTATGGCATATGATGGAGCTGCAATGGTGCCCATGGCACATCTTACTTGTACATAACATTTTCCATTGAAATTGAAAGTATTCAGTGTTAGAATATGTTCCATGTATTTTATGATCACTACTGTGCAGGGGTCTTGTTTTCTTCTTTTAGTAAGTGCTTCTTTTAGGGCAGTTAGTCCTTTGATGTGTTTGATGTTTGATTAAAGTGATTTACATCCATAGTTACTAAAGTAGCATTTTCTGGCACTGTTTGTATATGATTAATTCTGTTTAGTAGGTCTGTTGTGTCTCTGATGAAGGATTTTACTTCCTTAGCTAGGGGCTGTATGTAATGGTTTACGTATTTGGAAATTTTGGTCATGCGGCAGTTAAATGATGAAATGACCAGCCTTCCTGGGTTGTTTTTTTTGTGTATTTTGGGAAGGAGATAGAAGCAGGCAGGCATTTGATGCTTGAGGGTGTAATTGTTGTGCATGTTTCTTTGTCAATTAGTTTGTTGTGAAGCATCATGTTTAGTGATCTTTTTAAATCTTTTTTGGTATTCAGTGATAAGTTCTGTGAGTAGGCTTGTGTAGATTTTTTGTTGGTTAGCTGATTGTTGGCCTCTTTATATGTATATATATATATATATATATATATATATATATATAAATTATTTTTGACACTCAGAGACAAAAGATAGAGAAAAAAGATAGGAAAAAATTATACAAAGAAATAACCATGACATTATATACAAACAAGAAAATTATAAAAGAAATAATAAAAAATGTGCATAAGTTATACATACAGGCATATATGCACAAAAGAAAATTCAACCTAACACCAATAAAATGTGCATAAGTTATTTGCATAGGCATATATGCACAAAAAAAAATTCAACCTAACACCAATAAAATGTGCATAAGTTATTTGCATAGGCATATATGCACAAAAGAAAATTCAACCTAACACCAATAAAATGTGCATAAGTTATTTGCATAGGCATATATGCACAAAAGAAAATTCAACCTAACACCAATAAAATGTGCATAAGTTATTTGCATAGGCATATATGCACAAAAAATTCAACCTAACACCAATAAAATGTGCATAAGTTATTTGCATAGGCATATATGCACAAAAAAAATTCAACCTAACACCAATAAAATGTGCATAAGTTATTTGCATAGGCATATATGCACAAAAGAAAATTCAACCTAACACCAATAAAATGTGCATAAGTTATTTGCATAAGTTATAAACTAGAAAATCAGCAGACAATTGCTGATACGCCTTTGATCAGTGAACCAAGTGATTACAAAAGACGTTCATGTACAAAACACTGAAGTCAAGGTAGTGAATATAATATCAATCAGCTAAGTGACAAATTTTGTATTTGTATTAATTACACACACACACACACACACACACATATATATATATATATATATATATATATAAAGAATTCATGAATTTATTTTTATTTGGACATTTTTATTACTTCAAACATTATTTTTAGTTGATACCCATGTTTAAAATATGCACTGCTTAAAATACACCCCTGTTAATAAAATAATGGACACTGTTAAAATAAAAAATACACACTGTTTAAAATTAAAAAAATACACACTGGTAAAAATTAAAAAATACACACTGGTAAAATAAAAAATACACACTGTTGAAAATTAAAAAATACACACTGGTAAAATAAGAAATACACACTATTAAAATAAAAAAAATTACACACTGATAAAATTTTAAACCAGGGCATTGAGAATAAGCTTTCAGTTACAAAATTTGATTTTTCCCATATAGTCAACACAATTTGCAATGCTTTTTCACCAGTTACAAACAAAAACTCCTGTGCAAGCCCATATAGATCACTGTTACCACTGGTGAAAAGCATTAACCACTGCTTTATTGTGCTCAGATCCATTGTTTGGTCTGTGTAAAGGTTCACCGAGCATAAACAAACATCAGTGGGTGCCATTTTTCCACATGGAAGAATTTAGTGATACATCTCATCTTCATACACAATTTCATGATAATTGTCATTTTATGAGATTGGGGGAGACAAATTAAAAAAAATAAAACAATTGCTTGGTTTGACTGCTGGAAGCTGACTGCCTGACTGCTGCTTTTGTCACTGTATTAGTTGCAGTCACCATGTGACCCACATGACTTCATCTCTACCAAAGACATATATTGGCATGAGAAAGAAGCATTTCATTTAAGAAAGTATATTTTTTTACATCCAAGGTGTATGGTTATATTTGGGCTAATATTAATTCATGCACTTTCAAGAATTTTTCATGTTAAGATATCTTCTCTCTTAATAAGGACAGCATTTTTTTAGATTAAAATTCTGGTTGAAATTATTTTCATAACAAGTGCACTGGATAGAGATCATATATATATATATATATATATATATATATATATATATATATATATATAAGAAAGAGAGAGAGAGAAACAGTATGGACAGGGAAATCAAAAATTGCATAGTAACTAGCAGTTTCACACCTTAAGCCAGTGATTCCCAAATGATGCAGCATGCCTCATAGGTATGGTGGAAGAAGATAACAGGTGAGGTGAAATGACTGAAAGACAATCAAAGATTTAGAAACAGTTTAAAAAATTTATATGCCAAAAATTCATATGATTTCAAAATTTAAAATATTCTTATGGATTAATTGTAATTGCATGCATGAGTCCCAGTATAAATAGTTATAAATAATTATTGACCGATTTCATCATTGTGATGTTTTTGCATTATATCAAGTATTAAGAATATAGTAACTCGGGTCTGCAAATTGAAGGAGAGAGTTATCAATGAAGATATCCTGACTTCAAGGTTATCTCCCTTGAACCGCCATTCTGTTTTTTTTTTATTTTTAAATGTACTTCTTATCACATAAAATTTGGTGAGGCATGAACAAATTTTCATTCTGAAAATGCAACCCAGAAAAAAAATATTTGGGAACCACTACCTTAAGCAATTATCAGATCATCCCACAAATAAAGTGTATTTTAAACAATATATATGGGGGAAGGAGATGTATCTGTTTGATTAAAGGTTGCAGACGAGGAAATTTTTTATTCTTGATTTTTTTACTTAAGATTTTGCTCAAACAATTTCAGTCATTTTGACAAAGATTTTATTATTTTTTAATAAAGCTGGCCATACGGAACAAAACAGCTAAACTTGCTCAATAAAACCTCTTTTGGGCAGTTCCTACATGCACTATCAATGGATCTTTTACCTGTGGTAGCTAAGTTTAACATTTTCATGTCAAGTTTAACTTTGTTACAATGTTTATGGTATTCTTGTAAAAGTATCAACAAAAACAAATACAAACACAATTTCTTAAAATAATTCTGAACAATTCTTTCTACCATTGTATTTGAATGAGCACAAAATCTGTTTTTGTTTTTATTGCTTCAGATCAGGTATATTCTAGATTTTGAGCAGGTAAACTCCTACAGATGGTAATGAAGTGAGAAGAAAGAATTAAACATCAACAGCAAACAAACAAAATGCATGGTTATTAGCAAAAAAAAAAAAAAAAAAACAGCTCAATATACAAATTACAAATTGAAGATACTATAAAAATTTTATTTCCCTAACAAATCTAAATTCTTTTGCCAAACACAAAAATCTAGTTAGTAGGAATAGAAAGTTGTAAAATACAAATACAAAAAAAAGACTATAACAAAAATTTCCTTTTGTGCACCTAATAAAGAATTAAGGCAGGATAACATTTACAGACATATTGCAAAAAAAAAACAAACAGATTATCATTGAAAATGAAAAAGGATTACAATTGAGAAAAAGACAACAATTCAAAAATGACAATAAGAGAAGGCACATTCAAGAACACAGTAAAAGAAAACCTTTGAGAAAAATGAAAAAAAAAACTACTTTTACTTGTCCCAGGAGCATCTCTGGGATATATAACTTTGTTGTCCAACCTCAGGAGAATTTCAACTTGTGAACTTTAAAATTCTTTTGGGCTCTCTGCAGGTGGCCTGTAACTCTGTGCCTTATTCTTGCTCTCTTCTTGATGTCAAAAAATGTCTTCTTCCCCTTGATGTCAAAAAATGTCTTCTTCCCCTTGATGTCAAAAAATGTCTTCTTCCCCTTGATGTCAAATGCTTTCTCCATCTTGATATTAAATGTCTTCTCCACCTTGATGTCAAATGACTTCTTCTTGATTGCAAATGCCTTCTTTCTCTTGATGGCAAATGCCTTCTGGGGTTATCTGCTAAAGAGGTTCACAGAAGGCTCAATCCAAGTTTTCACAAGGGCTTCAGACCATGTATCTCATTAGCCAAAAAATACAAAAATTAATTTCCATAAACTTGAAATGGATCCCTAACAATTTTATCAGTTTTTAACTGCTGAGCCTAAAAAGATATACATGTGTAAAAAAAAAAAACGTCTAGCTTTCTTAAAATACACTTCTCTCAAAATAATGTGTATAAAAAACCAACTTAGACAATTAAGTATTTATTATTATACCAAAGACTAACAGTAATAAAAAATAAAATTTTTATAATACCAAAAATCAAACAAGTACAATAATTTAAATATCTGGAAGTGTCTTAACAGAGGATGGAAAGTGTGACAATGAAATCCAAAGATGCGTTGGATATCAAAAGTTACTTTCTAAAAGCTAAGCAAGTATCAAGAAACAGGAAAATTACATTAGATACAAAGAAAAGAGTACTGAACTGTTACACAATATCTGTCATCTTATATGGCAGTGAATGTCGAACAATCTCCTCATGAGAGTCTGTCTATATTTCTGAGATGAGGTATTATGTACATTATTTACATTGTTCGGATTATTGTCCTCATCTTTGTTGCCATATTTATTACGTTTCAGCCATTCTACACTCCGGCCTTGGTGGTTGGAATGTCGAACTGAACCCTTTATTTCACTCACTGGGGTAGACTGTTCTAGTTCCACGTGCCATGGTTAATGGATGTCAGTTATTAGTTATCTCCTGTTAGTTTCCCTCTGAAAGTTCTGGGTCCTGTCACTGGATCTAACCAATGCCTTTATCCACTGTGCCATGTGTCCTTGAGGACATCTGGGTATGAATTTCTGGGTATTATAAACCTAATGTCTTCAGCAACCATTTTTTACCAGTGCTCATATTGCAATTTTGCTGTTATCATTACATGTTTTTACCAGAGTTCATATTGCAACTTTGTTGATATCATTGCTTTGGTTCCCATATTGTATTTATTTCTATGCTTGGTCGGCTCAGGAGATTTTTGTGGCCTAGCATATGTGCTGATTCCTTAAGTTTACAAATTTCCCAATGGTGTTCCTTGTCTATGATCTCAACCTGATCCCACAGAGGGCGGTGATCTCCCTTCTCTCTCCATATGTGGTCAGCCACACCTGATTTTTCCACTTCCCCTTGTACTACAGCTTTCTGGTGTTCTTGAAGCCTTACCTTGAGGATGAAAAACAATTTGAAGCAACATAAATGTAGTTCTACAGGAGGATGATGAGGATAACATGGCCTGAACATGTTAGCAACATCAAAGAAAATGGAAACAAAAAGAACATTTATACATAGCATCAGAAAGGGATAGTCAAAATTTCTAGAGCACATTATGAGGAAAGAGGGTTTGGGAAATTTGATACTCACAAGACAGATTGAAGGCAAGAGGAAGAATGGAAAACATCACATAGTTTACCAAGCAAGTTTGAGTAAATGGATGACAGAACAGGGTTTAGGAGAGATAACAAAAAGATTAAATTTATTAAGAGCTACAAAGAATAGGAAATTGTGGAGATCCATGATCGCCAATGTCCTGAAAGGACATGGTACATAAAAGAAGAAGCCGGTTTCAAATTAACTTTTTTCAATAATGATGTGAGTTTGCTTTGTGAGATTTAGAATATTTCATAAAGATGAAAAAAAATTGTTCCTTTTTTGTATTTAATTTCAATAATTTAAAACTGTTAAAAAACCATCTACAATAAATTTAGTATTCAGAACCAGAAGATATGACTGAATTTAACATGCATTGTTATAATTTCCAATAAGATATTCTACTGGTATGAAGTATGCATGACTCACTCTATTATTTTGTTTCACAGAAGCATTTTCAAGTCATGTTTGTATTACCATGGCAACAAAACTGCACATTATTTCAAGGGCGCAACAGGTTACTCAAGCAATGGTTATTTAAAAATGTCACTTTGTTTTATGGTACAATTTTCACTTTTTCTTTTTCTCTCACTATCTTTGATTTTTTCTCTCAGCTTTTCTTCCTCTTTCTCTCTCACTATCATTGATTTTTTCTCTCAGCTTTTCTTCCTCTTTCTCTCTCAGCATCTTTGATTATTTTCTCTCAGCTTTTCTTCCTCTTTCTCTCACTATCTTTTTGATTTTTTTTCTCTCAGCTTTTTTTCTTCCTCATTTTTTCTCTCACTATCATTGATTTTTTTCTCTCAGCTTTTTCTTCCTTTTTTCTCTCACTATCTTTGATTTTTTTCTCTCAGCTTTTCTTCCTCTTTCTCTCTCAGCATCTTTTTTTTGATTTTTTCTCTCATCTTTTTTTCCTCTTTTTTTCTCTCACTATCTTTGATTTTTTCTCTCATCTTTTTTCTTCCTCTTTTCTCTCACTATCATTGACTTTTTCTCTCAGCTTTTCTTCCTCTCTCACTATCTTTGATTTTTTCTCTCAGCTTTTCTTCCTCTTTCTCTCTCACTATCATTGACTTTTTCTCTCAGCTTTTCTTCCTCTCTCACTATCTTTGATTTTTTTCTCTCAGATTTTTTTCTTTTTTCTTTCTCTCTCACTATCATTGACATTTTTTTTTTCTCTCAGCTTTTCTTCCTCTCTCAGCATCTTTTGATTTTTTTTCTCTCAGCTTTTCTTCCTCTTTTTTTCTCTCACTATCTTTGATCATTTTTTTTTTTTTTCTCTCATTGCTTTTCTTCCTCTTTTTCTCTCACTATCATTGATTTTTTTCTCTCAGCTTTTCTTCCTCTTTTTCTCTCTCAGCATCTTTTGATTTTTTTCTCTCAGCTTTGATTTTTTTCTTCCTCTTTTTTTCTCTCACTATCTTTGATTTTTTCTCTCATCTTTTCTTCCTCTTTCTCTCTCACTATCTTTGATTTTTTTCTCTCAGCTTTTTTTCTTCCTCTCTCACTATCTTTGATTTTTTTCTCTCAGCTTTGACTTTTTTTCAGCTTTTTTTCTTCCTCTTTCTCTCTCACTATCATTGACTTTTTCTCTCAGCTTTTCTTCCTCTCTCACTATCTTTGATTTTTTCTCTCAGCTTTTCTTCCTCTTTCTCTCTCACTATCATTGACTTTTTCTCTCAGCTTTTCTTCCTCTCTCAGCATCTTTGATTTTTTTCTCTCAGCTTTTCTTCCTCTTTTTCTCTCACTATCATTGATTTTTTTCTCAGCTTTTCTTCCTCTCTCACTATCTTTGATTTTTTTCTCTCTTTTTTCTTTTCTTTTTTTTCTCTCAGCTTTTTTCTCTCACTATCATTGACTTTTTTTTTTCTTTCAGCTTTTCTTCCTCTCTCACTATCTTTGACTATTTTTTTTTCTCTCAGCTTTTTTTCTCTCAGCTTTTCTTTTCTTTCTTCTCTCACTATCATTGACTTTTTCTCTCAGCTTTTCTTCCTCTCTCACTATCTTTGATTTTTTTCTCTCATCTTTTCTTCCTCTTTCTCTCTCACTATCATTGACTTTTTCTCTCAGCTTTTCTTCCTCTCTCACTATCTTTGATTTTTTCTCTCAGCTTTTCTTCCTCTTTCTCTCTCACTATCATTGACTTTTTCTCTCAGCTTTTCTTCCTCTCTCACTATCTTTGATTTTTTTCTCTCAGCTTTTCTTCCTCTTTCTCTCTCACTATCATTGACTTTTTCTCTCAGCTTTTCTTCCTCTCTCACTATCTTTGATTTTTTTCTCTCAGCTTTTCTTCCTCTTTTTCTCTCACTATCTTTGATTTTTTCTCTCAGCTTTTCTTCCTCTTTCTCTCTCACTATCATTGACTTTTTCTCTCAGCTTTTCTTCCTCTCTCAGCATCTTTGATTTTTTTCTCTCAGCTTTTCTTCCTCTTTTGATTTTTTTTCTCTCACTATCTTTGATTTTTTCTCTTTTTTCTCTCATCTATCATTGATTTTTTCTTTTTTTTCTTCCTCTCTCACTATCTTTGATTTTTTTCTCTCAGCTTTTCTTCCTCTCTCACTATCTTTGATTTTTTCTCTCATCTTTTCTTCCTCTTTTTCTCTCACTATCATTGACTTTTTCTCTCAGCTTTTCTTCCTCTCTCACTATCTTTGATTTTTTTCTCTCATCTTTTCTTCCTCTTTTTCTCTCACTATCTTTGATTTTTTTCTCTTTTTTTTTCTTCCTCTCATTATCTTTGATTTTTTCTCTCAGCTTTTCTTCCTCTTTTTCTCTCACTATCATTGACTTTCTTTTTTTTCTCTCAGCTTTTTCTTCTCTCTCACTATCTTTGATTTTTTTTTTTCTCTTTTCTTTCTTCCTCTCTCACTATCTTTGATTTTTTTTTCTCTCATCTTTTCTTCCTCTTTTCTCTCACTATCATTGACTTTTTTTTTCTCTCAGCTTTTCTTCCTCTCTCACTATCTTTGATTGACTTTTTTTTTTCTCTCATCTTTTCTTCCTCTTTTTCTCTCACTTTCTCTTTTCTCTCACTATCATTTTTTTTTTTCTCAGATTTTTCTTCCTCTCTCTCATTATCTTTGATATTTTCTCTCAGCTTTCTTTCTTCTTTCTCTTTTTTTTCTCTCTCACTATCATTGATTTTTTTTTTCTCTCAGCTTTTCTTCCTCTCTCACTATCTTTGATTTTTTCTCTCAGCTTTTCTTCCTCTCTCACTATCTTTGATTTTTTTCTCTCAGCTTTTCTTCCTCTTTCTCTCTCACTATCATTGACTTTTTCTCTCAGCTTTTCTTCCTCTCTCACTATCTTTGATTTTTTCTCTCAGCTTTTCTTCCTCTCTCACTATCTTTGATTTTTTCTCTCAGCTTTTCTTCCTCTTTTCTCTCACTATCATTGACTTTTTCTCTCAGCTTTTCTTCCTCTCTCACTATCTTTGATTTTTTTCTCTCATCTTTTCTTCCTCTTTTTCTCTCACTATCTTTGATTTTTTTCTCTCAGATTTTTTCTTTTTCTTCTTTTTCTCTATCTTTTGATTTTTTTATTTTTTTTTGATATTTTTTTCTCTCTCTTTTCATTCTTTCTCTCTCTCACTATCATTGACTTTTTCTCTCAGCTTTTTTCTTCCTCTCTCACTATCTTTTTTTTTTTTTTTTCTCTCTCAGCTTTTTCTTCCTCTCTCACTATCTTTGATTTTTTCTCTCATCTTTTCTTCTTTCTCTCTCACTATCATTGACTTTTTTCTCTCAGCTTTTCTTCCTCCTCTCTCACTATCTTTGATTTTTTTCTCTCAGCTTTTCTTCCTCTTTCTCTCTCACTATCTTTTTGACTCTTTTTCTCTCAGACTTTTTTTCTTCCTCTCTCACTATTTTTTTGATTTTTTTCTCATCTTTTCTTCCTCTTTCTCTTCTCTCACTATCATTGACTTTTTCTCTCAGCTTTTTTCTTCCTCTCTCACTATCTTTGATTTTTTTTTCAGCTTTTCTTCCTTTTTTTTCTCTCACTATCATTGACTTTTCTCTCACTATCATTGACTTTTTCTCTCAGCTTTTCTTCCTCTCTCACTATCTTTGATTTTTTTCTCTCATCTTTTCTTCCTCTTTTCTCTCACTATCATTGACTTTTTCTCTCAGCTTTTCTTCCTCTCTCACTATCTTTGATTTTTTTCTCTCAGCTTTTCTTCCTCTTTTTCTCTCACTATCTTTGATTTTTTCTCTCAGCTTTTCTTCCTCTTTCTCTCTCACTATCATTGACTTTTTCTCTCAGCTTTTCTTCCTCTCTCACTATCTTTGATTTTTTTCTCTCAGCTTTTCTTCCTCTTTTCTCTCTCACTATCTTTGATTTTTTCTCTCATCTTTTCTTCCTCTTTTTCTCTCACTATCATTGACTTTTTCTCTCAGCTTTTCTTCCTCTCTCACTATCTTTGATTTTTTTCTCTCATCTTTTCTTCCTCTTTTTCTCTCACTATCATTGACTTTTTCTCTCAGCTTTTCTTCCTCTCTCACTATCTTTGATTTTTTTCTCTCATCTTTTCTTCCTCTTTTTCTCTCACTATCTTTGATTTTTTTCTCTCAGCTTTTCTTCCTCTCTCATTATCTTTGATATTTTCTCTCAGCTTTTCTTCCTCTTTCTCTCTCAACATCTTTGATTTTTTCCTCATTTGCTTTCTCTTTCTCTATCTATGCTTTTCTTTCTCATTATCTTTATTTTCTCTTTCTCTCTCATTATCTTTGCCTCTTTCTCTCTCACTGTCTGATTTTTTTCTCATTATCTTTTCTCTCTTTTTCATTATCTTTATTTTCTCTTTCTTCTTTATTATCTTTGCTTTCTCCCTCACACTCTTTGTTTTTTTTCTAATTATCTTTGCTTTCTCTTTCTCTCTCACTATCTATGCTTTCTTTCTCACTATCTTTGCTTTCTCTTTCTCTTTCCTTATCTTTTTTTTTTTTCTCACTATATTTACTCTCTCTCTCTCTCTGGTATTGCATACATCATTTATCAATCTTCTGGTTTTTCTTCACTTGCATGATGAAGATTTCCACACTTTATTACAAAAGACAATTTTTAAAAAAGGAAAAAGGAAGGTCACTCATATTTAGACTCAGAAAGAGATCAATGAACTTTCTGGGATACGTAATAGGGGAAAAGGTCTTGTAGAATTTGACATTCACAGGATGTATTGACATCAAGAGTGGAACCCAGAGACAATGTCCCCTACCTAAGATGTTTACATGAATGGATAGCAGAGCAGAGACAATGGTAATGATTATATTAGCCATTTCCCTATAAGGAAACATTTGACATTAATTGAACAAGCCACAATTACTGTTTTTGTTTGACATTTATGAAATCTTTCTCTTAAAACAATTTTTAGGAAAATAGGTTTCTCAAGTCCAGTATCTGTTATAGCTCTTTCCAGTATTGATGGGTGTTTCTTTCCTGACCTTTTGTTTGAAGTAGTGTGGAAAGAGTAAAACTAAAAGATACTCTCACCACAGAATAACAGATGATAATAATCAGTTACTGGTAATGTTAATATAAACCGTTTCCTTATAAGGAAACATTCAGCATTCATTGACCAAGCAGCTAGTGCCACTGTCAGTTGAAATTTATAAAATATTTCTCTTAAAACAATCTTTCAGGGAAATAGGTTTCTTATGTCCAGTAGCTGTTATAGCTCTTTCCAGTAGTGACGGGGGGGTTCTTTCCTAACCTTTTGTTTGAAGTATTATGGAAATAGTAAAACTAAAAGTGACTCTCACTACAGAGTAGCAGATGATAACAATCAGTTAATGGCAATGTTAATATCAGCTGTTTCCTTATAAGGAAACATTTGGCATTCATTGACGGAGCAGCCAGTGCCATACTCTGTTGAAATTTCTAAAATATTTCTCTTAAAACAATTTTTCATGAAAATCAGTTTCTCAAGTCCACTAGCTTTTATTGCTCTTCCTGGTATTAATGGATGTTTCCTTCCTAACCTCTTATTTGAAGTAGTGTAGAATGTCAACATCTTGATTATGACATTATTTTCTCTTCAAGTTACATATGTTATCCATTTTAGTTGTTGCTACTGTTGGCAGTCATCAAGTGATAGAGGGATACTAAACAGTCGAACATTACTGAGAGCTACAATGGACAGGATGTTGTGGAGGGCCATGACTGTCCAGGTTGTGAAGAGACATGGCACATAAAAGAAGATTTATTAAGCTTAAATTAGTCTGACACAAGATTACAGCCAGAAAGAGTATAATGGCGTGAGACTTTGTGGTTAAAAGGAACAGTTGATTTACCCATTCCAAGAAGGTTAATGGAGGCTGATAATAAAAAGGAAACACATGGATAATTTTAACAAAACAAGATAAGGAATTTATGAAGTGTCAGTAACTCATTTCAGGAAAATGAATCAGAAATTTTTAAAGTCCATAGTTTCAATGGATTGTCATGAAGAGGAAATGTTCATACAACAGATTAAATGATCTGACACAAAATAATATTCAAAAACGTTTTAAAACAAAGCTAAGATAATTTGTTTTTTACAAAAGGGTTATACGGTTGCATACAAACAAAAGTAGGCAAACAAGGATAGTTTGAAATTCTTAGTTTTCTTGGGTTGTTGAAATAAAGTTCTTTGAAGTGCCAAGTGCTTCATTAAGGCTGATAATATAATTAACCTGTAATTTGAAACTGTTGAAGATCTGAACACTACTACAGAAATGAAACTTTTCACATGCCTTCAGATAATTTTGTTAATTTAATTTTTTTTCATTATTTTACATCAAAGAGGATTTCACATAGGCTCGCTATTTTCATTTTTTTTCTTTTTCTAGACTCAACGGCTAATTCCTGGGAAAATAAGGTTTTAATTTGTCCAAAGAAATGTTTATATAGGCTTGTGAATTTGTTTTCATCTTTTTCTCAGCTCACTCACCAATCTGTATGAAATCAAAGTTTACATTGTTCTAAAGAAAATTTCACATAGACTCATGAATTTCTTTCTGTCTTTTTCCTCAGCTCGCCTGAATTTGAAGGGAGTGGGTAAAGGGAGTTATTATTATTATTTCGTACTCACCACTAGAGAAAGTTGAAATTTATGAGGTACATAATAAGGAAAGAGGGCTTGGCAATTTTTTTTTTTCACTCACAGATCATATTGAATGCAGGAAGGACAGAAGAAAATATTTATTACACAGTGAGATACTGAGCTAAACACTATGATCTTCTGACTTTTATTAGATAGTCTTCAAATATTTTTGTTAAATTTACGTTTGCTGGGATATTTTTAATTGCATTTCTACCAATAATATAAGTTATATAAATTCTAATTTTTCTGTAATATCCAACCGTTACTGTGATAATTTATATGAAAATAATTTTTAACATTAAATAAATATATGTTATGGACATATGAAAATTTATGTTTCAAAAAAATGAAAAAAAAATGATCAAAAGCGTAATTTCCACGGCTGCATCTTGGAAGAAATACGCTTCCTAAGGGAAATAACCCTTACTAACTAAAATGCGTTTTATTACTGAATGGCCTCCCCTTGTATTGAGAGACTCTGCGTTTCACTTTAATAAAAGCCAAAGCGTAATATCGGCAATTTAAAGAACTGTTAGTGTTATGTTTCCGGAAATTTTATATATAAACTTAATGACGTATTTTAGTTCGTGCAAACCACTTTTTTCTATTTTATCATCATGTTAAAACTACAAAATCCACATTTAAAATTTGACAATTTATATTTATGCAATTGAAGAAAATATAGCTACTTTCATGAGATTGCTAAAAAAACAGAGCATAGCATGATGAAAAAGACGCCAAAGTTGATGAAAACAAAATTTTAGCGTCTAAATGCTTATGTTATTATTGAGAGGAAAGATCAGAGTATTTTTTAATTATTTTTAAAAAATTTTCCTTCTTTTTAGAACATTGTAAATTTTGATTAAAAAAACCTTGTTTCTCTTTGTATCAGCCGAACCAATAAAATAACAAAATTTTCGCGCGTTTTTTTCCTGTATGACACACATTAATTTGGAAAATCTTGCAAAAATAAAAATAATTGTCGGATTTTAGCGAAACTTTCAGAAACTATTCACAAATGATGGAACTTATTATAAATATCTTTTATTTTTAGTAAAGTCATGGCAGAAATTTTTTTTCCATACCTTCTGGCTGAGAAAGTTGCATATTTTATTTTGGTTTTCTCATGATGCTTTTGAAGACTAGTAAATCTTCTCCAGCCTTCACACACAGACACTTCATATTTTTATTTCTCTTTATTTGTGTGTAGTCCTGTTGGTGGGGGCTGAAAATATATGGACTTTTAGGAACCCTCATTTCAATTTCAAGCATTTTCTTGAATTCCATTGTTTGTTAAATAAAAATAAGCTTCAAGAAATTTCTATGACAAAACAGACAAAATTTGTGCAAAAGTAGGCTCAACCGACATAAAAAAAATCTTTCTCAAATTTTTTTAAATTTAAATGTTTCAAGAAATCCTATTGGCTAAAAAATAAAAAATACAACATTCGCCCACGCATTTCTCAGAAAAATTCACAACAAGCTACCAAGTCTCATGGAGTCGATTTCATTGTAAAAAAACTATAAATAGAAACAACAAACAAATTTTCATCGCATTTGAAACTTACACACACGAAAGATACACACGGGAATTATACGCCGCCAAAGAAACAAACTTTCTTTATGAAAGATTAGAAAAATTTACACAACAAACATTTTTCACTTAATATCTTTCATAGAAAAATCTTTTGTCTAAGTTAAAATCAACCTTTTTAATCAAAAGCAAACAACTTTTTAGACATTGAACATTTCCAAAATAGCAACAAACTTTTTCTCTAAAATAAACTTTTGCATGCATCATTACAAACAAACGCCTTCTTCAGGTGGTTGCAATTTCGAACTGAACCCTTTATTTCGCTCACTGGGGTAGACTGTTCTAGTTCCATGTGCCATGTTTGATGGATGTCAGTTATCAGTTATCTCCTGCTAATTTCCCTCTGAAAGTTCTCCACTGCCTTAACCGGGTATTGAACTCACATTCTTTGGGTCCTGTCACTGGACTTAACCAACGCCTTTATCCACTGTGCCATGTGTCCTTGAGGAATAATGTAAATAATGTACATAGTACCTCATCTCAGAAATATAGACAGATACTGAACTGTAATATCGACCTTTCTATATGGCAGTTTCCTGGTTCGGATTGGTTTTCTGGTTCTTTCTAAATTCTACTTCAACTTTTTACTTCTAACATCTCCGCTCAAACTCTGAAATTTTATTTACTATTTTTTTTTTCTTTATTACCTAGCTCTGAGTAAACAGGAGTGAACACTGGGCTTTTTGGCTTTTGTTTCTTTTTGGCTATAAGTAAATATTAGGTCAGATTGGGTTTGCTAGCAACAGTTAAATAGTAGGGTAGATTGGAATTTTTTACCTTGGTTGCCTTTTGGCTATGAATAAATAGTAGATTAGAATGGGCTTTCATGTAATCATTAGTTATTTGTAAAGAGTAGGGTACATTGGACTTTCTCACTATAGATAAATAGTTGTGAATACTGGGCTTTTCAGTCTCTGTTTCTCTTTGGCTATGATCAAATATTAGGCCAGATTAGGCTTACTAACAACAGTTAAATATTATGGTAGATTGGCATTTTTAACTTTTTAGTAGGGTTCAGGAGATCTATAATTTGTGGTGACTGTAATTTGTAGCACATGCACTCATACTCACAAAGACTCACTAGAAAAAAAATTCACTGTTAATTCATTCTTGAATTATCCCCCTTAAAAATCAAATTATTCCTTGTAGGGCATGTGCCCCACTTTGGGAACCATAGCAGTATTAATTTTTTTTTATATATCAAGAACAATTTTAGTGGAAAAAGTTTTTGCATAACACATTTTGTCTTTTAGGACTTTATCGAACTTAAGTGATGTTTACTTTTAGGCACTGTGGAGTAATGGATAGTGGCTCAGATTGAAGAATTGAAGAGCAGGTTTCAAATTCCAATCAAATCTATTACATTCACTTACATGCTAATATTCTTGAGAAAGGTATGAATCTTCTTCTTCTCCCACCAGCTATGGGTAAATAGCAGAACAGACTGGGTTCTATAGCCTAGCATGGGAACTGATCTAGGAGAAATTAACTCTGAATTCAAAACTATATGTAGCCCTGGCATAGCGCATAGTATACACCTAAGGAAAGGATCATTCGCACTGGTTCGATGATCCCAACTATGGTCGAATAATGATGGTGAAATACTAGGGTAGACTGGCTCTCTGTCTATGGGTAAATAGTAATGTAGATTTGGCATTTTCATCTTAGAGTCTCTTGGTCTCTAAGTAAATATTAGGGTAGCTTTGGTTAAATAGAAAAGTAAATTGCCCTTTTTGATGTTGGTCTCCCTCTAGCTATGAATAAATAGTAGGGTAGACTGAACTCTCTTGCTGTGAATGACAGTCAATCTAGGATATAGATAACTGATTCTTATCCAGAATATATTGATTCCACTTATTCCAATGGGTTAAATTAGGGATTATTTCTTGCTACTGGTTGCAACTAATTCATTATAACCAGTGGCATGTTACTGGAAGAGGAGATGGGCGCTGCCAACTTCTATTGCACTGAGGAATGGAATTCTTCTGTATACTAGCCCAGTGATCTAACTGGCTGAACTGGAATTGAAGAAATTATTTAGAAGGCATTATTTAAAAAGGCAAGAAATTATTTAGAAGGTATTATTTAATAGGCAAGAAATTATTCAGAAGGCCTTATTTAAAAGGCAAGAAATTATTTATATGGAATTATTTAAAAGGCAAGAAATTATTTACAAGGCATTATTTAAAAGGCAAGAAATTATTCAGAAGGCATTATTTAAAAAGCAAGAAATTATTTAGAAGGTATTATTTAAAAGCCAAGAAATTATTTAGAAGCTATTATTTAATAGGCAAGAAATTATTCAGAAGGCCTTATTTAAAAGGCAAGAAATTATTTATAAGGCATTATTTAAAAAGCAAGAAATTATTTAGAAGGCATTATTTAAAAGGCAAGAAATTATTCAGAAGGCATTATTTAAAAAGCAAGAAATTATTTAGAAGGCATTATTTAAAAGGCAAATATTTCCCTCTATCAGTCATCACAAGTTACAGATCTCCTGAACCCTTATAGTCTTCAGTGGTTAAATTAAAACTAATAGCTGCATGTGGAAAAGCTCATACCCACTCTCAAGATTGATTTGTTTTTATGGCTTATCAACCCTTTGTGGATTATTTAAAGTCAAAACATATTCTGAATTGTATGAATAATTATTTTTTTTGAGTTAATATTGCATTAGAAATTTTTGCGAATAACAATGATTTTTTTCTAAATACAAATCTTACTATACAACCCATAGATAGGGGGAGAGATGAATTCATACTTTTCCTAAGGATATTTGCAAGGGACTTGACAAGAATTTGAACTCTGTTCTCTGATTTCTCATTTCAAGCTGCTATCTGTTAAATCACCTGCACATCCCCAATGCCAAAAAGAGAAAGTTTAAATGATATATAAATGTCATTAGAGCCAACAATCTTTCCACTGTTATCTTACAAGGTTCCATCTTAGGTAAGAGAAGAAGCAGGAGACAGTCAAAAATGGATTGATGTCACTGAATGGACTGAAAGATCATTTGCAGGGACTCAGACATCAGCACGCAACTGAGTCATACTGTGGGAGCTGGTCAGGTGCTCAACTGTGCAGTGACCCTACAACCACACTTGGTCATCAGACAGATGTTGATGCATTAAAATTAGGCTTCCTATTTTCAAAATCTGCCAAGCAAGAATACAAGAATAGCATTTCTCTATAGCTGATTTCAAATTCATCTGCTTGAACAATTAGCTTAAATAATTTACATATGTACAAATGCAAATGATGTTTATGTTCACATTTTTGAGTAAGAAAAGTAATCAATGTGCATTTATATGTAGATAAGCTTTTAAAAATTCACCAAATTATATGATGGTGATGGTGCTGATAGGTTCTCAGCCTAACCAAGAAGAATAATTAAGACTCATGAAAGGTACATGCTGGTCCACATATTCACTATTTTGATCATTGAAAAACTGATTTTAGGGAAGAGGGTCAGGCCAAGAATTTTTTTCCTCATGAGTAATCAAAGAACTTAAAGTGGATGTGTATAGAGATAAAGCTTTTAAATGGTTCCAAACTTATCATTGTCATATAATGATCATGAAGAAATTTCAGATCAACAGATGTAGATAGGTTTGCCTATTGTTAGGTTCACATTCCTCCCTGTCTTTTGAACAGGAGTAGAGGTTTATCCCTTGTTTCCTGTTTTGGATTGGGTTTCTGGTTCCTTCTAAAGTCTACAATTCTATACTTCTAGTATCTCTGCTCAAACTTTGAACTTTTATTTACTATTTATTTACACTTTTTTTCTTAATAGAAGAAGATAGGTTTGCCTATGGACCGGTTCACACTCCACTCCTGTCTCTTGAACAGGAGTAGAGGTTTATCCCTTATTTCCTGGTACAGATTGGGTTTCTGGTTCCTTCTGAAATCTACAACTCTATACTTCTAGTATCTCTGCTGAAACTTTGAACTTTTATTTACTATTTATTTGCATTTTTTTTTCTTAATAGAAGAAGATAGGTTTGCCTATGGACCGGTTCACACTCCACTCCTGTCTCTTGAACAGGAGTAGAGGTTTATCCCTTGTTTCCTATTTAAGATTAGGTTTCCTTTTCCAAAGTCTACTTCAACTCTATGCTTCTGGTGTTACCACCTAAACTCTGAAATTTTATTTACAATCTATTTTTTTCTTTACTATTTTTTTTTCTCTCAATAACAGTAGATTTGCCTATTGTCTGGTATACACTCCTCTTCAGTCTTTTGAACAGGAGTAGAGGTTTTTCCCTTGTTTCCTGTTCAGGATAGGGCTTCCAGTTCCTTCTAAAGTCTTCTCATTCTCTTTCATTCCAAGTAGCCCTTTGCGTCTTAGTGGCATTATTGCCTTGCTCAGGGTGAATTGATTTTAAAAAAGTATATATATATATATATATATATATATGGGAATTGCCAAGAATTCTTTGAAAAGAGTGGAGTGGTTTCCTGTTGTTTTCTACATGGTTTTGATTAAAAAAAAAAAAGAAATTCTTTTTATTGATATTTCCTTTATATTTAAAGAAGCTTTTCTAAAATAATCGTAATGTATTGAAACCTCCCTTCACCCAGCTCTTTATAGGTCCTATGACCGATCAGTCAGTCCAGAAGCACTACCATTCTTTTCTATCTTGAAACATCTTTGGTTAGTTGATTGATTTGTTTGTTTAACGGCATATCAACTCCTTATAAGTCATTTAATGCTGAAATTCAATTTTCTTGGGAGCATTGGTGTTATGGATCTTACCCATAATAATAATAATGGACTATTCCATACTTAATAAATACTGTGCCTCAGGAGTAGGCAGAGAGGAGTCAGTAGTTCAAGTTGAGTCAAGAGTCGAGTCATAGGCAGTCCAAAACAGAGTCGCATTTCAGACAATTACTGCAAGACATTGGAATAGTGATACTGGTCGAGACTACATTGTTCTCTCTACTAAACCTGATTATTCATACTAACACTTCTACTTCTCTGTATATATTCCTGTTTGTAATATATCTGTGTTATTCCATACCTGTGTTCGAGTTCTTTTTTATTGGTTCTACCTTGGATTATCACCATGGTACAAGGAACCGGACCATAACAATGATGATGATGACGACGATGATGACGATGATTATGATGACGATGATAACAATGACAATGATAATGATGATGATAATGATAATGATTGTTATGGGATCTTACCCATAATAATAATAATGGACTATCCCATACTTAATAAATACTGTGCCTCAGGAGTAGGCAGAGAGGAGTCAGTAGTTCAAGTCGAGTTGAGTCAGAGGCAGTCCAAAACAGAGTCGCGTTCAGACAATTACTACAAGACATTGGAATAGTGATACTGGTCGAGACTACATTGTTCTCTCTACTAAACCTGATTGTTCATACTAACACTTCTACTTCTCTGTATATATTCCTGTTTGTAATATATCTGTGTTATTCCACATCGTGTTCGAGTTCTTCTTTATTGGTTCTACCTTGGATTATCACCATGGTACAAGGAACCGGACCATAACAATTGGTAATTTATTTTTTTTACTTTTAAACTCTATTGCTAGTATTTTTACTATAAAATTTATTTTTATATTTTCATAGTGCTTTGATTCCAGTTTGGGGGGTTTACTATTTACCTATAGCTGGGACAGGTGCACCCACCCCCAATCAGGGTGGACCTAGGAACAACAGCAATTAAGAGAAATATCTTTGATGTCTATCATCATGGACCCTCATTGCTCAACCACCTTTGTGATGTCCTGGATCTATCTTTTCATGGGATATCCCATGGGTCTCTTGGTGGTTGGTTTCCTGTAGTACCATCATTTCAGGATTTCTGAGTTATCCATGTGCCAGATATACCCATAACATCTCAGCTGAAATTCCTCAATGATTGTCTGGATTCTCTTCTTCCCAAGTTCTTGTCTGAAGTTATCATTCCTCATCTTGTTCCCAACACCTGACTCCCTTAATCAACCGAAGGATCCTCACATCATTTGCCTACAAACAACTCTTGGTTGGCACTGTCAATGTCCAGAACTCATGTCAATTTGAGAGAAGTGGTTGCAGTATGGTCTTGTAGATAGTAATCTTGACATCATACCTGCTGCTTTTTGTGTAATGGACAAAGCATTCCAACATTGCTGCTGTAGAGCTAATTATGTCGCTGATGGCAATTTCCTTCTTGATGCCACTGTTGAAAACTGCACCTAAGTATTAGAATGTAGCAAAGAAAACGGCGACTTACCTCATCAAACCAAGCGACAGCGCGTCGTGTGTATTCTACGACGGAAAATGTGTCGAAAAATAAAATTACTTACCAAACAAAAGAGCATATATTCCGCATGACATGCTGAAGATGGAATATTTGAATTAAAAATTTGCTATAAATTAAAAAGTTGCTATCAAAGTATTTTGATATGCAAAATACTGAACATCCTCTCCCAACTGTCAATGAATGGAAAAAATGCTCCATCGATAAAAGCAGTTGGTGTTCTCAAATTGGGGAAGAAAAATTTGGGTATTTTGGCTACCGTGTTTGTTGGAGATGGAGTTATTTTTCTGACTGGTTGCATGCATTGTGATTCATGAGATAGTACCTGCGAATCAAGTTTTCGGCATTTCTTTCTGCCCCCCAATGTTTGAGTCTGAACTTAGTGATTTATTCTCTGTGACATGGAAATAATCTGTGACAAACATTTCCTTTGTAATCCCAGATCGCTTACATTGAAGATATTCATCTAGCATATATCTTCTCCACACGTGGTGGCTTCTAATGGTCGAGATATCCTGGTATTCACAGTAAATATTTGTACAGCTATCTGATGAGGCCAGAGTATGACGGTATTACTTACATATCTCAGCCATACGATTGGTAATAATGGCTTTTCCTAAATCTATTCCTTTTGTAATGATTAGATTCTTTTTAGCTTTACTGATAATCCAACAATTTTATTACATCATCAAACTTTATTTTGAGCCACATTTCACAATAATCATTCTACCTATGTATTAGGTATGGTATTACTCATTGCACCAATTTTTTTTTTCATTATTAATCCTTTCACCCCAAGCAAGGCAATAAAGCCACTAAGAAGCAAGCACTTATTGAGTATTAGAGAATATGACTAAAAAAAAAGCACTATTAATGAGAGTAAATATGGATGTGTGGATAATGCAATATAATTCAAGCATTAATCTACAATTGGGAGGATTAATTAATTAATTTTATTCCTATTAACTTCCAGTTATGTTTGTTTTATAATTAAACTAATGTGGTAATGTATTATTAATTAATCACAAGTTTTTCCAAGTTGAGAATTGTGTGTTAATCGATAAAACACTTAATGCCATCTAGTGAATATTCAATTACTCATAGTCTAGCTTCCACTGGGAAATTATACATTGATTCTTTTTGTTGGGAAAACATATCATGGTTTATTACATTTTGGAGAAAGAAATCTTAGAAAGCTTATACAGGCATTAATTTTGCAATCATAGATTTTTTTCTGTTTGATGTTTGTTTAGACAGAAAGCACTATTTTTTGTCAAAGAAAATATACCAAAGACCATAAATCTACTTAATTGCATGTTTAAATGTACCTATATACATAAGTATTCATATATATATATATATATATATATATATATATATATATATATATATATATATATCAATTTACCCCCAACATCAATGTTTCTTAGTAAGATTTCCAGTCATCAGAAATTGTGGTTTTAAATGGTATTGCAAATTTTTTCAATTTTAAAACTCCTGAAGACTGGAAATTTTACTAAAAAACATTGATGCCGAGATAAATTTGATATTTAAAAGTTAAGTAATTTTTTTTTCATATAATATCATTATTTTCTATTTTAATATTATCTTAATATTTTTAATACTGAGCATTATATATAAAAAATATCTGCATTTTCTTAAATATTATATATATATATATATATATATATATATATAAATATATATATATATGTATAAACATATATGTATATGTATATATATATATATATATATATATATATATATATATATATATATATATATAAATATATATATATATATATATAAACACACACATATATATATATATATATATATATATATATAAACACACACATATATATATATATATATAGATATATATATATATATATATATATATATATATATATATATATATATAAACATTCTTCGCAGATGCGAATTGAGTCACTGTCGGTCACTGGGCGTGTTTCTAAAAATAAATAAATACACTAAAAAAATCCACTTTCATCCCTACCATGCGCCGACGGCTTAATGGTTAGAATCTCCGACTGACACCAATTCAGTTGGGTTTTGATCCAAGCTAGAGGCAACCGGATGTCTAGCCACACTGATGAGCTGTGAAACAGCGAAACAGTCTGTCTGTGGATGTTATATATATATATATATATATATATATATATATATATATATATTTGTGTTGCAGTAATCAACGTTAAAAGACAATATTTTGACAAGGACAAAATTTAATCATAAAAGGCTTCTTTTTCTTTTTGTCATAATAAAATTTCTAATAAAAAATCATGTCTCTCTTTTTTAACCATGTATAATATTTTTCTCTTATTTAAAGTTCAAAACAACTACTTTTGGGGCCAATTTAAAAAAAAAAATACCAGGGGTGACCTTAACCTTTTGAACTGTAGTGTGCTTGTAAATATATACATATACATATACATACACCCAGGCATATTCATATATTAGAGATTTTTTTTGTGCACTTGTACACATATCTACATATATACATGAATAAAGACAATATGAAAACTTAGCTGACACATTTCATTTTCTGAAGAACTTTATCAAGGCAAAAGTTCCCCATAGACAAAACACGTCGGCTAAGATAAGTTTGCCTTGGTCATTATTCATATTACCCTTTTGCAAATATATTCTATCTGAAATTTTACACACACACACACACACATATATATATATATATATATATATATATACCCACTCATTTATACCTGTGCATCAGGGCCATAGCAATTGTAGTATTTTTTTTTACAGGGTTTTATTTTAACAAACTATTATACAATAATGAAAGAAATTAAAAAAAAAATCAAGAAGGTACTGGAAATTTTAAATGTTCTTGTTGTTAACCATCTTGGCATCCTTTGATAACTTAAGACTAAATTCTAAATTCTTTTGGGCCCCACAAAACATTTATCTCTATGACGGCCCTCTACTAAAATGTGTATATACATGTGTGTGTGTTTAAAACAGACGCACACATATATATGTACATTTTAGAGCCTTTTTTCTCATTTGTACTTACACACATACACTTATTTCTCATATATACCTGTACACATGCATAGGTCCCCACTCAATGATTTATAATCACACTAATAAAAATCAGATGCATAGTTTGATGACTTAGCTGCTGTGTTCATGCTGTGCTCAAGGATCATTTTTTTTTTCACAGTAAGGACCCTTTACAAAGTCCAGAGCTACTCAAGGTAGAGAGTTATCCAGTGACACCCGGTTAAGGCAGTGGAGAACTTTCAGAGGGAAAATTAGCAGGAGATAACTGATAACTGACATCCATCAAACATGGCACATGGAACTAGAACAGTCTACCCCAGTGATCGAAATAAAGGGTACAGCTCGAAATTCCAACCACCTGAAGAAGGCCGGAGCGTACAACGGCCGAAACATTGTGACAAATATGGCGACAAAGAAGAAGACAATAGTCCGACTAATGTAAATACTGTACATAATACCTCATCTCAGAAATATAGACAGATTCTGTAGAGAGTTATATTAGGAGGTTATTCGTGTGGTGAGGAATGCTTAACCCTAGCCTTAAACAGGTTAAGAACGGGGAAACATTCTGCTGGGAGTCGGTTCCACACCACCCCTAAAGAAAACAAATTTGTGATAAGAAAATTTATTACTGTATATACTCACATATCATGCAATATTTGAAGACCTAATTTTGAAGCTAATTGTAAGGGGGGGGGGTCGCATCATACACAAGATATAAAATGAGCGTATGTACTGCTAGCCCTGGCTACATCATTGATAAGAATACCTATTTATTTATTGTAGTCAGAAAGTACAGCTGTATTTAAAATAAACATTGTAGAGGTGCTGCTCTTGAAAGAATTTAATTCTGGCATTTAAATAACCTCTAGAATTTCTATTTAATGCAAAATACCACAAAATATGAAACAATAAGAAGGAACATAATATTTATATAATGATGTACAAGCTTAGAGATACTTCCCCTCAACTGGAATTAAAGTCTTTACTAATTCCCAAGTAGGCATCTACGGGGACAACAGTACAATTTACTCCTGCCTCAAAAACAAATCTAGTGTCGCTGACAAAACTAACCTGGCCATGCGTCTCGAAAAGGACCTCCAATCAGTTGTGAACTGGGGCAGTAATTGGCTGGTTAACTTTAACACCTCCAAAACAAAACTGCTCTCTATTAATCACCACAGAGATCCTTCCCTGCCCCCCATTAGAATGTTTTCCCGAGAGCACCTCTCTGCAGCTGCTCGGTCTCACCTTGTCTACTGACCTGAAATGGAACAAATACATTGAGTCAATTGCTTTGTCCACTGCAAGGAAAATTGGCTCCCTGTGCCACACCAGGAAATTTTTCTCGCCGGAATCGATCCTTCAAATCTCCAAATCAACCATTCGCCCTTGCATGGAGTATTGCTGTCATATATAGTCTGGAGCCCCTTCTGTTTGCCTCAGGATTCTTGATAAGATCTATAGACGGATATGCAATATAATTGGCCTCGATCTGGCATCTCGTCTACAGTCACTTTCTCGCAGATGTGCCGTCGCCTCTCTCTGTCTTTTTTACAAATACTTTCATGGTAATTGCTCCGATGAGCTGCTTTCGCTGGTTCCCAGACTTTGTGAATTCAAGCATCCTACGAGGCTGGCATCCCACTCTCACCCTTTCACTGTTGAAACTGTTAAACGTAGCTGTCTCTTCTACTCTAATAGCTTTATATCTCGCACCTCTCACCTGTGGAACTCCCTTCCCTATTCCTGTTTCACTGACAGCTATAATCTCCAACTATTCAAATGTAATATCAATCAACATCTCCAGTTGCCTTGATCTATCCACTATCGTTCTCCTCATCCTTTCCTCTATCATTACAATCTGCTCTCACTCCAAATCCTCTGTAACCCCTTGCGTGCTACTGGCTTCCTGCCTTGCTAGGGGTGAAATGCTTAAAAAAAAATTTTTTTTTAAAATTAAATACTTTTTTATCTGAGCTCGTAGTTGAATGAACTTGCCACTCAAAATGTTCACTGTGAAAGAGTTGAAAGAATTTTGTAAAACTGAAAAGATGTTGATAAACTTTTAGCTTTAGAAGAGTTGAGTTGAAGGAGTGAATGTTCCGTAATGTTTGTAATTAAGTTCCCGTTGCTTGTAGTTGAATATTCGCAATATGTTAGTTTGTAATATTCGTAATAAAGTTTGAAAAGTTTCATATGTCAGAGTATATGTGCGTTTGTAAATATGTTTTCATAGCATTTGCCAGCAAGGAGTTGAGACACGATTTCTTTTACAGCTACATTTTAGTAGCGGGAGAAATCAAGAGTGATAGGAAGAACGAACTCGTGTCTGGTATTTATAATCAACGTAATCACGTGATAGGCTCCAAAAGGCATTGACAGATTTTGGGTGGAATTATTTTTTCATCAGGTCAAGAACTAGGTTGATGTTATTTGGACGTAGTTGAGGACATGATTTAAATATTAACTGACCAATGAGAAGTGATAAAAATATCAAGGCTCTGTGATCCACTTTTTGCACAGAATTGCACAAAAATTGACATTGATAAAAAAGCGGCAGCAAGGTGCTAAAACATGATTTTGATAAAACTGATGTTTTACATAACTGTATCTAATAATAATGCATGTAATATTCACATATTAGTATTGTATTATAAAATACAAACATAGTGAATATGCATCTTTTCCATTGTATATGTTTATAAGATGTTTGTTTAGCTGCTTCTTGTTCAGTTATTTATGGTTGTACATGTTTACTCAACAAGTATAGCATTACTAACGATACTTTTATCATTTGCTTATACTTTTTTTTGCTTATTAACTAGAAGATGGGATAAAGGAAAAAAGTTTATTGTAATTTAGTCTCTCAAAAAAGGAACTCGCATGATGCATGAGAGACATGATAAAATCAGTTTTTATAAGTGAAAGTGTGGGGTTTGCACGATATGCAAGATTGCACATTACACGAGTAATTTGTTTATCGCTCAAGTGATTCACTGTTTAAAGAACCCATAATTAATCCACATGAATTTGTTTTTGTTCTGTTTTAGATAAGATTATGTGGTGTGTGTTAAGCTCCTGGCACTTTTGGTTACTTAGTTATAAGTATAGTCAGCAAGAATCCATTTCAGCATTTGTAACTAACAGAAATTTTATCTAAAATAACGATAATATTTAGCCTTGAAAAAATAAGTGAGACTGTTGAAAGTGATTTGACCTTTGACATTCCTAATTTTGAACTAGATTTAGAACAACAAAAAAATACAAAATAAATTGTTTCAGTTGAAGTTAACAAAACTTGTTAATATATATATATATATATATATATATATATATATATATATATATATATCTCCAAGTATATAATTGGTATATACGGAATGAATTCCAATAACCAACAATTACTATTCTTAAAAGAGTGCTCAATACAAAGTAGAGCAAATATAATTATATTTTATTAAAAAAAAAAATTTATAACATAAATATGTTATAAAATCACTACAAAAATAGCCATTTTGTTTCAACACCCTCGGTGTCTTATCAAAGTGATGATGGCTATTTTTGTAGCGATTTTATAACATATTTATTTATAAAAAATAATTATATATATATATATATATATATATATATATATATTGCAAGTAAATTGCTGATACCCACTGAGGAGTGGACGGACAGGTCCACCTAAAAATCTCTGGAGTCAGGATACTGAAAGTAACATCAATCAGCTAAGTGACAAACTTTTACTCATATTAATTCTATGTGCCTGAAAAAATTATTTCAGTTGAGCTCTTTGGAGAGAAAAGTAAATTTGTAAACAGGGACTATAAAAAGTAATTTGGACTAACCAGATGCTTTTCTGTAGTTGAATGGTTAACAGCACGTCAGGCCAAATGATGGTTCCCATCAGGGTTACAGGTTTGATTCCTGTCAGAGAGTATATATTTTCTAAAAAATATCTTGAACATTCAGGCCGGTAAGTGTAATTAATCCTGTTAATTAAAAACAGAGCATTTACTTAAATAAATTATATCTATAAAAATAATGTATAAACAGAAAATATATTAAATAACTGTTAAACTTAATCTATTTCATAATATATATATATATATATATATATATATATATATATATATATATATATATATATAGAGAGAGAGAGAGAGAGAGATAGATAGATATTTAAACACCACACACACACACATATATATATATATATATATATATATATATATATATATATATAATGGACTCTCCCATCTGTTTCTGACATATGAGGATCTGACAACTTAACAAAATCATTCAGTTATGAATTTTGTGCATTAATCTTAAGTGGCACTTAAGATCCGCTAGTGATTTACAAAGGAGGCTGTATATGGAGCAAGAGAGTATTGTGGGATAAGCTCATTGTTAGATTGGCTGTCCTTTTAGATCTTGCTCTCACTTCTTGAAGATGATTCAGACTAGCAGATTGAAATCTGCTGAGTCCACTAAAACACGTTGATCTCCATTCTACCTGCTCCAAGGCTAAGTGCTCAAGGGTGTTATGAAGTTTATTGAAACTGACAAGTTACTCTTCAGCGTGTCTTTGTATCTTAGCCAGGGCGTCCTACATTCCTGTAGCCCTGATCTAACTAGCTGTACATTAGGATCTTAGGTATCCTGTCATCAGTCATTCTTAAGACATGACCAGTCCACTGTAACTGAGACTGTATGAGAAAAGTCTTGATTCCTCCAATATTACACCTGTTAAACAGGTCTACATTAGATGTCCTATCTTGAAGGCTAACTCCATAGATGGCATGCAGACAGCTCTTATGGAAAACATCCAGCTGGCATATATGGTACCTGTATGGAGTCCATGACTCTGAGCCGTACAAAAGGATGGCAAGGACAACAGCTCTGTAAACCCAAATTTTTTATCCAGTCGAATACCCCACTCATTCCACAAGCGATGGTGAAGTTTGCCAAAAGCACTGATATCCTTAATAATCTGATGCATAATTTCATCATCTAAAGATCCACTATAGTTGACTATGCTACCAAGATAGGTGAAAGACTTTACATAGTTCAGGGCTTTGTTTTCTACTTTCAGTGGTCTCTCTGGAAATTTGTAGACTGGGGGTTTTTGTTTCTCACCACAGAATTGCTTCAGAGTAGGACAAAGTTGGTGCACTATTTCAGTATTCTTTATGCTAAGTGTAAGACCAAAGGCTTTACATGCAGCAGAGAAATGATTTATTAGATGTCGGGCCTCCTCAAAGGATGTCGCAACAAGAGCAGCATCATCAGCAAACAACAAATCACAGATAATTTGTGTACAAATGTGGGTCTTGGCTTTGAAGCGCTGATGATTGAAGAGTCCACCAGTTGTTTGAAAATGAAACTTGACACCACTCTCTGTGTCTGCAAATGCATATTTCAGCATCACCAAGAAGAAAAGGGCAAAAATGACAGGGGCCATGACACACCATTGCTTGGTGCCATTCATGACACCAAAGGATTCTAACCGCATACCATCAGACATGATATTAGCTTTTATTCCTTCATGAAAGAAGATGATGACCGTTAGCATGTTTTCTGGGATGCTGAGTTTCCTTAAGACTTGCCAAAGTGCCTCTCGATTCACAGTGTCAAAGGCCTTCATCAAGTCCTCAAACACCATGTGCAACTCTTGGTTTTTCTCACAAACCTTCTCTGCAACTTGATGAAGAGAAAATATGTCAATGGTGCCACGACCCAACTGAAAACGACACTGCGATTCAGGATAGATGTCATCTACAAGGTGTATAATGATTCTGTTTAGAATCAGTTTAGCTAAGAATTTGACTGCAATAGAAAGGAGTGATATCCCCAATGATTATCACAGACTCACATGAAACCCTTGTTTTTGTAGAGGTGTTTGATAGAGGCATCTTTATAATCCTGTGGGACACAGCCTGCCTTTCATATCTCCACGAAAAGGAGATGTAACTTTTTTACCAACTTTTGACCACCATGCTTATACACTTCAGGTGGAATAGGATCCTTAGGAGTAGGTGATTTTCCAGATGAGATTTGTAATGGCTGCGTCATTAGTAACTGAAGTGGTGTTTAACAGTTTTGAAATGCTCTTTCCAGCGATCCAAAATGTCTGACATATCTGTCGAGAGTTTCACCATCTGCTGTGGAGATTGGAGCAACACCGCTTTTCTGAGAACTGAAAATTCTCTTGAAGCCAGCTTAGAAAGCCTTTACATTCTTCTTGGAGTTCAGTGGCCTTTTCAGACCACAAACACTCTTTCATGGCTCTGAGAGTTCATTGAACCTGACTTTTGCGCTTCTTGTAAGCAATCTTCTTAGCGAACAAGTTCTTGTCCTCAGTCCATGCTTTATGAGAAGAATGTATTTGATCTATAAGCTGCTGAACCTTTGTGTTATTGTCATCAAACCAGTCTTGATGTTTACGATGTGGTAGGCCAAGAACCTCCAAGGATGCAGAATGTGCAGAGCCTTCCAAGATGATTTGATATCATTGGTAATGTTTACAGAATCAAGTGCAACATCAAGTTTGTCAGAGAGTTCAATTTCCATTTCAGTCAATTTAAGAGGCAGTACGTTAATGCGCTTGGGCACTGTACATTTTATAATCCTTCACTTTTGCAGATGCATTGTAGCTTTACTTTGAAGTAGAGCATGATCTGACAGATAGCATGTTGTGTGAAATGAACGCATTATCATAAAATCTTTTATGTCCCGTCTTTTGGTGATGACATAGTCAATCAGATGCCAGTCTTTTGAATGAGGATGCATCCACGTGGTCTTACGACAGCTGGGTTGCTGATAGAAGGTATTAGTAACACTAAGGTCAAATTCCTTGCAGATAGTGTGAAGGCGTAATCCATTAGAATTCACATGACCAATATTATGTTGACCTAAAACACCCTTCCAAGAATAATAATCATTGCCAACATGAGCATTGAAGTCACCTATAAGGATTAACTTATCCTTAGGTTGAACTTTGGAGATGACATCCCAAAGGAAATCATAAAAATCATCTTTTTCTTGCTCTGAACTACCTAAGTTTGGAGCATAGCAGCTAACTATTGTCACACTGGTGTTGCACTCCAGATTGAGAGTTAATGTCATTATACAATCTGATACACCTTTAGGTAAGGAAGGCAGTGAGCTTAGCAAGGTTGGACTTCATGGCAACGCCAACACCAGAAATGCATGGCTCTTTCTCAGTTCTGCCAGCCCATAAAAATATGTATCCACATTTTTCTTCCTTAATCTGAGAATTGCCAGCCAGAGGTGTTTCCCTAATGGCTGCTATGTCGATGTTTTACTTCTTCAACTCGAGAGACACAAGAGCTGGTTTACGCTCTGGTAGAGAATCATTGTCCTGGAGGGTGCAAACATTCCAGGATCCAAAATGAAAATTCTTCTTATATTTCTTTTGATCTTCCTTGCTGTTTCGACTGTGTTATTGGATAACCAGACAGCTGCAGTGGGCTGAACTGTGTGTATAAGAATGAATGAATCAGGGTAAACCACCAGAAAACCCAACAAGTGGTTTTATTAAAGTGATGAATGCTTGTGCGAAACCATTTTTTGGAACTATTGATACACTCAGTCAGTGCAAATAAATGCCACAGACGAAGCAGACAATAGACCTCAGGCTTTTCATGTAAGAGTTTTCCATCTCCTAGACCAGTTGTGTTCTATAACACTAAAGAGCCTAATCAGCCCTGGTAGGCACTATTTGCCTATAGCTGGGACCCTAACAGATGCTACTACCCCAGGTCATATATATATATATATATATATATATATATATATATATATATATATATATATATATATATATGTATCTATCTTCTTATAAAATGCAGATTGTGTGGGTGTGTGTGTGTGTGTCTGTACGTTTATATATTGGATCGGATTTCCTACATTTTTCAACCGATTTCAACAAAACTTCACAGAATTACGTAAAATTACCTTGCGGTGGTTCTAACAGTGCCAAAAATTGGAAAAACACAATTGTTTTTGCACAAAATCAATTTGAAAACATGATTAAGAGGCATCACAAGAATGAAAGGGGGACAACTCATATCGAGTTATACTTATTATAAAACCCAGGTTGTTTTTGTGTGTGTTCATTTATATATGGGATCAGATTTCCTACATTTTTCAACCGATTTCAACAAAACTTCACTTTTTATTT
>CAHIKZ030001147.1:1447500-1530000 GCA_903632075.3 Acanthosepion pharaonis
TTCATACATTCTTTTTTTTTTCTTTTTTTTTATAGATACAAATATTTAAGTAAATGCTCTGTTTATAATAAACAGTATTAAACAACATTTACCAGCCTGAATATCCAAGAAATTTTCACAGAAAATATTTGTCCTCGAACCTGTATCGGTGGCCGAATATTTTCTGTGAAAATTTCTTGGACATTCAGGCCAGTAAATGTCGTTAATACTGTTTATTATAAACAGAGCATTTACTTAAATATTTGTATCTATAAAAAGAACGCATAAATATAAAAAAAAAATGTCTTAAAATAAATGTCAGACATTGTCCATTTCATAATATATTTTTACACAAACTTTCCATCCTACAGAAATGTATATCATGAATGGCCTACATTAGACTGACATTCTGGTATTCAAATTCAATAGCAAGGCATCTGAAAAAATGATAGAGAAGGAAAATTCTAACTTGCAATGCTAGATCACCACAGCTGAAAAAAATTAATTATATATATTTATTGTTATAATATAATTATATTATTGTCGAACAATCATGTGGTCAAGATAAACACTCAGTTGTGGAGCAAGCTGAGTGAATACTAATTCAACATTGAGAAAGAGAGCTATTTATGGTGCAATGGAGCATCTCATTATTCTAAAGTGGGATAGTCCATTGCTTGGGCTGTGATTGGCTGCCGGTACCTGAGTGGAAGTATTTCTATATATAGATACCAGCTTGATTTCTCAGTTAGTTTGCAGGGTTTGTATTAAGTTACAATCTGCTTTATTTTTGTCTGCCAGCTGGATGCTAGCTGGGACTCTTACGCCGGTAAGTGTTGTTTATTGTATTGTTATTCTACAGAAGCCCCTTTAGTCTTGGGGTTCAGCACATACTAGCCCATATATAAATTTGTCAATGCACTTAACCCAATTTTTATTTGTTAATCACACAAATCAAATATGTTTCCATCTTGACAGAGTTTAAAAACGTTTGTATAACCTTGTAGTTAATGACTTGTTTTCCCCCCTACAACCTCTTACCCAAGAATATTTGCACGTGAGTAAATGTAACGAGCATGACTGGAATTTGAACCTGGCTCTCTGATTTTTCAATTCAAACCATTACACATTACTCAATTGTGCCTTCCAATACCTTGTCCTCTTCTAATATTGTCCATTTTGATTTGAAAATTGTGTGTTGCACCAATCATTGCTCTAAGGCAATCATTCCCTAAGACGACAGACTTTCTTCAATCTTTTAGACACCATGTCTCTCCAACATAAATGGCAACAGAATGTAGCTAATGGATAGAATAATTTTACACTAAATATCTCTTTTCTTTTCCATATCTTCTCTTTTGGTTTATCAAATGTCGATGATGTTAAACCTATTCATCTGTTTATATCTGCTAATCTTTCAGAGATTACTCATTCCAAGAGTGTAAACATGTTTACATTTTCAACATCATTTCCAACTGTAGTTATTTCATCAAAACAAGGAAAAATTACTTGGCATTTGTTTTCATGCCACTTTTGTTTTGTAGACTTTTCCTTAGTTTGTATTATATTTTTTGTTTTATTTATTTATTTATTTATTTATTTTGAGTTTATATTATATTTATTTGTTTATTTTTAATGAGTGCTTAGATGTCAAATTAAATATATATTTATATGCCTACATTTAACCATTATTTCAGTTTTATTCTTTAACAGTTTATTTTGGTTTTGAAAACTAATTATTGTTAATTTTTCATCTAAGCATAATTTACAATTTTTAATGTTATAACTGTATGGGCTGCTCTTTTTATCGTTTCCCATTTGATTTTAGTGGAGATATTGTTTTTTTTTTGGCTCCATATGTATTTTAATGGGGTTGTATTGTTTGTGTATTTTTATTTCATATGACATTTTGTGATTACAATATCTTTAAAGATTTTTTTCTGTGGCCACTATGTAAATTTTTTGTCTGTGTTAATGTTATTATTTACAATAGCTTTGTATATGATGTCATTGGTTAAACATTTATTGTTAAGTGGATATTTTCTTTGTTTCTGCAGTTACATTTAATGGTGTTATTTAGCTGCATGTTATTGTTAATGTTGTTGTAATTGTTATAATTGTTTTTGCCAAGTATTTTTTTATTGTGCTTCATATTTTCTCTATGTTATCCATGCAGTTGTAGCTAATTTTGATGTATTTTTGTTGATAATTTTTGATAATTTCCTATTTTTAGGGAAGTGTTTGTCACTTATTTCAAAAAATATTTTCCCTATTTTTGTTTTTATTTTATTGTTGCATGATGAGGGGGTTATATATATATATATATATATATATATATATATATATATAAAATAAAAAATTTTAAAAAAATCCAGACGACACCCATTCAACGGATGTCAGTTTTCATTGAAAAATACATCCCTACCCCTTACCAAATTGTAGCTAATAACTGATACAATGATACTGACATAAGGAAAATCAAGACATCCCTTGTCTAATCGAAGTAGAATATTCTGTAACCATGGAAATGTGATTTTAGCTGTGTCTTTAAAACCCAGTAATTTTTAAAAGTTACTTCAAAATTCGCTTGAAGATGAAATGGAACTAATGCTTTTAATTTAATTGCAAAATTAAATTCGGGGTTTTTAGCTTCTATTTTTGAAACATGGTTAGAACTGTGTAGTGGAAAAAACCATATTTTAAATCAATTAATTTATAATATATATATATATATATATATATATATATATATATATATTTTTCTGTTATTTTTGTTTGAATAGTTTTCATTTTTGTATTCTAGTTTGAATACCCACTGCTTGTTAGAACTGATTCATTTTGATTTATTTTGATTGAATATTTTAGGTTATTGTCATTGCTCAAATGTTCTGTTTATATTATTCTCAGTATCATTCTGTAGAACCACATTTCTGCTGCTTCAAGTCTTTTCTACATCTGCGGGATCATCCAGCATTCACTACCATATATGAGGACTGATATTATGTGACTGTTCAGTACTCTTTTCTTTGTTTCTGATAAAGCAATTTTTTCATTAATTTTATTCTAGCTGCTATCCATTATATCACCCACACACCCTCCCTCCGATAAGTGAAAATATCTTATAATGTTTTCAACTGAACAATCCTTAGAAAATTTTCTAAAGACAGATTTCCCCAAGTGTCCAATAATCAGTTTTCAATTTGGAAAAGGAAATTATTCCCCAAATAAAACCTGTCAACAACTTAGCTTCCCCAATGTGGCTTAACAGCCGTTGAGAGATTGACAATGTTTAACGAGATAATACAGTAAATATATCACCAGCTATAATTAAGAAATAATTATTTATAATTAATTTTTTTTCTTCTACAAGTAATTGTCTGGCAATTTTCAAAAGCAAATCCTGTCACTCAAAATATTTAAAAAAAAAGAGCTCATAGCAGATATAATAATGACATCTTTAACAAACACAAAAAAGAAAATTCATCACCAGAAAATAAGGCATAGTGATTATATCAAATGTACATTTGGATCTTCAAAAATTTAAAACCAATATTTGTTGATATCTTCTGTTTTCTTAATTCTTGTTCTTTTATTGTTTTCTCCTTAATAGTATATTTTTCTCATATTCTCTAAACCTTGTTAGCCCCTTCAATCTTATTGACTTTCAGTATCTGTCTATATTTCTAAGATGAGGTATTATGTACACTATTTACATTATTCAGACTATTGTCCTCATCTTTGTCACCATATTTATTACTAAGTTTCGGCCCTTCAGTATCTGTCTATATTTCTGAGATGAGGTATTATATACCCTATTTACATTATTCGGACTATTGTCTTCATCTTTGTTGCCATATTTTTTACATTTCGGCCTTTCAGTATCTGTCTATATTTCTGAGATGAGGTATTATGTACACTATTTACATTATTTGGACTATTGTCCTCATCTTTGTTGCCATATTTTTTACAACGTTTCGGCCTTTCAGTATCTATCTATATTTCTGAGATAAGGTATTATGTACACTATTTACATTATTCGGACTATTGTCCTCATCTTTGTCGCCATATTTATTACTAAGTTTCAGCCCTTCAGTATCTATCTATATATCTGAGATGAGGTATTATGTACACTATTTACATTATTCAGCTATTGTCCTCATCTTTGTCGCCATATTTATTACAACGTTTCGGCCTTTCAGTATCTGTCTATATTTTTAAGATGAGGTATTATGTACACTATTTACATTATTCAGACTATTGTCCTCATCTTTGTCGCCATAATTAATACTAAGTTTCGGCCTTTCAGTATCTGTCTATATTTTTAAGATGAGGTATTATGTACACTATTTACATTATTCAGACTATTGTCCTCATCTTTGTCACCATATTTATTACTAAGTTTCGGCCCTTCAGTATCTGTCTATATTTCTGAGATGAGGTATTATATACCCTATTTACATTATTCGGACTATTGTTTTCATCTTTGTTGCCATATTTTTTACATTTCGGCCTTTCAGTATCTGTCTATATTTCTGAGATGAGGTATTATGTACACTATTTACATTATTCGGACTATTGTCCTCATCTTTGTCGCCATATTTATTACTAAGTTTCGGCCCTTCAGTATCTGTCTATATTTCTGAGATGAGGTATTATGTACACTATTTACATTATTCGGCTATTGTCCTCATCTTTGTCGCCATATTTATTACAATGTTTTGGCTGTTGTACGCTCCAGCCTTCTTCAGGTGGTTGGAATCCTGAACTGAACCCTTTATTTTGCACACTGGGGTAGACTGTTCTAGTTCCACATGCCATATTTAATGGATGTCAGTTATCTCCTGTTAATTCCCCTTTCCAAGTTCCCTATTGCCTTAACCGGGTATTGAACTCACACTCTAGCTAACTAACACCTTTATCCACTGTGCCATGTGTCCTCAAGACTGTTCTAGTTCCACATGCCATGTTTAATGGATGTCAGTTATCAGTTATCTCCTGTTAATTTCTCTCTGAATGTTCTCCAATGTCTTAACCGAGTATTGAACTCACACTCTTTGGGCCCTGTCACTGGATCTAACTGATCCACTGTGCCATGTGTCCTCAATATCTATAGTACCATTTATTGTTGACTCCATTTGGTTACAGTGTTTAAAATGGTTGGCCATCATCATAATTCTTTTTTAGTGATTTGAGAGTTCATACAGGGATTGTTGTGTTCCTTCTGGTTAATGGAAATCAATTCATTGCGTTCATCCTTTCTTTTTTTTCTTCTGGAGTTGTACGTCAGGTCAAACTCACAGTCAATGAATCACCAACCCTTGCACCTCGAACTGCTACCTCGAATCAAGTTCCTCTCCACTGCGGCATCTCTAGTCTCATACGTGGTTTTCTTCTTTTTATTGGGGCTGACACATCCATGTTTCCTGTTTGATTTTTGGCGGGACATGTTGTCATTGGTTGATTTTTTATGATGTTCACTGACCCACATAAACTAAATCCAGATTCATGTCCATTACCAAGGATAGGAACAATAGAAGGAAGAAAAGGAAGAAAAGAGGGAGAGAGACTTTTCTTTGTCACTCACTTAGGAAAGAGGAAAGTGTATATTTTCATATGGTGTTATTACTACCTAATCCTACTACAGAACTATCAAAAATGCTTAAAGGCAATAATCAAGAATAAAAGTTACACAATTGATTACTGAGGCTAGAGGGCCAATAATTTTGTCCTATGTTAAACGTTTTTTGGTGCTTTTTGTATTATTGCTTGACATTAAAATAAAAATGTTGTTGTGGGCGTCACTGCACATTCTTTCAAATCCATTATTTAATCATTTGTGAAAAAATACACATGAAGTTTCCATGAAAATTTGAGGTATTATAGCTTTATTTGTAATTATGGAAGTTGGGGTGAATAATTCTGTCCACAGCTGTATGCATATATGATGTGAATCTAACAGAATGGTAAAGTTAAAACAATTTAGAAAAAATTTATATGTTTCATTATTGATAAGAATCCATCATCAGTTTCTTCATCTGGTAACTTAAGACCACCATTGAAACTTGTCAAAGTTAAAATTTCCTAAATTGTGTCTCATTCTCTCCCTCTCTCTCTCACTCTCTCTCTCTCACACACACACAAAGGGAATCAATAAGCCTGATAGAGTTATGTTGAATTTTGACCTAAAATTGTTACTGTATAATGTTTGATCTTCATAGTCCATAACAGAACTAAGGGCATCAACAAGAAAGAATTTTGAAAAATAATTAATTTTATGTAAAATAAATGCTTTCAAATATTTTTTCATCATTTGGCTATAGACTTACAGATGAAACATTAATATTCATCAATAAATTAAGAGCAGTAACAAAGAAGGAAAATACATTTGTCATATAAAATAAATGATTTTTTCATAAATAGAATACAGATTTATGGATGTGCTTATGTAAGATTAATATTCATCAATGAATTAAGAAGGAAGGAGATTATGTTAAAAAAATATTTGTTGAACGAAATGAATGTTTTTAGAGATAAAATAAAAAAATTATATATATATATAAATTTGTGGATGGAGCATTAACTTCATAGTCTTATGATGAAAAAATAAATAAATAAAAACATTTTATATATATATATATATCTATATATTGTTATGGTCCAGGTCCTTGTACCACAGTGATGGTCCAAGGTATAACCAATAAAGAAGAACTCAAACATGGATATGGAATAACACAGATATATTACAAACAGGAATATATACAGAGAAGTAGAAAGTGTTAGTACGAACAATCAGGTTTAGTAGGGAGAACAATGTAGTCTCGACCAGTATCACTATTCCAATGACTTGTAGTAATTGTCTGAATGCGACTCTGTTTCGGACTGCCTCTGACTGGACTGACTGACTTGCTCGCTCTGACTGACTGACAGACAGACTCCTGATGGACCTCACTCCAGACTTCAGACTGAACTCCTTGCTTCCTCTTGAGGCGCAGTATTTATTACGTATGGAATAGTCCATTATGTTATCATGGGTAAGGTCCCATAACATATATATATATATATATATATTTATTTATTTAGTTGGATTGATGTGAGTTTCTGACCCTGGGTTTCATGCTATATGCGATCGTCAAACAAAATGATTAATTTTTAAATTTTAGATTTATATATGGTTGCATATATCTATGTTTTTATGGTAGCGGGAGGAAAAATTGTTGTTGGAAACTTACTCATACTTACGCAAACATACATACATACATGCATGCTCACTCATTAGAGCTCACACAAACATAAACATATGTGGACAGTGTAGGACAGGGCACATATGCACATCCATGTGTTGTTACGTACATATGTATGCAATTAGTTGCTGTATTTAATGTTGCATTGTGTGGCGAATGTCTTTCGTCAGTTGGCGTGTCATCGCACAGGTCGTTTGTCTATATTGTTCGGTGAATAATGTACACACACAAACACACACATAAGGTGTGTATGGTAATTATACATACCAATGGCTTCCCATACTCAACACTTTCACAGTTTTCACTTTCATGTGGTCATGTGTGATGTCATGGGCCACTGTGCGATTTTCACTTCCAGTGGCTCGTATGCCCAAGTTAGTCATTTCTTCCATGCAAACAAAACAGATTATCACTGTTGCTATGTCTGTGTATTGTTTAATTTATTGTAATGTACTTGTCATCTCTGATGATGGCTTATGTAAGCCGAAAGCTTAGATAGGATTAAAAAACATGTATCAATATGGGGATTTTCTTTTGTCTTTCAATGATAATGTTATTAAGCTTATCAGACAATTTGAAAGTAATTTGCTTAAAATAAATAGACAAAACTTGTCTATATTATTTAATGAAACATGCATTATATATATATATATATATATATATATATATATATATATATATATATATATAAAATATATAGAAAATAGGAAGGAACTGGTTAGGTAAATAATCCAAAGTCCCTTAGTATTTTAGTTATTATTTTTTAAAAATAGTGCTCGATATCTGATGAGTGGGCTATGGATTAAACAAGTTATTATATTGTATGTTAGTTCTTAGCTAATATAATTCAAACCAAAAATCTGATGATGCCTACAAAAAACCGTTAACTCGTGTCTATTGTTTAATTGATTATTATTATTTAGAAGCTTAATTATGTGCAATTTCTCATGGAGGCATAAAGGGCATGGGTCATCCCAAGTTTTACATGTTCTAGCCTTGTTTATAATTTTCCATTTAACTTTAGGTGTCCTATTTGTTTCCTTCAGATGCCAAAAATATTTAGATAGGGAAGTCTGATTTCTTTTGTTTATATTATTGAAAGAGCACTTATGCTGCCTCCATCTATCTTTAAAATCATTCTTCGTGGACCCAATGTATATTTTATTAGTGCTAGGGCTCTCAGTGGATGATATAGTACATTGGTATACCACAGATTTAATGCAGCATTTATTTTCTAATGGGCAGTCTTCTAGGTTTCTACAGTTACATAATTTTTCCCTTTTATTGTCTGATTTAAGTGCAGGGTTTTTATTAATACTGTTTATGCATGGGGGTTTGTTCAAGATCTTATTATTGTGTTTTTTATTATACGTTCAAGATTTTCAGAGCAGCTGTAACTCATTTTTAGGGTGTTCTATATATATATATATATATATATATATATATATATATATATAATTATTTATTTAAAAATATGATTCCAACGCTACATAAGAGTTCTCATGTTTCAAAACAACTTTTGTATCGAGCACTATTTTTTTAAAATAATAACAAAAATTTTTGTATCAAGCACTATTTTTAAAAAAATAATAACAAAAATACTAAAGAACTTTGGATTATTTACCTAACGAGTTCTTTCCTATTTTCTATATATTTTTACACACACACACACACACACACACATAAGGTAAAGGGTTAATGTGTGGTGTAAAGGGTAAGAAGTGAAATTCATAGAGCTGTATAGGTAAGATAAAGGCTAACCCTAGATTTGTAGTGATTGGGAAAACATCCTCCCCAGAGCTTGTTCTACAAAGCAGTTGTTCTTGGGAAGAAGCTGTCCAAAGGGAACTTACTTCTTACTACAAAGGAAATGTGGATAATTCTCCCTTGTGCACGTGCCAGGGTGAGTCCCAGTTAATTTCCCATCAAGATCAATAGATGTGTGTTTTTTTTTAATCAATTCACCTAAAGCAAGGTGATAAGGCACAAGGGTCTACTGGGAGTGAAAGAGAATTAGAAGACTTTAGAAGGAACCAGAAACCCACTCCCAAACAAGAAACAAGGGATAAACTTCTACTCCTGTTCAAAAAAATCAAGAAGTGTGAACCGGTTAATACATGAACCTATCTACTCCTAGGAGAAAAACAATAAATAAATGAATGATAAATAAAATTTCCAAGTTTATGTTGAGACATCATAAGTATAGAGTTGAAGTAGACTTTAGACGGAACCAGAAACCCAATTCTAAACTTTTTTATTCAAAAATTGAATAAATACAATAAAAAATTAAGCAAACAGACCTTGTTAATTTGTTTTAATCAAGCTTTAATATATATATATATATATATATATATATATATATATATATATATTAGGTTGGTGCAAAAAAAATGTCGTCTTTTGGCGTTCAACTTAACGTCAAAAAAGGACATTATTTTTGCACCAACCTAATATATATATTAAAGAAAAAAATAATGTTGGTTGAACCAACATAAAACATGCCTAAACCTAAAACTCTTATCCAGGTACAGTCTCAAATAAAACCAACAATACTGATAAAAGAAAGAAAAAAAGGCCTAAAAACAAACTTACCTACACAGTAAAGTGCTCAAAGTCCAGCTTGCCTAGACTGAGCAAAGAATACTTATCAACGTTAAATCCAATGAAACTTATCTTGGACTGACTTTAATTGTCTTTTAGGGTCAGATTAATTAAAATTAATAGATTTATCTAACTTTGATAAAATGTAAATGTGAAAGTCAGTTACAAGATAATTCCTTTGAACTTGATCTGTTAACTATTGTTGCTCTAGTTTTCTTATTGAGCACTTTCTTTGCAAAAATCTACTTGGCTTTAAATTCATTAAATTCTAGTAATTCACATCTTATTGATTTGTATCATTATTATTATTACACACACACAAAATGGTCAGCTGAAAAGTAAATGAATACAGGTTTCAGAACATTAAACAAATAATGATTTACTATTACAAGTCCTAATTAACCCATAGCTGGTGGGAGAAGATGAGAATTCATGTTTTTCCCAAGGATATTTGCATGCAAGGGAATATAATGAACAAAAATGGAGTTACAACTTGTCTCTCCAATTTCCAATTCTGAGTCATTATCTATTGCACCACCTGCATATCCAAGCTTACAGCATCCGGTATTCCCAAGTGGCCACTCATCTAGGTAATGACCAGGATGGACATTGCTTAACCAGTGGAATATATATATATCTTATACCAATGGTTTTCCATACTTAATACTTCTTGTTTTCACTCTTGCATGGTCATGTGTGATGGCATGGGCTGATTTTCACTTCCAGTGTCTCATATGCATGAGTTTGTCACTTGGAAATCATCCATGTAAATATAAACAGACTATCATTATTGTTTTGTCCATATATTGTTTAATATGTTTTAATGTAATTGTCATCTTTGATAATGGCTTATGTAAGCTGAAAGCTTAGATAGTATTAAAAAATATGTATCAATATTGTGATTTTCTTTCTTCTTTTAATGATAATGTTATTAAGCTTATCAGCCAATATGAAAAGAATTTATATAAAATAAATAGACAAAACTTTTTTTATATTATTTAATGAAACATGCATCAATATATATATATATATATATATATATATATATGACAATAAAAATGAAAGTTAAAAAAAAAAGCAACTAAATACATTCAAGCCCAATTTTGAAAAATAAATTTTATGATGTTCATCCTGTATAAGGCCTGATAACCATTCAAGGTAGAGGGTTACAGAGTAAGAGGAACAGTTTAGGAGGATAGGTGGGGAAGATAATGGTTAACCCTAGACTTGAATAGGTTAAGATTATAGTGATCAGAGAAGCATCCACTTGGGAGTTGGTTCCACAAAGCAGCAGTTCATAGGAAGAAGCTGTTCAAGTGGAACTTACATCTCACTAATGGAATACAAAGAGAAAGAGGTTGTTTTGCTACAATGTGTCTAGCATGATGGGTCATAGACATGAAGGCTAGAAATGGTGGAACTAAGGAATGTGGGTGGGGAAAATAACGGTTAAACCTAGACTTGAAACAAAAAAATGTCTTAAAATAATTGTCGGACTTTGTCCATTTCATAATGTGTGACATCATTTATTTACATTTGGGTACACATCGAGCAGATATGTATGTACAAGAGAAAATCATGGAGAATTGTAATTTAAAAAAAAGTAAAATCAACCTTGCTAACTAAAACGCTCCTCTGTGGCTCAATCAGTAAAAGCACGTCAGGGAATATGACGATTCCATATAGGATACAGGTTCGATTCCTGTCGAAGGGCGCATATTTTCTATGAAAATTTTTCAGACATTCAGGCCGGTAAATGTCGTTAATACTGTTTATTATAAACATAGCATTTACTTGAATATTTGTATGTATAAAATGAACGTATAAACATAAAAAAATGTCTTAAAATAAAAATATATCATAGAATTGTTAATGAAATAAATTGGATGAGTTCCAAAATCATTAAAAAATTTAGTTGGAGTGTTTCAGGATTTACACAAAAAAAGCATCATCTAAAATTTTTTTTATAGACACGGTAGAGGGGAAACATGCATAATAAAGGTGCCTTTCTTTCTTTCTTTCTATGTGCCGTGTCCTTTCAGGGCGTAGGCAATCATGGCTCTTCACTTCTGTATATTCCTTGCAGCTCTCAACAAGTTCCTTCCTTCTGCCACCTTCCCCAGACTACGTTCTGTCATCCGCTTGCTTAAGGCCACTAGGTATGTCATGCATTGTTTTCCCTTGTCTCTCTTTCCCTCTATTTGACCCGTGAGTATCAGATTCTCCAGGCCCTTCTTCCTCATCATGTGCCCCAGAAATTTTAGCTGCCTCTTCCTGATGGTAAGTATAAGCCTCCTCCTTGTTTGCAGCCTCTCTAAGACTTTATCATTGCTCACACGCTCAGTCCATGATATCCTTAGCATCCTTCTGTAGAACCACATCTCCACTGACTCGAGTCTCTCTTCATCTTCAAGGAAATCATCCAGCATTCATTATTATATTTTCTTAATCCTTTGCACTCTGTATGTGACTTCATTTGTTGCACAAAAGGTTTATCCTGCTACTGAAGGTGACTCTGATCCCTTAACAATAGTGTGTTTGAAAATTTATACTTGTGTTGTCATATCCTGCTATGGCTACAGAAAACAACTTAAAGTGAAATTAACAATAAGGATACTGCAATTGAGAGGCCTTAAAAAAGAATGCAGTGGAAAGGGAAGGTGTTAGTTAGATTCAGTGACAGGACCCAAAGAGTGTGAGTTCATTACCCGGTTAAGGCAGTGGAGAACTTGGAGAGGTGAATTAAGAGGAGATAACTGATAACTGACATCCATTAGACATGCCATGTGGACCTAGAACAGTCTGCCCCAGAGAGTGAAATAAAGGGTTCAGTTCAACATTCCAACCACCTGAAGAAGGCCGGAGCATACAATGACTGAAACATTGTAATAAATATGCTGACAAAGATGAGGACAATAGTCCGAATAAGGTAAATAATGTATAAGTATAACCAGTTTTGCATATTCTCAACTAAACGAAGAATGATAGTGTCAATCTAATTAGAAGCAATGCGTGTTTCTGTGTGTGATATTAGATTGATAAATGGTTAAGATTCTTCTCTGCAAAATTGGAAGATGCAACCTGAAGCTTGGTGTATCACTGTCTCTGCAATGCCTGATGTGACCCTTGGAAGAAGGTCATCCATATGAGGTCAAGAGAGAGCCACATCACTTCCGTGGTTGCCGACCTATCCTGCTGAAATGAGCACTTCCAATGCCTACCTCCTTTGCCCAACTCTAATCACTCCACCACCACCACCACCACCACCAGTAGTGATTTTTGTACTGACCCAAGTAATGAAGGCCCTCCACAAGCTTAAGGACAACATCACCAAGACCTGGCCTCTCAGCAAGACCCTCATCTCTCCTATTGATGGCTTTGAGTCCTACACCCTCAGAAACATGGTGCACCGATCTTGTATATAATGAGGATCTCCACCAGAGGATCACCCTGCCAAACATCCTCTGCACCATTGTTCACTGCTATATTCACTGGATTGGTCATGTCCTGTGATGATCTGATAATGACCTCTTGCAGTGTCATTGACCTGCAAACTAGTGATGACCTCATGTAGCCACTGGGAGGTGGTCATCTTCCAGGATCTCCAGCAGATTAATCTGGTGCTGTAGGACGTTCTGACTCTCTGCCAAGACTGTTAGAGCTGGATAAGAGCACTCATGGGCTCAACAACGTAAGAGAATTAGCAATAACAGTCTTTTAGTGACTTGGATTATGGAAGACCAAACTAGACACTATAACTCTTTTTGTTAATACAGACTGATCAAGCTTTTATAGATGTTATCTGAAAATTTAATAAAATGGAACTGTCAGCTAACTTTTTTCATATTTTGTTCAACCGGAAATTTCTTTCTCACCTCTAATCTGTTTCTTTATGAAACATTCACAGTTTGGGTCTGTATCCTCAGGTTATTTCTTGAGTTCTTTATACAATTTGGTGCTTTTTTTTTTTTGTCCATCCTGTGAAAAATGTTTCAAGTATCTATTGTTTTCTCTCATCGTCTTGAAAGACATAACCTTAGATCAATTCCTGTCTCAAATTCCAAGACAAGTTATTGATTAAATCAGTACAGGTTCATATATGTAGAACACAGTGGAGAATAAACTCACTTTACTAGAAATTGATTCATAGACAAACTGAATGAAAAAAGATATTGGATATTGTCCAGATCAAATCAGCTTCCAATATCATCAATGATTAGACCATGTCAAGGTTAACTATAGAAGTAACAGCTTTTTGCTACTATTACATGGGCATGTAAAGTAGTTGAGAATGGTTGTCCAAAGGCCTTACCTATCTACTCTTTTGATTGAACCCTATCAGAGTCGACTATGGAAGTAACTGCTTGTCACTACTACTGCTTGTGCAGGTAATGTAGTTATAAGAGGATGGTTTTCCTAAGTCCTCACCCATCCACTCCCTTGATTGGATTCTGCCTAGGTTGACTATGCATGTAGCATCATTTTGTTATTACTGCCCAGACAGGTAAGGTAGATATGGGAATTCTTACTCAACTACTGTTTTCTCTGTCGACCATCATTGCATGCTCAAGACATTTTGTTAACATTCCTGACAATGGGACCTAGTGCAGGGAAAAGTGCATTCATGCTTTATATATATATATATATATATATATTCAACACTATCACTTGATAAGACACTGGAAGTGTTGAAACAAAATGGTTATTTTTGTAGTGATTTTATAACATATTTATGTTATAATTTTCAAATAATTATATACATATATATAATGTAAATTATTTTCAAATAGAGTATATTTGTAAAGGAAGAAAATGAATAAAAAGACAAGAGGAAAAACTATTCTTAGCCAATACATTTTGTCTTCTGATGGACTTTATCAAGGCAATATTTCGATAAAGTCCCTCAATGGACAAAATGCAGCAGCTAAGAATAGTTTTTTCTTTATATATATATATATATATATATATATATATATATATAAACACACACATACTGTTAAATAGGAATAAAGTGACTCTACCGACACTTGAGTTTGAACATAGATCGCCAGGGAGCAAACACAGGTGATCCCATTATTGAATTAAGAAGACCACATGACCATAGAGGAAATGCATATATGTAGAAAGTAGCTGATGACTACCAATCGCTATTTCTAGTCTATCCTCTATTACTATACGGACTAATATTCTCTACTCTATTCACTATACTATTTCTCTATTCAGATCACTACATGGATTACTATTCAAGCAATTATTAGCAAGCAAGTACTATTAGTGCTAGTGTTATTTGAAAGCATCTGACACCAGTATTGTTCAACGCCATGCTATAGTTTGTATCTTTGATTACAAAGTCTCTACTACAACAAACATTATGAAAGTGTCAAAGAGTATTCATTGGCATCACAAAAGTGTCAAAAAAGTGTTCATTGACATCACAAAACACACACACACACACACACACACACACACACACACACACATATATATATAATTATTTATTTAAAAATATGATTCCAACACGCTACATATGAGGTCTCATGTTTCAAAACAAGAGCCAAAAACTTCAATATAATTATAGAGCTTACTTTAATTCAATTTAATTCAAATAATTATATTGAAGTTTTCGGCTCTTGTTTTGAAACATGAGACCTCTTATGTAGTGTGTTGGAATCATATTTTTAAATAAATAATTATATTTATGCTCTACTTTTGTATCGAGCACTATTTTTTTTAAAATAATAGCAAAAATACTAAAGAACTTTGGATTATTTACCTAACAAGTTCTTTCCTATTTTCTATATATTTTCACACACACACACACACACACACACACACATATATATATATATATATATATATATATATATATATATATTTTAACTCTGGAGTCAGGGTTCTGAATTAATATCAATCTGCTAAGTAACAAATTTTTATATTTTTATTTATCCTATACACACACACACATATATATACAGTATTCATCCTCTCCTCTCTCTCTCTCTCTCTCTATATATATATATATATATATATATATATATATATATATATATATATATATAATTTGTTACTTAGCTGATTGATATTATATACAGAACCCTGATTCCAGAGTTTTGTAGACAAATCTTTTTTTGTAATGGTTCAGTTCACTTGTCAAGAGATATCAACAATTGACTGCCGATTTTCTCATTTTTGTTATATGCCCTGTTTATTCAGAGTCTGTCTATATTTCTCAAGGACACATGGCACAGTAAATAAAGGCGTTGGTTAGATCCAGTGACAGGACCCAAAAAGTGTGAGTTCAATACCTGGTTAAGGCAGTGGAGAACTTTCAGAGGAAAATTAGCAGGAGATAACTGATAACTGACATCCATCAAACATGGAACTAGAACAGTCTATCCCAGTGAGCGAAATAAAGGTTTCAGTTTGAAATTCCAATCACCTGAAGACGGCCAGAGCGTACAACGGCTGAAACGTTGTGATAAATATGGCAACAAAGATGAGGACAATAGTCCGAATAATGTAAATAATGCCCTGTTTATTGTTGTCAGGTTGATTTTTTTTCTTTTTTTTTTTTTTCTTGTGTACACACATGTGCATGTCCGTATGTGATGACAATAATATTGTATTTCACCAAAAACAATCAACTATGATAATTCTGGAAGATAATGTTTTTAAGACGAGCAGTCTTTGTGCCTGGTATAAAGAGATCATTAATAATAATAAATTTGTCTACTTATGAATGTCTAGACACTAAGTTTAGGGGAATTGCATCCACTCTTCAGTAGAGTCCATCTTGCTCATTTACAAATCTGCCATTCTTCAGTGCATTGAAAACTGCTGCCATATGTGGTCTGGTGCTTCTGCTATTCATCTTGAGATTCTTGGCAAAATCCTAAGAATGATCTGTAATGAAATCAATTCTCACTTGGCATCTCAACTATATATATTTGTGTATTTAGGCAGCAATTCTTCTTTCATGCTCATTTCATTGAATACGATAGACAAGGAGCTTTTATTAAGTTTTTTTATACAATTTCTCATGCAATCTAATAATTTTTTCGTTTAGGATGATAAATTATATAAAAACTGTCCAATTGTTCTTTTTATCCAAATGCTTTCAGCTATACATTTAACCATTTTCAAGGTTGAAATATATTAAACTCTTAACAAGAAATAGTTTGTTATATATATGTATATATGTATGTATTTATATAATGTTTTCATTTTCAAAACACGGTCAAGATATTGTGATCATGTTCATAGTTGATATTATTGAGTTTTGTTTTGTTGTTTTTATTAATGAGGCTTTCATTATTTTTAGCCTTTTTTTGCATGTAGATGATGCTATTATATTTGTGTTGTCAACAAGTATGTTACGAATAGGGTCTGGTCATATGAGAAATTGTATAAAAAAACTAAATCAAATCACCTTGTCTATCAATGAAATGTGCATATATATACATATATATATATATATAAACTGTACCTCTTATTCCTTACTCAACAACCTCCATCAGTAACCATTTTCCTTGTGTGGATCTTGGGCTTTGCATATATATATATATAGTCCATCAATGAGTAATGTACAAATTTTAGATCAGAATAAAATTGTTTACCATATTTTCTTGTGTATAATATGACTTTTGCATATTATAATATAATATGAACACTACTTTCTGAAGTTAAAAACATGCAATAAGTTACATCCTTGAATATAATAAAACCCTCTCATACAGCCATCCCTATGTAAACCTTTTTGAAAAGTTGTCCCATATTATCTTTCAGAATCTCAATGTCATATATATTTCAGCAAAATATTTAAGTTTCATTTTCATGATGTTAAAGAATAGAAATAAATTCGATATTTAACCCTTATATGTTTCTTCTCCTAATTTCCATTTCAAAACTTATTTTCAGTTTTTCGGGGTAAAGGTGCTTTGTTGTAACATTAGATGTTATCAGCACATGATGGATCTTGTGTATTCCCTTTATTCATTTTTTAATCAATTTCACTGAATTTTCTGACTTTGAGACAGAAGACACTGAGTTACACTGATTCCTAAAGAACAAATATGGCCGACATATCAAATACCTTTTGTAAATAATTGTTATCAATACCTGCCTACTTTGTGTTTTATTGTTTATTGCACTGAGTGTATTGAAAATGTGTACTTGTGTATAATACGCCCCCACTTTTTCATTCAAAATTTCTCATGTTATGCACAAGAGAATATTGTGTATATAAATATATAAAATCAAGTTCCTCCCAAGCCACTAAGACACAAGGGGTTACTGGCTGTGAAAGAATTAGAAAAATTAATAATGAGAAAGAACAAAAAGGGTAATCAGGAGGACAGTAGATAGTGATTGACATTACATTTAAATTTTTGATGATCAAAGTTGGCTGGAAAGCATGGAGCCAGAAGGGAGTTCCACAAGTGAGAAGTACGAGAAAAGAAACTGTTAGCATAGAATTTTAAAAAATACATAATTTATACAATAATTAAGCCTTTGTTGTAACATTAATGTTATCAAAACATGACAGATCTTGTGTTTTCTCTTCATGAATTTTTGCAATCAATTTCAGTGAATTTCTTGTCTTTGAGACAAATGACATTCAATTACTGATTCCCAAAGAACAAATATGGCTGACATATCAAATACCTTTTGTAAATAATTGTTATCAACACCTGCCTACACTGTGTTTTATTATCTATTGTGTTAACTGAGTGTATTTGTAATATTGCTGTTTCAAATAAGGTGTATTTTAAGCTGAGTAAGCACTTCTGAAAACATGTATATGTGTATAATATGATTCCCTTTTTTTGTCTTTAATTTTCGTTCGAAATTTCTTGTTTTATGCACAAGAAAATATATACATTAATGAAAATTTATTCATTAACATAGTTTACCTCATCAACCTTGTAATGATCCCTAATGTTCAAAAAAAACATTTTTAGAAGAAGTTTTTTTGTATTAAAAAAAAAGACGTTAGGATAGGAATTTCTCATTTAAAACTAAACAAATATGTCCATGTATTATTGTTGTGATTTATCTTCAGAAGAGTAAAATTATCATTCTATTTATGGCTATCATATTTTCTGACATTAGTTATTTGGATGAATTTATGTATAATATTTTTGATAAGTTATCTGTCACAAAGTACAAAGATGATAATTCATGCCTTTTCTAAATGCATTAGTGCAAAATGAACGTACTCAAACTTTTTCAAAATTTGAATTCAGATCACTTATTCAGTTTTTCATACCCTTAGTCATTTCATTACCCAACTGTTTCAGTAACATCATTAAATTCCATTCACTTAAAGTGTTATTTTTGTGTGAAATTCTAAGATGAAGAGTTATCATTATTTACATTATTTACAGTCAAACTAATATGCTCATCATAGGGATTACTATCACAAGATTTTGGCTGTTGTGACCTTTGACCTTCTTCAGTTATCTGTCAGTATGGTCAAGCTTCAGAGAATCTCAAACTGAACCCAGACTGAGAGACACCTAAAGAAGACCAGAGAGAACAATGGCCAAACAAATAGACACCAGAACTCTATTTTGCTGGTAAATATAAGTTTAGAACTAAGAATATATATATATATATATATATATATATTAAAAAGAAGAGAGAAACCACAAACGTTTTTGGTTGTAATGTGGATTTAAAAAAAAAATATTATGCTTTATTTTCCATAATTTTGATACATGCATTTCCGGTCTCGCGGCCGTCATCAGGCAAAGGGTAGAGATTTCCACATATTATTAAAAATAATTAGTTTTTTTCTTTGTTTTTCAATGTTAAATATTCTCGTTATGAGACATTCTCTTTATTGTGTGTTAGTGACCCAAATGTCTTTCTTGAACAGGCAGTGAAAGGTTCTGCGTGAAGGGTTATAAAACAATTAAGATTGGTCCGAGAAATGGTGAAGTAGTTATCGTCATTCTTATCTTTTAATGACCCCTGTGTGTTCTTAGGTCTATTTCCATTTTCAAGTGATTTTGTCTGCATGTGTGTATATATGTGTATATTCCCTCTCAATACATACATACTTTCTCACTATGACGAATTAGTAAACACATTTGTACACATGCACACACACACATATATAGTAAAGGTAATAAATCCATTGGTATATAATCCAAGTGGATTCTAGTAATATAAAATATTAAAACTGGTCCACAAATAAAAGCTCAATGTATTTTTTATTATAGAGCAAAAATTAATATACAATAAAATCCCAAATCACCATTATAGATTTTATTGTGTGTGTATATATATATATATATATATATATATATATATATATAGCGAGACTCTTCACGAAAGCGAATTGAGTCACTGTCGGTCACTGGGCGTGTTTCTAAAAATAAATACGCTAAAATCCACCTTCTTCCCTACCGTGTGCCGACGGCCAAATGGTTAGAAGATCGAACTGACACCAATTCAGTCAGGTTTCGATCCTAGCTAGAGGCAACCGGATGTCTAGCCACACTGATGAGCTGTAAACAGCGAAACAGTCTGTCTGTGGATGACGTTATATATATATTTTGGCAGCATGTTTCATTAAATAATTTGCATCAATATAGTAATTTTCTTTCTTCTTTTAATAAGGATGCTAAGAAACTTCTCCATAATTACAAGAGGATCTTATTAAAAATAAGTAGGTAAAACTTGTCTAAATTATTTAATTATATATATATATTGTAAAATAATAAACTATATTCATTCAGTAGAGCCATAGAACTCAGCATTAGAGATAATATTGACAGCATGTCTGGGTGAAAATGTGTTAGTCCAGAATATCCACAGATATTTTGATGCAGATCGTTGGAAAGCTGTACAACATGTTTATGGAGCCTTGAGATTGTCCATGCAGTGATTGTATGAGCTGTGTAGGTAGGAATTGAATGACATTGATTCTGTGGTCTGTGACTGTTGTCTTCAGTGGGTACACCTGAAGTATATCAACAAGTAAACCATGCCCAAGGGTAATTTGCATTAAGGCTGATTGGCAGACTGTTATGCATGAATTGCTCAAAATATTCAGAGACTTCTATGTTTCTTTTAACAATTGATGGTGGAAAAGATTTTAAATTTTCTTAACAAATAAATAAACTTCTGTGTTAAATCTGTGTGTTGTTATTTTTAACATTGCCTACCTTCATAATAATAATATTTACAGGCAAAATAACCTGGGGTTCTATTTTACCGAGACTGGTAAAATAAGCACAAAAGCATGTTTGACTGTAAAAAGGTAATACTTGACCATTGTCGCAGATATTACATATGTTGTGTGTTTTAGTTAGGAAAAATATGTTTTCTGGAATACCCACAACAAAAATGGTGGACTCAGTATGTGAATCCACATGAATAAATGCAAAGAAACAACAAGAACTAATACATGTACAAACAAATGATAACATATTAACAAGAAAGGTATACAAGTGGCAAAGACAATGATGTGCGTATTAAAAGAATGTGTAAACCTTTTGGTTCAAAGGATGTGAAGTGGGTGAAATGTGTGTACATACGTGTGTTGTGTGTGTGTAGTTTGTTCATGTGTTTCCCAGTGGGAAACACATTTTCACACAAGAGACTTAAATGTTGATGTGTAAGCAGAAAAAGTAAGATGAAGCTATGAAAAATTATCACAGAGTATTTATAGTGGCGGAGAGCGTCCCCTAGTAGTGGTTTCAGGAAAGTAAGTGGAGTTAACCCCACACTATGTATCAAAATCATTTACATGTATTAACCTTTTTATTTTTTTTTTTGTTTCTGATAATGCTGAAAATTTAAATTTATCTAAGTACTTCTTTCTTAATCTACTAATCTTGGATTAAATTATATTCATATCAGATGTGCATTTTGTTGACATTGATATTGAACCAGGTGGAAACATGGTATCAGTTTTCTCTTTTCTTTATTCTTTTGAAAAAACCTGTTTTTGACAAATTGATATTTTTTAAAACAGATAATTAGAAATGACCTTTTAAAAAATTGTGATAATTGGTCAGATTTTTGCAAGTGGGCTGTGCCAAGAGTTTTTTTTTTTTTCAGTATATCCTATTTCTCTGTTAATCGTCTGATTAAATCCTTTCTACCTTCCATCATAATGCTAACCTCAAGGAGAGTGACTCATTGTGGTTTCTTGAGCTAACATTTTCTGCTGACATGAAATGAAAAGATTATATTGCATCAATTGTTAGGTTAGCTGCTAGGAAAGTTGGTTCACTGTATTGTACTAGACAATGACCTGACATCTTAACTGCAGTCACTTTCCCACAAGCATCATGTAGCATCCCTGTGCCTTTTCTATAAATACTTTCATGGTTATTGTTTGGATTAACTTTCCTATGGTATCTATACAAATTTAAGCACATTATTAGATCTTATAATTTTACAGTTAAAATGGTTAGCTGTTCTATGCTAATAGTTAATTTTCTTGTATTTCTCACTTCAGGTAGTCTCTTCCGGCTCCTTATTTTCTAGCCAAGTTTGATCTTCAATAATCTAAATGCAATATCAATCATTATCTTCTGCATTTTTAATGCCTGTTCTTTTATTGTTCTTGCTCCTTAATAATGCTTTTTTTTTTGCTTACAGTCTTTCATACACGGTAACACCCTGCATCTTAGTGACTTTGTTGCCTTCCTTTAGGTGGGCCAGAATGAAATCTTTTCAGACCCTTGCATATATATATATATATATATATATATATATATATATATATCCAGGTAAAAATGAGAACAAATGGAGTATAATTCCACTGTACATAATATTTAATTTAAAAGAGAGCTCAATACAGAGTAGAGCTAAATATTATTTATTTTGGAATATTAAAACAAAAACATGTTCAAAATCGCTACATTATTACAATCTTGCTTCAACAGGACAAATGTGTCTCCTCAGGCAGTGTCAAACCACTGACAAGTGAAAGATTTATAAATTTAATTTCACAAGCAGAACAATTAAAAAAAAATAGACTTGTGGGTTTTGTCATGATTAACCAATCGAATGTGAACTATACTAAATTCAAACACACCAGAATTTTTTTTTTAATACAGCTCATGACACAATGTTGTCTACATATAAATCCTAGAGAATTTCCTTATGGACAGATACAAGTTGTTGCATTATTTTGTAAGATGTATCGAAGTTTGGTGTAAAAGAGGTAGGGAAGTAATTTAACAAAATGCTAACCAGTTATAAGCTTGTTCAGCTTCTTCCATAAAATTTTATAGTTGATAAATAAAAGGCCCCTTTAAGAAACTGGTTTAACCATACATGTCTACTCTAGATTTCAACTCAAGCAGGACGATAATATCACTATCTGAAGCAGCTAATTAAGAGGTGCCAGTTGTCCACCTTTGTCCATTCTCCTTGGAGCTGGCCTTATATACACAGTAGCAGCATGGCCCAGTGTTGCCTGTGCTTGATTAAAAAATCGTATGACTCATACAGCAATCGCTATCACTTGACTTAAAATATTTTTGCCCTTCCTTGTCTTTAAAGGAGTGCCCTTTGCCGTCCTGATGTTGCTACATGCCTTACTTCTTGCCTATCTCACACTAAGAATTTTTTCTAAGCTCTGTACTAAACATTAAATCTGTTACGAAAAAAGAAATAAACAAAATAAACACAAAACGGACTCGTAACTGGAAAAACTGAATGAAAAAAATGTTAACAAAAAATTCTTTTTCACACCCAACCCAGTTCTGTGGAATCAGAATCAACATTGAGCTTAAGCAAGCGAATGAGCCAATTGGAGTAAAGTGCCATGCAGATTTAAATTTTTCCCACTTGTGACGAATGCAGCTATCGATTTTTTTTTTGCATGCTAGCATGCTAGTTAACATTCATGTCAGTCAGCTGTTGGCTCTCACGCTGGCCAATAGAATCTTCCTGCCTATTCGTGGCAGCCAGCTATAGGCTCTCACTCTGGCCAGTACAAAATGGCTGCAAACTACATGAAAACTACCGTAGAAGCATGAAAAAATTGATTATTTCCACTATCGACGGGAGTTGGGAAATGCAAAGTTGATCTTGGCCTTCCCGCTAACTTTGTGCATGTAAATGTTGGTGCAAATCCGTTGAAAATTGCGGCCGTGCATTCGTTACACACACACACATCCTGCCTTTTATAGATAGAGATACGGTTTCCCCCATTAAGAAAAATGGATGAGGGATCAATAAATTCTAAGTTTTTACTGAACAACTAGCACAAGTGAATTATTCAAAGTGGTTAACTGCCTGTGCTTTGCATTGCCCACTTACTCTATCATAGCACCATGTCCTGTATTGATGCTTTGTGTGCCACATGTCAGGTAAGGCTTCAATGACAAAACTTTTTGAATAGGAGTTTTTGATCTCTTAACTGCATGTTGGCTATTGGCTCCTATAAGAAATGCATTGCCAGCCATCTCCAGGCTTATTTGGATTCAGAATTTTCCTTCTCCTATACTGATTGCCAACCAATGCTTTAGGGCCCAGTCTGTATTACTATTTACCCATAGCTGAGGGGAGAAGAAATGAATTCATACTTTTCCCAGCATTATCTGCACATAAGTGAATATAATGAACTCAACTGGAATTCAAACTCAGCTCTTTGATTTCTCATTATCCATTACACCACCCTCAAATCCAAGCTTACAGCACCTGGTATTCCCAAGCAGTCACCCATCTATGTAATGACCAGGCTTGACATTGCTTAAATTTGGTGATTGGACAAGAATGATATTTCAATGTGACATGACCATAAGTTATATATATATATATATATTCAGTTGTATGAATATGAGTTTGTGACCCTGGGTTTCACGCTTTTGCGATCATCAGACAAACTCATATCCATACAACTGAATATGTTAGCTGTATCACTGATATTGAGCACTTTCCCCTAAGTACTGCACATATAATATATATATATATATATATAAAAGTGAACATTGAAGTCAACACTCAGAGATGACAGGCTGTTTCATGATCGACACAATCATCAGGCTGCCTGACAATTGCATCTAGCGTGAAACGACCTGTCGCCTCTGAGCCTTAACGTCAATGTTCACTTTTGTATTTACATACACTCTATCTCTGATATTGAGCACTTTATCCCATAAGTATAGCACACCTTAAAACTATATTTTTTATATATATATATATATATATATATATATATATATATATATATATATATATAATTACAATTTATATACAGGGTGGGTAAAAAAAAAAGTCATTCTTAGTTAATTCCTTCATCAGTGGTTTGGTGAAAGCTTTTCTCCCAAAAGGGTATCAATTGAATGGACAGCACACTCTTCAAACATCACCCCCTTTTCTTTGAAGGCTTATGAAGAACATTTTTATCATGTAAAGCTTTGTATCGTTCAGAAATTTAAGACTCAAATCACTGCATCACTTGAAGAAATTGGTATTGAACGATTTGAGCATGTATGTCACTCTGTACTTGTTCAGCTGCTATTGTTCAATGATTACAAGGAAGGGTACTTTGAACATTGCAAGTAAAACAGTTCCTTAATAATCTCCCAAATGAATGTTTAGATAAACAAGTCTGACATTGATTTCTTCCTTCTTGTACATCCTAAAACCAATGGCACACAAGCAATCAAACTATCGTTGTAAAAGAAGTAATCTGACACTATTTTGAACTCATCATGTCTATCTAAAATTTGAAATAAATACTCATGGGATTTGGAGGGCTGGTAGTTTTATTTATTTATTTATTTATTTTTTTGCTTTTAAGCATTACAAGTTAATACTGGGATACAAAAAATGTCTGAACAGACTAAACAGATTTTGCTGCATTTATTGGTGTGATGTTGCTGTTAGGATGTTAAGATTCTTTTCATTTTTTATAAGCCTGCCTTTTTTTTTTGCTTTTTATTTTGCAAATTTAATTGATATATATTTTTCTGTTTTAATTTTTAAATTTTTTTCTATTTCCATTTTTTAATATATGAATCTGTATTCTCTCCATATGTATTCATTTAATATATACAATAGAATTTACATATAAAATGGAAAAAAAAAACAATACTTTACCTTCCCTAGATATCATGCTATGCCACATTAACAGTAGCTTAAACCTTAGCGTCTATCGAAAATCAAGTAATAAAAATGTTCTCATAAATTTCTATTCCCATCGTAACAACAAAATAAAATCTGGAATAAACATTGATTCTACTTAAGAGCACTCAGAATTTGCAGCCCTCAAAATTTACATGAAGAGGAGAAATACATTTAAAATACTTTCAAAACCCCCCAATAACGTAATAATTTCATATTCTGTTGTAGAGTAGTTTTCACAGTGGAGGCTTGTATTTCAATAAGCCGTCCTAAATTAGGTTCGACATACAAAACGTTAGGAACTTGAAATAAGAGTTAAAGACGCAGCAATCTAGTTGTGATGGTTGGTACTTCAATGTCCGATATCAACTGACTCGCTCAACATCACTGAGCCCAACTGTCCCCTGCTACTACTACTTATTATCTGTGGGAGAGTCCATTACAATAGAAAAGGTATTATGGTATAACATATTCAATGTGAAACAAAAGGCTCATAAAATATTTCAAAATGAAAAAGCAACCCTTCCTGACAAACACAATGAATAAAAAAAATACCTTGTTTTACTCACTAACTCTGTCACAGCTACAACTGAAAATAATTTATCTAAACTCAACATAAAAATTTGTCACAACTACATCTAAAACAATAAAATAATTAATACAAAACAAGGAGGAATTTTCTCTGTAATAATTGCTACAAGGAATACATCAGAAAAACCCATTACCAACATCTTTCATTCATACCCATCTGTAGTTGTATTACTGTCAACACTTTGTCATATATGTCTTTCCCAAAATTTTTCTTGATATATAAAAAATTATATATTTTTATCCTTTGGAGAAGTGCCACAGAGTTTTTAGCATTATTTTTCGGAAACATAGGACATAAAAACTTGGTTGTAGTAGTTCTCTTACAAATCATTTTCCTTGTTCTTGAGAATTGACAACAGAAATAATAAACAGTATTTATTTATTATATTGTTTATTTACACTATTTATCATATTGGCAAAATATCTATTGATTCAAACTTTATAAAATGATTAATAATAAGGATTTCCTTATAGTTGGTTCACATATTTTAATAATTTAGTTTCTTTATAAATTTGTGAATATAAATTGTTTTTATATTTATTTCTTTACAAATTGGTAAATGATAAATATTGCATTACATTAGTTCTAATTGTATTAGTTTTTTTTTTTAAGAATGTTGAAAATATAAAATTGTAAATAAACAATCTAATAAATAGTGTTTAATATTTTTGCTTTAAATTGTCAAGAACAAAAAAGTGCAGAAATTCACTTTCATCATATGTTTAGGTTTTCTTCCAATTTATATTTACTAAAATTCACACCAAATTCTCCCAGAGTTATGCCCCCCAACTATACCCCGAGTGGGCAAATCAGATGCGCTTATTTCTAAGTGTGAGGTTTATGTTTGTGCTCAACCTGATAAACAAGCCAAAAACGGATTTTTTCCTTTTTTTTTTTTTTCTTAAATTGGAATAAATTCCTTGTAAGTACCTCAAATACTACCTGCACTTACAAAATGTGAATAACTCCCTAAGTTTTGTTAATTTTTTTTTTTTTATTCTGAGGTTTGGCATTGTTGTGAGGTAAACTAAACAAATTTTGATTTTAAATTTATAATTTCAAAAGAGTGCCAAAAATTTAATAAAAAACAAACAAACTTTGATTTTAAATTTATAATTTCTTGGGGTGAATTAATATTTGCAATAACTAACTTTACATTATTTGGGGTAAATTAACAGAAAATCCTTTTTATTTCGTTCTGTTCTTGCCTGTTTCCACTGAGTGCAAGTACATGGTGCCCAACCCAAGGGTTGAATTCCCAACCACTATGTCATCAAATTCACAAACCAATGGTTTTAAACACTTAGGTCCTTGTCCCTGAAGGCACAGCAGCTGAGACATTGTGTTAACAACAACAAAGATAGGTTGACTATAGATATTAAGTTGGTACAAAAATAATGACGTAATAATGTCGTTTTTTGACGTATTTTTTAACGTCAAAAAACGACATTATTACATCATTATTTTTGCACCAACCTAATAGTTGTTAATGTTTTGAGCTGTAAGGAGTTGAGAGGTCATTCATCGAAGCAAAGCGTCAGTTATTGATGAATAGTGTCAAATGAAGAATTATGGCAACAGAGATGTGACTTTGAGGAAGATTTGGTTTATGTCTGCTTGAAGGTAATTTCAGAAGAACCAATTATCAGCTTTTAGTCTGGTCTGATGTTTTTGTGGTGATTCGGAGTCTCAAGGTTTTTTGCTTTCATCTGAATTGGTGTTAATTGATGTGTTTGACCCTTGCCTGTCTGACCATCAACTGGCAAGGAAGTGAATGAATAGTGATTTCCACCAACCGGTGACCTTGTTTGAAGGTATCTTTTCAAATTATTGCAGGGTTTCAACTTCCCTTCTTCTGAGTGGTGAAAAATAGTTCAAAGAATAGGACTTCTTTCGCAGTCTATTTTTCCCAGAATATTTGATTTTTATTACCTTGAGCCAAACAAAGCATTGCCATAAATAAGATCAAAACCAAGGCTTATTTTCAGGACTATGCAAATAATTTTGAAAGAAATACCTCAGATTGTAACAAAAACAATTAAAACCAACCATACAAAAACGTTATATTTATTCAATTTTATTTCAATTTATTTTTTCAAAGTATATACTCCAAGATTCATTATCATGTTTTCATAATGCTTACAACTCACATACGTAAATGTTGCTTTTTTTCATTTTTCTCTCTTTTTTTCACAAGCTTTAGTAATTTTCTTTGCTCTAAAATCAGGTGTATTTTATACATGAAAGTAAACTTTAACCCCTGGAATTTCTCTGCTTTTTTTTTAACTGCATCTTATTCTCCCTAGCGATCTATACACAAAGGATTATGTTATTGATTGTTCATCATCTACACTATGGTATATTCATATTTTGTACTAAAGCATCTTGCTACCACTTTCTTTCAATACTAAAATCTGTGCAAAAAGTGGATCACAGAGCCTCACTTCTCATTGGTCAGTTAATATTAAAATCATGTTCTTGCCTACGTCCGTACAACGCCTACGTTTTATTCAAAACCATTATTCTACCAAAAATCTGTCTATGTCTTTCAGAGACTATCACTTGACTACGTTTATTATAAATACCAGACACAAGTTCATTTAACTTCCTATGAGCTCAGATGAAAATATCTCCTTAGTAAAGACGTTTATTCCAGTCAAAGGGAAGTAACTCCTATTAATTATGCTTGTATATCATTGACATATATAAATATGAATATTGTTTGTTATTGTAAAAACAGTTTTTGTGTTCCTTCTTACTGTTTTATATTTTGTGGTATTTTGCGTTGAATATAAATTCGAGCGGTCACACCAACTAAGAGACCTCTACAGTACCATATTCCTCTCAAAGAGTATAGAATCAGTTAGAATGAAAGAGTAACTCGGGAGGAGAAAAGTTTAAGAACCCCTTTATCATGGAGGAAAACAACCTTTTTCATACTGACGATCGCTTTTTGACCAAACCGACTTCTTGCAGCTACTAGACATATAAATGCGCATTTAGTGTTTCACTGCTTTTTAAGAACTCCAAATGAATTAAACCATGATGGTCTCACCACACACTCAATACTACCTTTCTTCCATGGAGCTCACTTTTGGGATCGGTTGTTGGGGATTTATCCTTGCCAATTTTTGCATTGATCATTGTTGTGTGTAACCTATTTTTCATCACATCTTATATATAAAGTACAGTGTATGTGTGTGTGCGTGTCCAAGCAACTCCTCTGCTCCCACTGGTCTGATTTCAATTATTCATAGCTCATTCAAAAGCTCTAGAAAAGTTAGGCAGAGGGAACGATTTTTGTTGAGCCCAGATTCAAGGCTGCCAGATTATGCATGGTTAAAAATATGTATTAATATAACTCTTATTTTCCTTCTGTATCTTTTTTATTATAAACTAGCTTAAATGCCAGCTGATAGGACAGCAAGCGGGCGAAGCCTGCTAGTGTTATCATATATTTTAGGAATGGCCAGTTTGAATGATACACTTGGAGAAATCCTCCTACTCTGGTTTTCGTTAAATGTCAAAATTCGAAGTGCTGGGATTCAATACAATAGCATAAAATATTGTTGTGGGACTGCACATAATTCAACCAGTTAGACTAATTTCGGGATTTTCATTGAAAGAATAAAATCCTGTAGAAAAACACAAATATATCAACAAATAAACATTAATTTAATAGAACAACAAGAATACAAGAAGTTGGTTATAGATTTGAAAGTAATGTCTTTTTGGTTTGGTTAATAAAGTTCTGGAATAGAATATAAATCGTATTTGTGTATGTATGTGAGAAACAGTGAAATGTTGTTATATGTATATTTGCATGAAAGAGTCAGTGCGTGTGTGTGTGTGCTTAGTATTAATGGGGTTATACAAGAGACAGAACTGTATTGCAGTCTCTTTGTAGTTTGTCAGCGTGGTAGCTTTTTGCATGTAGATGTGAATGGGGTCTTGAAGACAAGCAGTTAGAGTGACGTGGACCTTGGTGACATCTGTGCGTCTCCTCTTTAGGGCTGGACTCCATGAGTTATATACACTTTTTCGTATGAAACTTCGGCTCCAGAATTATATTTATTTATTTCTTCCGTAATTGGCCCTAAAAAGCCACGTGGTATGTTTTCTACTATGTCTGCAGGATATTTTGGCAGTAGATACCTAAATCATGATGAAATATTTTATTAAATATTTTAGTTGAAACGACACACTCGCCATTACAATTGGTTTCCCCAAACAGAAATTACTTATCACCCTGTTGGGATCCGTCTACCCATGTTTTTGTTGCTATCACAACAACAACACATCTTTTTAATGAAACATATAAAAGGTTGTTTTCTGTAGGAAATGTAGAGGAATGTCAGTTCAAATAACATTAATATATTCTTTTCAGAAATATACAGTAACAATAAAATGTTCAATTTTCCTTGCAGTGAAGTTTGTTTTCTAAAGTTATTAAGTGTTCTTAATGTGATGTCAGATGCGTAGACAGACATACTTTATGACGGCCAGCCTAATGGGTTTCTGTTGGCTCATCCCTTGCAATGTGTGTGTACGCATGTGTAGATCAAACTGGCTGAAACTGTTTTGATCCTTAAAAAGCAGTATGCTTCTATTTAGATATCTGTAAAGGGACCCGAAATCTAATTTCTCATAGGTGTGAACTTTTTTAATATATGGTTTTCATTAGTTAGAAAATAATTTCACACTGGCTTGGGAAAATCTTTTTCTCGAATTTGCAGCAGTTGTGAAGGGGGGTATTATTGTTATTGTCTAAATGATTAAAAAATAACAAAAGTATGTCTATAACTCTGTTTGCAAGTATTTTGGCAGTATTTGTCCTTGTGATGATTGTTTGTCAAACAAGACCTTCTGATGGGATTTTATTGGTTGAAAACTATGTATAGATATATAAGATTTAATTCCTATAACTCAACATTAAATTCTTTATACATTCAAAAATATGTAGTTAGTTTACAATTTCCCGCCAATGATAAAAAAAGTAAAATTCATTCTATCGGTTACATATATAATGATACAGCATTTTATGTATTATAGGGGGGAAGAAAAATAATAAACTAAACCCATACATAGGCTAGTTACTTTTCTTTATTGCTACCCCACCCACTAAATTAACTGCTACCCCATTGATATTTGGTACCTTATTTCTATTTGTTCATTTTTTATGTTAACAAATTCGGTGTTTCTGGCAGTTTTTAGGCAAAGAAAATGTTGATAGTCATTTTGTAGGGATTATCAGTGGTCATGAATCAATGCAAGTGTTAAGAGAATTTGGTTAGGAATTGAAATGCACTTTTGAAATAATCTTCAACATCCTCTTTTATCTTTTGTTTTTGGTAAAAGAAAAAAATACTCTACAAGCAAGTCACCAATCTGCCACTGGTTGGCATGCCACTAGCATTTACCGCTGGTGGCCGGTTGTCAAACCGTCAGTGTGTTCCTCTCGGGAATGTTACCACTGGCGGACCGCCAGCGGGTCACTAGCAGCTTGCATGTAGGGAATTATGGATTAGAAAAATGTGGCGCAAATCAAGTTTTACTTTTATATTTATTGTGCTTCTTTACTGTTTTTTATCTTAAATCTATGAATTAAAAACAATTTCAACTGTTAATTCAATATTTTACTCAAAGCCAATGTTATAGACAAGCGTATGGTTGCAAGAAACAAATACGACAACAGCAGAAATAGATTTACGTGATTTATTTCAATAGGAACATGTGGTTTTGGGACAGCTACCTTGTGGTATAGTTCATAGGCCGGCTGAAGATCTGGGTTGATCTCTCATAGTAGTTCTCGCTGGTTGGTGTGGCACTACTGCTGCTGGCTGCTGCTGACCGCTCAGCCTGACCGTGACAGGTCTCTTCCCTGGCCTCCTGTTGACTGCCTGGTGTACCCTGTGACCCCTTTTATGGCGTTTTTTTTATGGCTTAACAGGCTCGAAAAACGACGCGAGTATAATTAGGAGGGAAGCATTTTTATTGGTCGAAAAATAGAAAAACTTTAAATATTATTTTATTTTTCGACCGGAACTCGTGCGTCGGGAACATGCGTAAACGAAGATAATGGTCATTTTGTGACGGGGCCTTGTCCCGTTCACATCCGGCTCTCGCTCTTGAGTATGTTAGTTTATTTGCCTGTAAATCAGCCGAGATATGTCTTATTTTATTTTATAACACCAATAAATGAAGAAGTAAATTTCTAATTGAAAATCTTTATGCAAAACTGCACTTATCTTGGGCATTCTTCTGTTTTTAACAAGTGAAATCCGTTAAAATAGTATTTAAAAGAGATGTTGTGCCTTATTCAATGAAAGTGTCAGTTAAGGCCCAAAAGTAATAATATATGAATTAACTCCCTTGTTTTACAACTAGCGTTTGTAGTATTTTTTTTATTGGAGATGAAGACACGTAACAAACACCTTAGGGGCTTGCCAGCTTACTGCTTGTTTTATTTGCCATATGTTTTTTTGCTCACCTCCTCACCCCCGATCTGTTTTTTGCCTTCCTTTATTGGAGCGCTAGGCTAGGGGAGATAATTGGAGTCATAATATTCAGTCAGTTATGTGCCATACGTGATACACGCTTAGGCGATCATGTATCTTTCGATACACGACTGACGAAGCAGATTTTTTTTTTCCGCAGTAGGTTGACATTTCTTTCTGCGGTAGACCAGTTGCCATCCAAGGCTATAGAACGTGGTCTGTTCTGCTATTTACCCATGGCTGGGGGAGAAGAAGAAAATTCATTCTTTTCCCAAAGATATTAGCACGTAAGTGAATATAATGGATTCAACTATAACTCGGCTCTCCGATTCCTCAATTCGAGTCGCTATCCATTACTCCAACGTGCCTCCTGCATAAGATTACCCCCCCTTTTCGTAAAGAATTGGGGAAAAGAAACAGGTAAAATAAAATAAAAATAAATAAATATTCTTATGCGTTGAATCTTGTCGGCGGCCTTCTTATACGTCCGGATCTGGTCTTGTATGTGTTGTCGTGCGAGAGTAGATTTGCGTTTCATGTGGGGTATGGTGGCTTGGATCATCTGGTGGTGAGTTGGTCAAACTCACAAGCACATGACCCAAGATAAGGTAGCGACGGAGAGTGTGAAGAAGGGACTAAGTATAAATTACAAGACAGAATGCGTGGTCATCAATAAAAGGATGAGCCCGAAATGCGATTTGCAGGTCGGGAACACTAGAATCAAGCAGACGCGGAAGTTTAAACATCTGGGAAGTGTCTTGACAGAGGACGGTAAATGCGACAATAAGATCCGTAGACGGATTGGGATGGCCAAGGACGCATTCCAAAAGCTGGGCAGAGTCTTGTGAGACAGGAGGATTTCTTTGATAAAGAAAAGAATACTGAGCTGTTACATGACATCTGTCCTTCTTTACGGCAGCGTATGTTGAATGATTTCCTCAAAGATGAAGGAGAGATTCGAGACGACGGCGATGTGGTTCCACAGAAGGATGCTAAGGATATCATGTACCGAGCGTGTGGGCAACGATGACGTCTTAGAGAGGTTGCAAACAATGAGGAGGCTTATACTTACTATCAGGAAGAGGCAGCTAAAGCTATTGGGACACATAATGAGGAATGGGGGCCTGGAGAATGCTAAAGTTCTTGGGACACATAATGAGGAATGGGGGCCTGGAGAATCTGATACACACGGGTCGAATGGAGGCAAAGAGGGACAAGAGAAAACAATGCATGACATACTTGGCGACCTTAAGTGGGTGGTCTGGGAGAAGAGTGGCAGAGGGAAGGAGCTTGTTGAGAGCTACAAGGGAGGATCGCCTACGTCCTTAAAGGACACAGCACATAGAAAGAAAAAGGATACCTTATGACTCATTTTGGTTTGGGGTGAGTCTTCCCTCAGATGCTGGCGGTTCCTGCGGAATATTTGTTCGGATGGAGTCTGTACGATGTATGATTGCGGTTCAGTGCAGCCTTGCGTGACAACTGCAGTAGTCCATATACCTGCATCCTTATTGAGCCCTCCAACATGCTATCCTATCAGAAGTTTGGGGAGATATTTCGTGTGCTGGACATAATATGTTTCTGTCCAGCTTGTCTCTGGTATAATCAGGCTGATATTCCCACTTTTCGCGTGGAGTGGTTGGCACATTTTACTGGAATGTTGCTAGCCCGTTTTCTGTTGTACAGGACTTTCCCTGGTAAAAGGATTGTATGGTCTATCGGAGTTGCTCGAAGACATAAATAATACCATGTCAATGTCGCGACTGTTCGATGTAGCCTTTTTGATGACAGATGATTATTGACTACACGCAAAGTTTCTCTGAGGCCATTTGTGGATATTTTGGAGATGATGTGCGATGGATAAATCCCCATTCTTTTGCGAACTGCTTAAATAGCACTGAGCTGAAATGAGGACCGATGTCGCTGACCATTCTGTCTGGGATTTCTTGTTACCCAAATATTTGTTTGGTTTGGTTTGGTTTATTACCTCCTGATTTCCGTATAAAAGGGTATTTGAATAATCAACAATCAACATAAAGTTAGATCCATTAAAGTGGAACACGTCAGTGGCCACTATTTACCATGGTCTTACCGGGATCTCGTGTTGCATCAGGAATTCAGCGCTCTGTACCCTTTGATGATTTTGGCATGTATCACATAGTTGAATTATCCAATCAATATCTTTATTGATGTTGTTTCAGAATTCACAACTTTTTGCTGTTAATTTACACTTCTCGATCGCTTGATGGTCAGAGTGGATTTTGTACAGTACTTCTTGTTACCATGGACTGTGGGACAATGATCCAGTCGCCCGTGATCAAAACCCCATTTTCAATGGCTAGCTCATCACGATATGGCCAGTATGGTCGCATGTTCTTGCCAACTTCTCTGAATGTGTCAGACCAACCTCTCAGAATCATGTTCCTTTGGTAGAACAATGTTGGGTCAGCATTTGTTGCCAGTTATAGTTGTGCTAACGTCTCCGTTGAGAATTGAACGAAGTCGACTTTAATGTCAAGATCGATTGTTTCCTTCGCTTTCTTGTTAGGGAGTCTGAACAATCCATCTGCTAATGTAATGTCTAGGCGATAGATAATGGTCATGTAACCTTACAGGCATAATAGCATTCACTGGAGACGAGGTGGAGCTGCAATCAAATTTTTCAGGCTGATTATCTCTAATGGCTTGTAATTGCTTTCCACTTGGAAAGCACACCCATAGACATTCGAAAAAAGCTCACATACGAACAAAACCGTTAGGAGTTCCCGTTCGATATTAGAATACCGTTGATCTGTTTCCGTCAGAGATTTTGATGCAAATGCTATGGGCCTTCCATCCTGTTTCTTTTCTTTTAAAAGATCTATCATAGGTTATGTGAGATCAGGCAGACGCGGAGTCCAAGTGTATTCTGTTTCTTTTCTAAAAAGATCTCTCATAGGTGATGTGAGATCAGACAGACGCGGAATAAAAGGTGCAATATAGGTGATTACTTCCAGCACTTTTTGTGAGTCTATGACATTTGTCGGGCTGGGCAATTTCTTTATTTAATCCACCTTACTGGGATCAAGTTATTGATAGTTCAGCATCGTCTTCAGTTGATATCTCTGATGTACTCATATGCTGTTATGGATATTAACAAAGGTCGTGGTCCCTGTGTGTGAGTGTTTTGTTTTGCTGAAGGCGCGTGTTCAATATATAAACAAAGATAGAAGAAGCATACAAAAACTTGACTTTCTGTTACGGATGTTTATTCCTTTTATGTTGACTGTATTGAAACAAAATTAAATGTGTCTTGAATATGTCCGTCTTCCCACTTGCTTCAGAAATAATTCATGGGAAGTAAGGATGAGAACTAGTAAAGATGGTCGAGCTCAAGTCAGCCTCACACTGAGTTGGGATGGCCGAATCTCTACTTCATGAGTAAGGCTGCTGAAAACACATCCGAACGATATTGTTGGAAAGTGGAAAGAGCAAGAATCTGTCTTTTCGGGAACTGGGGTTATAAAATCTCACATGTGACCAGAAACCCTTTCCAGTTTCATTATAACTTGCATCATGGGAAAATTTATTTATTTATTCTTTATTATTATTTTATTTATTGGTTTTATTTCATTTTACCCACTTTTTTCACAAAAAAAAAAATACGTGTTGTCGCTCCAGATGAGAGAGAGAGAGAGAGAGAGAGAGAGAGAGAGAGAGAGAGATTTTAAAATTCTGGAGACATCACATTAAAAGTGGTCGTTCTTTTAAATATCTTAATCTCTTGCATGTTAAAACCTCAGCCGACCCAGCCGAAGGATTTATACTGCATCGTTCTCTATTGCAAGTCAATTGTTTTGAATGCCGCGTGTTCTAAATATTATTTTTGTCTCTTTTACATTGAGGGATAATCTTTCTTTACTGGCTTCAGAAAAGAACTTTCTATATTGAACTTACGTTGTCTATGTATTTAAGAACTTTATTTGCCACACGCATTCTAACTTCATAAATGAGTGAACAGTGAGCAACACTTAAATTCTTTCAAATATTGTTGATAATCATCATCATTCAAAAACAAATTTGCCAAGTATAGGAAGAAAATTAAAAATTGAAAAAGAAATAAGGAAACGTAAAGATAAAAGGAATCTTATCGAGAAACAATAATGAAGGAAAAAAGAAAAGGAATTTCTGCTCTTAAAAACAAGTATTATTAATATTTTTTATATTAATATTATTAATTATTATTTATTTAATATTATTATTATAATATTATTATATGTAATGATATTTAATATTATTAACATTTTTTTTTCACACGATAAGGAATCGGGATCTTACGAAAGGGTTGATGTTCTAAAAAGTTTGGAGACCTCTGATTTGAATTCTGAACATTATTAAACTGTTTCTTATATATATCTCATATTAATTTTGGTCCTAATTTCTGGGAGGTAATGTTATCCTTATTTACTATTGTAACATTTCAACTGATGTCAATCAATTCAATAAAAAGACATGTTAATTTATTTTTGATGTGTTTAGTATTGCCTATATTATTAAGTTATTTCTTCTTCTTCTTTTCTTCTTCTTCTTCTTCTTCTTCTTCTTCTTCTATTATAAGCGTGTTTCTCCCTCCGTTCGTTAGTTTGCACGACCTTTATGTCCTGCCAATATCTCATAAATAATGGACTATTTCGTCTTGATCGCGTGGAAAGAGGAGAAAAACTCTACTTGACGAAAGAAAAGAGAAAATAGAAATATTTAACGGCTGTTTCAGTGAAAAGGGGAAAGTTGTCAATTTCATATCTTTTTATTTGTACCCACTTCTTAAAATAACGGCCAACATTCATATTTAGGATTGTTATTGAAATATTTTCTTAAAGTTGTTAAGCTCAAATATTTAACGATATGTTAGAAAAATTTCTACGCATATTTTATTGTCGTAGAACTCGCCATGAGCTTACTCAATCATCAACTGAAGAATTAAGATTTATCAGAAAATTCAAATAGGAAAACCGTGAAATTTTCAAAGATGAAAACTAATTATTTTTATTATTATTATTATTATTATTATTATTATTATTATTATTATTATTATGCGTGATTTTTCGTTTTTAACGAGATATCTTGGCTTATTGGTGTTCTCCATCAGGCCCTACGACCTCAGATCGAGAACAACTTTCGCGAAATATTTGCAATGCCAAGCAACTGAATCGATGGAGTACTGGGTGTTATTACAATTTTCTTGGTAGTTGTTGCTCTTCAGTGAGGCACGCATGTACATTTACTTAATAGAAGCCATCGTCTGTCGTTCCGGCTAACCTTCAGGGAATTTTGAACCCTTTGTTCAGTCTACATTAGTGCATTGTTCTCATTCTACTGTCCATGTCTAGGGATATCTCGCTCTGGGTTAATTGTGCTTTTGGTACTGCCAAGTTACTGCTTGTCATGTTACCACTAAGTGTGAGTATATTCGCTTTACCCGACCCAGAGATTGAACTCACTATGGCACTAAATTTACTAACGCCGGAATTCTCTTGGCTATTTCCCATTAGACTGAATAAATTATTCAGTTCGAAATTCCCCGAAGCTTAACTGGATAGAATGTCATCTAAGGAAGGGCAGATGATACAACAGTTGAAATGTGAGAGGAACAACAAAGATTTGGAGATTATAAAGGAAATAGCTCATTTATTTTAATGGTAAAATAAAAAAACTGCGATTTTGCTACCCTTGCAATAAGATATCTATAAGTGACATATTCTAAGAATAAAGTACGTTTTGTATTCTCCACTGTCACTAGATGTGGGCGCTCCCAGGTAAAAACAGGACCCGATTGGCCTATTTTAGAGGCAGACCTCACTACTTGGGTTTGTTTCGCACAATAGGAGTAGTTTTCTCATTTTCTTTCACCCCCCCCCCACTAAGCCTTGTGTGTCATTGGCATTATACGCTTAATTTGGGGTGAAATAAGACAAAAAAAAAACAAAAACACACCTCCACTTTTATTTACATTTGTGTCATACTAAATATGTAAATGGATGGGACTGATAGTAAAAAGAGCTGCAAAAGATAGGGTATTTGTGGGTAGCTAGGATCGGCTATGAGGCGGCAATTCGATTTTTAAGGAGAGAAATGAGTTAAGGGCGAATGCGTTATTAACTGAATTTTTTTCTAGTGAGTCTGTGTGAGTATTAGTGTGTGCGTGAGTTAATACATATGATGCATGTACAGTATGCATACATAAAACTATTTGTGTGCATGGATGTACATGTGTAACTACGTATGTACTATATTATATGTACTATATATAAAATATGGACACGTGGTCGAGTGGTTATAACGTCCGCATTCTGAGCATGAGACCCGGGTTCGAATCTCACCATGGTCGATTTGGAGGGGTCGATCCCAGCTTTGCGGCACCTTTGGAAAACCTGAAAACCCTACCACGGGTTGACCCAAGCCTTGTGAGTAAAACTGGATAGACGGAACACTTGGAGGCCGTCTACAGCTGTGGTAGCACGAAGTCACAAGTCATCGTGGCTGAGGGCTTGAGCGTGATGGCCTTGTTCAAATTGTTGATCACGATAGATAACACGATCTTTCCCACAAACTGTAACTAAGGTCTGCTCAGCATAGTTGCAGTATAAACCACAGGTGGGCTCTGTGGGTGTTGAATAAACACAAATGCGCCTGAGCAAGCGTCTACAATGGGGATTGGCTAGCCGCCCTAGTAGACGGGTATCCTCGAATACGAGTGGCCAGCTATGCATATATAAAATACAGTATATTAGTAACAGAATATTTTTATAAATATTGTAAAATTCTAAAATTAAATGATAATAATATTGCATATATGCAATCTCAAGTTCTTAAGGAAAGCTAATGGCCTTTTAGGCTTCCTCCACCTGAATAGGAGTTCACTTTTTGAATAATAAGAATTATATGTCACGAGGCACCAGGATTTTAGAGAGGCTTAGGTGGGCCAAAAATGCTTGGGGAAACACTCGACAAAACTTTGTTTATTCAGCCACAAGAAATATCTTGCAAAAAATGGACAGGAAATATATTCAGAAGTATTGCTTCAAAGTATAGTTTAACATTTCATTCAGTTGTCTTGTCAAACGAATGTTTTCAGAAGTGAAATCTATCGTTTTTATCCTCACACAAGACAGAGAAGCTGCGTGTATAAAAGCTGGAGCTTCAACCAATTATACCTTTTATAACCTCCCTGTTCTTTTGAACAGAATTAGAGTCTTATTCCTTGTTTACTGACTACTTCAACTCGATACTTCTAAACCCTCCGCCTGAACTAGTAAATTGTATTCACTATTTCTTTTTTTTTATCCTCGATAGATGGGTACGCCTATCGTCCGGATCATGCTATTCCCCGGAACAGGAGTAGAGGTTTATCTCTTGTACCCTGTTTAGGATTGATTTTCTGGTTTCTTTTAAAGTCTCTTTCATTCTCTTTCACTCTCGGTAGCTCCTTGCGTCTTAGTTGCATTATCGCCTTCCTTGGGGTGACTTGATTAAAAGAAAAATATAGAATTCCGACTGCAATTGTCCGAGGCAGGGTTCTCCAGTTCAAGGGGAGATGCTGGATTTGTAATATCAATCAAACTATTTATAAGTGCCAGGCCAACTGGAGTGGGGAAGAGAAAAGGAAAAAGACTTTAGAAGAACGAACTGGAAACCCATTCATGAAAAAGAAAGAAGGGTATTTACACTATTTATATTATTCAGACTGTTATCCTCATTCTTATTGTCATATTGTTATAGACTAGTTTTCACAGTGAAGGCTTGTATTTTACTAAGTCGTCCTAAATTAGGTTCGACGTACAAAACGTTAGGAACTTGAAATAAGAGTTAATGACGCAGCAATCTAGTTGTGATTGTTGATACTTCAATGTCCGACATCGACTGACTCACTCAACACCACTGAGCCCAAATGGCGACCGCTACTACTACTACTACTTATTATGTGTGGGAGAGTCTATTAATAATAGAATAGGTACGTTCAGGTATGACACATATTCACGGCGTTTCGGCCGTTGTACGCTCCGGCTTACTTCATGACCCATGAGTTTGTTAAAGTAATTCAATAAAGAGTTGCGAGTTCAATACCTGGTCACAGCAGAGGTAAACAAATACTTAGAGAGCTGGGTTACTAAAGGAAAATAACTGAAAGTGGAAACATTTGCATGAGAGGTGTGTACTGAATGCACGGTTAGAATAATACAAAAATAGATTCACTATTTACAACATTCGGAATATTGTCCTCATCTTTATCGCCATATTTATCACAACGTTTCGGCCGTTGTATGTTCCGGCCTTCTTCCTCAATGACACATGGCACAGTGGATAAAGGCGTTGGTTAAATCCAGTGACAAGACCCAAAGGGTGTGAGTTTAATACCCGGTTAAGGCAGTGGAGAACTTGGAGAGGGTAATTAACAGGAGATAACTGACATCCATTAAACATGGCACGTTGAACTAGAGCAGTCTACCCCAGTGAACGTAATAAAGGATTTAGTTCGACATTCCAACCATTATTTCGAGTCAATAATTCCAACCACCTGAAAAAGACCGGAGCGTACAACGGCCGAAACGTTGTGATAAGTATGGCGACAGAGATGAGGACAATAGTCCGAATAATGTAAATAGTGTACATAATACCTCATCTCAGAAATATAGACAAAAATAGATTCCTTGAACAAGGAGAATTCAAAGTGAACCATACTAAAACATTAAAATATTAATGGACACCTGATTCGCTAAACAGATATCAAGGGATAAACCTCTATTCCTGTTCAAAAGACGTAAAAGGTGTGTGATTCGTGCGATAGGCGAACCTACTTTGCTGTGAAAATTCTGGGCGATCTCTTTTCTTCTTGCATGATTGAAGCATTGTTCTAGAACTTTTCTTATTGGTGATTCTTTTAGCAGTCGCACTAGAAAGGTGGATCTTCTTTTGATGGTTTTGTACCAATGTACAAATCTTGAAGGGTCAGCCGGTATTGCGTGCAATTCTAAGAAATTTTCTTGCGTAAAACATCAGGATTTTTTCGTCAGTACTCATAAGTGCCTAGATTCCTGAGTTGTATAGAAGGACACTTGAGATGTAAACACTTTAAGAATGTTCTGATTTCGAGTTAATGACAGACGATTCTTGATTTGAAGATGTTTTCCTATTTCTTAAGTGCTAGACCCTTCCTGTTTTCAATGTCTCCCTTGCTGGTTTGGCAGTTGCCAAGTAATTTGCAAATTTCCAAATTTGGGGTTTAACTCTTTGGTGGTTTGTAGTTCACGAGACAGTCACGTGAAGACTATCAAACCAAAATATACTGATGACGTAACGAAATCTCACTGACAATGATGAAATGCTTGAGCAGACACAGGAACAGATTCCTACCCTGCTTGAACACATTTTGGTCAATCAGCGTCACTCATCTGGCCTCACTCTCGATATTACCATGTAAGCTCACTACAAACTCATTACTCATGACGTAACGACTTTCCAAACAAATATTGTTAACCATTTACAACAGAACGAAACGTACAAAGAATACTATGACATGTTAGCGGGTTGGCGGTAGTTTCTGGTTAATTATTTTTTTGCTGATGAAAACGTGTATCACTGACACTGACCAAATACAGAAGTAGATTCCTTGAACAATGAGAGCTCAAACTGAACCATACCAAAACTAAGATCTACGCTAAAAGTGACCAGAAGCAAATATAAGTCTAATGAACAATGATCTTCGAGTCAATAAGAAAAACTTCTACCGAGCTAAAAGTTTCTAATTAGGACCTTAAAGGCATAATCCGGATAAGTTGCTGTACAGTTTAAAAAGAAACGCCTATCTTAGATTTATGGTCCAATCAGACTTCGATAAGGGAAACATTGACATATTAAAGCAGGGGTGGGCAAACTTTTCAGTGCAAGGGCCACATTCAAAAATTCGGCCACATAGTATATTAACACAAAGTAGTAATATTAAACGTGATGAAATTAATATAATGAATATTATTAATGGTAACACTTTTAATCTGCATAATAGCCTTTTAAATAATGACAATAGGTATATGAATGTTACTCTAAAGTCTAAGCTAATAGGAGTTGCCCGGTAGCTAATTTCGGCCGACTATCGCAAATTTTAAACCTACATATGGCATATAAGACGCAGGGGAATTTTAAAAGATATTTTTATTTTAAAAAAGTGCCCCTTATATACCGTCAAATACGGTAATTCAGTTTAAAGGAAAAAAAAGTTAATGATATTTTGAAGTGGTAACTTCACATAAAACAGATTTATTTGAAAAACAAAGTAACTCAGCAACAGAAGGAACTCAACGAGAATAATGTATCTGACTGCAGTCATTTATCAGTTTGTTAAAATTAGGTGTCAAGTTGCTTGTAACAATTATTTGACGTTGCTTGGTAACTTTCTCTTTCAAATTTACTAACATTTGGCGGGCCGCATGTGGCCCGCGGGCCATAGTTTGCCCACCTCTGTATTAAAGGAAACCGTGATTTGATAAAGTTTGGAGACCACTATCCTAAATGTTACCTCTAAGTTTAAAAATCAGGTATTTATCTACGCACCCATTCGGACATAATGTTGCAACAAAGTGTTTATAAAGGGTTAGTCCCACGTAGATTCCTTAAACAAGGAGAGCTCAAAGTGAAATATACCGAAACTGAGATCTACGCTATGTGACTAGAATCTGATACAAGTTCAAGTCTAATGAACAATGAAATGCTTGACCAGACACAGGAACAGATTCCTACCCTACTTGAACATATTTTAGTCATTCATTGTTTTTTGTTCACTAGAAAGTTACTAAGTTGAATTTTTCTACTTTTTCGCGAGTGTACCATGTCAGGCAGAGAGATCTCTGTCATGTGAAGTGGAGACATTTGCATGAGAGTTGTGTGCTGAATACCAGGGTTAGAATACAAAACAAGTCAATAATAACCTTAAAATATTTGGCAAATATGGATAAATATACCCACAACAAGACGGAGTATCACAAAGACAGTTTTTCCCTACGACGCCGTTATTTTTTTTAACTACCTTCATTCTGTATCTGTCTATATTTCTGAGATGAGGTATTATGTACACTATTTACATTATTCGGACTATCGTCCTCATCTTTGTCGCCATATTTATTACAACGTTTCGGCCCTTCAGTATCTGTCTATATTTCTGAGATGAGGTATTATGTACACTATTTATATTATTCGGACTATCGTCCTCATCTTTGTCGCCATATTTATTACGTTTTGGCTGTTGTATGCTCCGGCCATCTTCATGTGGTTGTAATGTCGATAAAAGCGTTGGTTAGATCCAGTTACAGGACCCAAAGAGTGTGAGTTCAATACCCGGTTAAGGCAGTGGAGAACTTGGAGAGGGGAATTAACAGGAGATAGCTGATAACTGACATCCATTAAACATGACACGTGGAACTAGAACAGTCTACCCCAGTGAGCGAAATAAAGGGTTCAGTTCGACATCCCAACCACCTGATGAAGGCCGGAGCGTACAACGGCCGAAACCTTGTAATAAATATGGCGACAAAGATGAGGACAATAGTCCGAATAATGTAAATAGTGCACCTTCATTCTTCAGCAATGTTTATTGTTTTAAAAAGCGATGATGAAGACTATAATAAAGCCTAAATATATGAAAGTGTTATATATAAAAAAAAAAATGTCGCTGCCGACATTGGAGTTTGAACCTAGATCGCCCGTGAGTAAACACAGGAGATTGCATTTCTAATAAGTAGACCACGTGATCATAAAGGAAATGTATATAAGGGAATTAGCGTGACGTATAATTGATCACACTTTCTACACTATCCTCTGTCTCTATACTATTCAATATACTATTTCTCTATACTGATTACTATTCAGCAGTTACTTTTCGATCGAGTATTATCGAGCAAGTACTATTAGTGCAAGTGTTATTTGAAGGCGTTTGACACCAGTATTGTTCAACGGCGTTACTATAGTTGTATCTGCTATTAAAAAGTTTCTACTACAACAAGCATTTAAAAAGTGACAACTAATTTTCGTTGACATCACAAAAAGTGAATTTATACATTTTTTGTTCTTAAGAATTGATAACAAAAATAATAAACACTATTTATTTATTAGATTGTTTATTGGAATTGTTGGCAAAACATCGGCTAAATGGTGAATAATAAGGATTTCCTTGAAGTTGGTTCACATATTGTTGAGTGTTTCCGCGTGCGTGTATTGAAATAAGGACAAACACATACGTAGGGAAAAATACTGGTATATCTGAAGAGGTATTTACAACAGAGAGATTAGTAGTCAAACGAACGTAGGTTAGTCAGTAACAATCAGAAAGAGTATAAAGTCCAACTGTATCTTCCGGTAGAGAGACGGAAGTGTGATGGTCACCTGATCTCCCCAGAACTCGATAGAACTGTCCTATTAGTAGTAGAGAGATCAGTCCATTCTGATGAGAAGGTGGGTGCGCACCAACACATATTTTAATAATTCAGTAAATGTTTATAATTTTACGAATAAAAAATTACTTTTTTAAATTTTTTTATAGATTGATAAATGAGAAATATTGCTTTTCATTAGATTTTAGAATCTTGTAAATATAAAAATACTCTTATAAATAATTAATCTAACAAATTAAATAGTGTTTAATTTTTGTTGTAAATACTCAAGAACAAGAAAAATAAATATATATATATATATATATATATATATATATATATATATATATATATATATATATATATATTCACTTTCGTCATGTATTTCGGTTTTATGCTAATTCTAACCATCACTTTTTTTAACATAAAACATTTCCGAGGAGTGAAGATAATTAAAAAAGCGATGTCATGGGAAAAAACATTCTTTTGACACTCCGACTTAAACTGCTTAAAGTATTAAAATGTTTTTGGAGTAATTAAAAAACATTGTAATTTTTTTTTTTAAAATTAATACACTATTCTTAGAGAAATAATTTGCTTTCAAAATTAATTATTATTTTGATTCGACATTTTTATGATCAAAGTTGATACCTAAATTTACCGAATTTCACTTTGCGTCATATATCAAACACTGGTCAAGGAATATTTCGGGAAAAATCATTGATTATTCATCCAATCAACCATACTTGCATATGTTTTACTTTATTTTTCTTTTTATTCAGACATTATTTTGATCTTTAACTATAATTTAATCATTTATAATCATATATTTCATTTTGAGATCATCAGTCGCCTAGTGTATCAAACGGGGTGTTTAGATAGCAAAGTGATATGGGTATCTGTCCATGGAGGTATCTCTAAAAATGTTTTATCTTTAATATGTTTTCAACAAAATGACATAGAACGAAAGTAATTACTCAAACTAACAGAAATGTTCTTAAATATTTATCCCATAAAATAAAAATGAGAAATAAAATCTTTGGAAGCTTTTTTTATTAACAATATAGTCCAAGTTGAAATATCTGCGTTATTCGAACAATTTGAAGTTCTACTTGCTGACTGGACAGGAGTTGCTTCCCCTGTTAGTGTATAACTCTTCTTCCTCTATGTGCCCTGTCTCTTCAGGATATTGGCGATCATGGCTCTCCACAATCTCTTGTCCTTTATAGCACTTAGTAAATTTTGTCTTTTCGTTATCTCTCCTAATCCCTGTTTTGCCATCCATTTACACAAGCTCATTAGGTAGGTTACGCACTGATTTCCGCTGTCTCTCTTGCCTTTGATATATCCTGTGAGTGTCAAATTTTCCAAGACCTCTTTCCTCATTATGTGACCTAGAACTTTCAACTGCCTTTCTGATATTAAGTATAAGTTTCCTTTTTGATTCTATTTTCTCTAAACCTTCGTCGTTGTTCATATGTTGTGTCCATGGTATTCTCAGCATCCTTCTGTAGAACCATGTTTCTGTGGTTTCAAGTCTATTCTTCATCTGTTGAGAGATTGTCCAGCATTCACTGCCATGTAGGAGGACAGATATTACATAATAGTACTGTACTTTTAATTTCTCACTAGATTTTCCTATTTCTTAATGAATACTTTGCTTAGCTTTTGGAAGGCATCTTTCGCTATTCAAATGTGCCTTCAGATTTTGATGTCGCGTTATCCGTCCTCTGTAAAAACACTTTCTAGATATTCGTTCACTGCAAGGAAAATTGGCTCCCTGTGCCGCGCTAGGAAATTTTTCTCCCCGGAATCGATCCTTCAAATATACAAATCAACCATTCGCCCTTGCATGGAGTATTGCTGCCATATATGGTCTGGAGCCCCTTCTGTTTGCCTTGGGGTTCTTGATAAGATCCAGAGACGGATATGCAATATAATTGGCCCTGATCTGGCATCTCGTCCGTAGTCGCTCTCTCACAGACGTGCTGTCGCCTCTCTCTGTCTTTTTTTACAAATACTTTCATGGTAATTGCTTCGATGAGCTGTTTTCGCTGGTTCCAAGACTTCGCGAATTCAAGCGTCCTACGAGGCTGGCATCCTGCTCTCACCCTTTCACTGTTGAAACTGTTAAATGTAATCGCCTCTTCTACTCCAATAGCTTCATGTCTCGCACCTCTCGCCTGTGGAACTCCCTTCCCTTTTCCTGTTTCCCTGATAGCTATAATCTCCAACTATTCAAATGTAATGTCAATCGACATCTCCAGTTGCCTTGATCTATCCACTATCCTTCTTCTCATCCTCTCCTCTATCATTCCTATCTGCTTTCGCTCCAAATCCTCTGTAACCCCTTGCGTGCTAGTGGCTTCCCGCCTTGCTAGGGATGAAATGCTTAAAAAAAAATTAAATTTGTATACAGAGCAACCTCGGTACTCGATCATAATTTGTTCTGAAAGTCTGTTCTGAAACCAAATTGTTCAAGAACTGAATCATTTCTCATTACAATTAATGTAAAAGAGATTAATTCGTTTCCAAGCACCAGATGAATGCTTATTTTTATTTATTTGCTATATATATATATATATATATATATATATATATATATATATATATATATATATTTAAAAAAAAATTTATAACATAAATATATTTATAAAATCACTACAAAAATAGCCATTTTGTTTCAACACCCCCGGTGTCTTATCAAGTGATGATGCTGAATGAATGAAAAAAAAAAATACGTCTGTCATCCATTCTAACGAGGTGGACGGGCCACGTCTACCGAAGTTGATATTTTAGTACCAAGGACTCAATACTATCACAGCCGCTCTTCTCTAGCACCTCTACATCATTAACAGGCATTAGCCTGGTAACGCCAAGAATGTAATACGTATTTTTACGTATTTTTTTTCTTACATTCAGCATCATTACTTGATAGGACACCGGGGGTGTTGAAACAAAATGGCTATTTTTGTAGTGATTTTATAACATTTATGTTATAAATTTTTTTTTTTTGAATAAATAATTATATCCGCTCTACTTTGTATTGAGCACTCTTTTAAGAATAGTAATTGTTGGTTATTGGAATTCATTCCGTATGCACCAATCATATACTTGTAGATAACCCTTTATGAAGTCGTCAAAAAACAAACGTTACGACAGTTTTTTTATATGCACAAATCCCTTTCATAATAAAATAAAATAAAATAAATAAATAAATCTCCATAGACATGCAAACTAGACGATGGTTAATACATCTTCCGTTTCAAATTTAGACACACCCACCTTTCCCTGACTTGACATCTACGAAAGTAACTCTATACTGATACTTATTATTAACACCCAACTACCCAACTTAAACAATTCGCCCTAGCTGTTACCATGGAAATTTTGATTTCAATTTTAAAACACGTAAATTTCAGAAACACGTTATTCCAAAAAAAATTTCGCTTGAAGATGGAACAGAGCTTATTTTAACTCAATTTAATTTAAATAATTATATTGAAGTTTTGGCTCTTGTTTTGAAACATGGGACTTCTTATGTCGCGATTTGGAATCATATTTTTAAATAAATAATTATATATATATATATATATATATATATATATATATATATATATATTTATATATATATATATATATATATATTTTCGAAACGAGTCTAGTTATATATATATATATATATATATATATATATATATTTTCGAAACGAGTCTAGTTATATCTATATATATATATATATATATATATATATATATATATATATATCGAAACGAGTCTAGTTATATATATATATATATATATATATATATATATATATATATATATATATATTCAAGTAAATCTTTATCTGGGTTTCTTTTCTTTTTACTTTCAGTAAAAACCTATTCAATGTTAGTTGTTTTGTCTGTGTTGTAAATTTTTTTCTAAAATGAGACATGACACTGTCATTGAAAAGGTTTACTGCTCTATTCGCTATAATTGTATCAATGTGATATTTTTCAACAAAACTTTGCACATCACCCCATTTAGAACAAATTTCTTTGATTAAAGAATTTGGGACATCTCCCTTTTCTTCCTTCTCCTCCTCAGAAGACATTTCCTCGGCCAAAGTCTTTTGCTGGCGCTACAAACTATGGTAAAATGTATTTTTGGATTATATCTTGGATTGTACATATAACAGCGTCTACCGTAAACTTTAAACTGATTAACTCAAAAACGAAGGATTTATGAACATATATTTATGTGGACTTTGGTCCTTGTTTAGTGTGGAGAACCCGCTTCAAAGTGTGTAAAAGTATTTTTGAGTTTGAAAGACAGTAGTCATGTACCAACCAGTTCCAAGGAAGCCATAACGTGAACCAAGCATCTTTGTCTATGGTAAAAGGTTGAAGGCTGTTTGCGCATCTTGGGAGCATGTTGAGCATCCTCTGTGATCTTGATGTGGAAATTTCAAACCACATACAAAAACCTAACGACGCATTTAGAAAACTGAATAAACATCTGTAGTATCAGCACTGAATTTCAGAGCCGAGTTCTAAGTCCAGTCTGGTTCGTTCTATTCCCATACGTGCAAATAATCTTAGGAAAAGTATGAATCAACCTATTCCCCCCCAACTAGGGGTTAATTAGTAGGACTGTTATAGTGGAACACACCTATTCTATAGTTAATAGACTCTCCCACCTATAAGTAGGAGTAGGAAGAGTAAGGAGGGAGTCGCTCAGTGGGTCGGTCTGAGTTCAGTCTGAAGTTGGACGACCGGCTGACAGGTTGAACTCTCTTCCTTCGGGCAGGGAGGAACCCGAACGAGGCTACGCCGAAGGGCGGAGTCTCTTTCGGGGAGGTAAACCGACCCTGAGCCCGTTTATACGGGTTCAAAGGGCATATTTTTAGCCGAGCCCACGGGCTCGGAGATCCCACGTTAAACCGGCCTTGTGCCACATGATGCCCTCGTGGGTGGGGTGACTAAATACCGTCGCTCAGTGGTTCGCTCATTCAGTCGATGCCGGACGACCGTTAGTGGGATACTAAAGCATCAGCGACCACAACTAGATTTCTTTGCGTCATTACCTATCAAGTCTTAACGTTTTGTACGTCGAACCTATTTTAGGACCGACTTAGTACAAATACAAGCCTCCACTGTGAAACCACTCCATAACAAGGACATATATCAGTAAATCATTATTACCTCCAAAAATTCTTACAATCTAAGAATATTTCCTGGCTTTATTAATCTGCAAAAGGTTGATTAGCCGGAAAAATCAATAATCCATTAATCTACCTTTGAAATGGCTAAAAGTTTATTTGTTTTTTTAAGGAGTTTATTTTTTACAATTAAAATTGAAGTTTGATATATAATATCACCGATGACTGTGCGATTAACACACGCTCCTGCGTGTAATTGATTTTTTATTTATTCATTTGAAAAACAATTTTTTTAAAATAAAAATGTCTTCTGCAGAGGAAAAAATTATGACCGTTTCCTGTTTCTAAAACAAATGATGATTTTTTACACATATGATCTTCCTTAATGAAAATCGTCAATGATTTAAAATGAGGAAAACGTTATTTTCATCGAAAGGTTACAAAATTCTAAAAAACATTGAACTTAATCATTGTTTATGTGGCGATATACGACGAGAGAGTGGAAATGAACAAGTGAGAACGAAACGAAACTAACAAAATTTTAATAAACTTTATTTTCCTCATGAAATTTAGACGTACCATTCAAAAAGCCAAATGAGTCGCATGACTGATCCACAGGTATGTCGTCTCTACCTCAAGTTTATTTTATTTTCTACAATAATTTAAACTTTTTAAATTTTTTCACGTGAAGTCGTTGGAAAATGAAACAAATATTACAAAAAATATACGTACAGTACGAGATAAAAAAAAAATGGAGACACTCATTATAGAAAGTCGATTTTTGTATTTTTGCCAAGACAAGTGAGTAACAGAATGTACATTATACAAATAAAAAATGATTTAGTATTATGTTGGGTAACATTTTGCTTTAATAACGGACTTTAAATTCTTCGTAGCATGCTATAGACTAAATTCTTTAGTAAGTCAACGGCCTACGCCAGATTTTTCCAGCATTTCTTTAATACAGTGTAACCCGGATATAAGAGAGTTGTCGGGACCGGAGAAGAAGTCTCTTATATCCGGGTTTCTTTTATATCCGGGTTTGGTCTAATTTATATACATTAACACAGGCTCTGATTTGGGACCAGAGAAAATCTCTCTTATATCCGGGTTTCACTGTACGCGAAAAAGTTCATCTTATTCTTCTGTGTTAACTTTCCTATTACGGGCACGCTTGTCCATTATCTCCCAAAAGTTTTCAGTTGGGTTAAGGTCAGGACTCACTTACTAAAGAATTTAGTATAGTATGCTACGAAGAATTAAAAGGCTGTTATTAAAGCAAAAGATTACCTAACAAAATACTAAATCATTTTTGACTTGTATAATGTACATATGTGCACCTGTATTAATGCCCTGTATTAATAAACGAATTCTATTTTCTTGGTAAAAAATACAAAAATCGACTTTCTATGAGTGCGTCCATTTTTTTTTTTTTTTTTTTTTTGCTTCGTACTGTGTATTGAAAAAAATCCCCCCAAAGATATCGATTATTATTAAATGATAAGATGAAATTGAAAAAAGAGTATTTAATCTGTTGCACTGATGATACGTACTTATACTCTTGGGAAAGGTATGAATCCTCTTCTTCTTCCAGCTATGGGTAAATAGCAGGACAGGCTTTCGATGGCAACAGGTCTACCGCAGAAAGAAATGATAACCCACTGCGGGAAAAAAAATCTGCCTCGTCAGTCATGTATCGAAAGATACATGATCGCCTAAGCGTGTATCACGTATGGCACATAACTGACTGATAATCGTTTGGGATAAGAATGATCTTGAACAAAAAAAAAAAAAAACTACGTCCTATGCCAAGAAATAGGAATCAGAATAAACCCTTCACAAAACAAAAACTATGATTTGGAATTGGAATGAAAGCAGTGATGGCATCTACACTGAATCCATCATAAAAATTCAGTGTGGGATTATTGAATACCAAAAACTTCAAATATCTTGGTGTAAGGATCAGTTATAACACATTTAGTAGAGCGAAATAGTTTAGTGTAAACGCTTCTTCTACTCTGACGGCTTCTTCTCTCGCACTTCCCGACATTGGAATTCCCTTCCTCTTACTTGCTTCCCGGATTGATATGTCCCGGAAAGGGATATATTTGAACGAAGTAGCTAAGTGGTTTTGGCTACAATAACCAAGTAGAATACGGTAGCAGTAATCGACTGGTACGCGTCGTAGTCGCAGGTAAGAAGTGTAGATCAATGGCGTAGTCCAATGGGCGTCGTATAGTCTTAGACTCTGACGTAGCCTTGACTCTTTTCTGACTCTCCTACACGTCCGTCGATATTTATGACGGACACCAGCCAATGACACTCCAGTGAAGGGGAAAACAAGTGTATGCATATCCCATTATATCACTGATAAAGATAATCTTCGAAAATTTAAATGTAATGTCAATCGACATCTTCTATTGCCTTGATCCCCGGTGTTTTTTTTTTTTGTTTTTTTATCTTCCTCCGTTCTTCTTTTTATCCTTTCCTCACCTCCCCAGATCCAGTCTTTTACGTTACTTACACTCTCTGTAGCCCCTAATGCGTACTAGTGGCACACCCGCCTTGCTTGGGGTTAAATGCTTAGAAAAAGAAGATAAGAAAATTGAACGGAGAATAGGCTGCGCTAGAGGTAGTTTCCCCCAACACCACCAATTGGTACAAAACATTAAACTAAAAACTTGAGTCATGTTTTTAAATAACTTTATCAGCTCGAGACATTCATGATGTCACGCATAGTGCCCAACTCATCCAGAAATATCTAAAATGTCAGCTGTATGCAACCGCTTTCTCAGATCAATAATTAAAATTTTAAAATAGCTTTGAGAAAATGATTTGTTTGTTTTATGGCATATCAACCATTTGAGTCACTTAATGCAGAAATTTAATTTTTTTTTCCTAAATAAAGCTTTGTATTTAAACAGTCAAAATGTTAATTTTTTTGTAAATAGTAAGACCGCTTTATTTCTGAAATGATATTTTTGAGATCGGTTTATTAGAAACAGGAATATATATAAAGTTGATCAGTATTCTGAAAAAGTTCTTTCAAGTTTATTGTTTGGCAGTATTTTAAGCGGATTCAATTAAAATTGCTGCAGTTTCTCAATACAGTGGAACCTCGGTTCACGAATTTAATTCTTTCCTGAAGGCCGTTCGTAACCCGAAATGTTCGTAAACCGAAACTATTTCTCCAATATGAATAAATATAGAAAAAAAAACAAAAAACGACACAGTAGAATAATATTGGAAAAGAAAAGCACAGCACAAGACATGAATGTATACAACATGGCGGTCGATTCAGAAATGATTCCGTTAGTGTTTAACTCGGTTCGGCAATGTTGTTCGAGAACCGAAATTTTGTTCGATAACCGAGGCATTTTCATCTCGAATTTTCTGTCCGAAAACAGATTTGTTCGACATGTAAGACGTTCGAAAACCGAGGTTCCACTGTATGTGTTTTATGGGGAATTGATCTTGGTATGCCTCACATACCGGAAGTTCTTCCCTTTTTAGGATATTAGAATGGGTTATGGTCGTATATCTAATATGGAGCCTGAACATAATCACTTCTTCAATTCTAGTTTGGTGTTTCTTATGCCGTTCTCCTAAAGTTGGCTCAATTCTGAACAGTTTATTGTTAGGGCAGGAGTTCCATAGGTTCACTCCCCTTTAATATATTTATTGATTGTTGGTTTCAGATCTCTATATAGAATTTTGGTATTTCAGATGCCTTATGTGTTTATAGTAGATGCTTTTCTTGCTGCTGAATCCGCCCTAACATTTCATATGATACCAAAATGGCTTGGTATCCAGCAGAAGACAATATCTGCATTTAAGCTATTGATCCTGTTGAGTGGTTTAATAATGAGTGGGTTTGACACTTTTTTTTTTTTTTGTTTTCAGTGCTGTGATCACTGACATGAAGTCAGTGTATATAATATTTTTTTATGCTTACTTGAATTTACGATGTTGTAGGCCAAGTCGATAGCTGTCACCTCAGCACTAAATATAGAAGCTTTATCTGGAAGTAGTTTCATTAATTTTAAATTTGTGGCGGACGGCTGCACACCCAACTTTATCATCATCTTTAGATCCGTCCATATAGGTGAACAGGTGATCTGTGTAGGCATGTTTGATAGAGAGTAATTCTTCATGGAACGTGATAGAACTGGTTTGGGATTTTGGGAACTCGCTGAATTTTAATACGATGTTTGGATGTTTTATCATCTAGGGAGGGTGTTTTAGAGTTGTTGAACTCGTGAATTTGTGCGGTATTTATTTGTGTTTTCTTAATGGCAGTTTTCATACGGATACCAAATGATTTATTAGGCGTTGTCTTTTCTGTTAAAGAGCTCAGTATATTTTGTCTGAAATGTGCATTTATAAGGAGGATTTGACGGGCAGGTTGAGTGTTTAATATAATATTGAGGAGTATGTCTATATTTCTGAGATGAGGTATTATGTACACTATTTACATTATTCGGACTATTGTCCTCATCTTTGTCACCATATTTATTACAACGTTTCGGCATTTCAGTATCTGTCTATATTTCTGAGATGAGGTATTATGTACATTATTTACATTATTCGGACTATTGTCCTCATCTTTGTCGCCATATTTATTACAACGTTTCGGCCCTTCAGTATCTGTTTATATTTCTGAAATGAGGTATTATGTACACTATTTATTATACAGACTATTGTCCTCATCTTTGTCATTATTTATTACAACGTTTCGGCATTTCAGTATCTGTCTATATTTCTGAGATGAGGTATTACATTATTTACATTATTCGGACTATTGTCCCTCATCTTTGTTGCCATATTTATTACAACGGCCCTTCAGTATCTGTTTATATTTCTGAAATGAGGTATTATGTACACCATTTCAGTATCTTTGTCACCATATTTATTACAACGTTTCGGCATTTCAGTATCTGTCTATATTTCTGAGATGAGGTATTATGTACATTATTTACATTATTCGGACTATTGTCCTCATCTTTGTTGCCATATTTATTACAACGTTTCGGCCCTTCAGTATCTGTTTATATTTCTGAAATGAGGTATTATGTACACTATTTACATTATACAGACTATTGTCCTCATCTTTGTCACCATATTTATTACAACGTTTCGGCATTTCAGTTTGTCTATATTTCTCATTATGTACATTATTTACATTATTTATTGTCCTCATCTTTGTTGCCATATTTATTACAACGTTTCGGCCATTTCAGTATCTGTTTATATTTCTGAAATGAGGTATTATGTACATTATTTACATTATAGAGACTATTGTCCTCATCTTTGTCACCATATTTATTACAACGTTTCGGCATTTCGGCCTGAGATGAGGTATTATGTACATTATTTACATTATTCGGACTATTGTCCTCATCTGTTTTCAGTATCTGTTTATATTTCTGAAATGAGGTATTATGTACACTATTTACATTATACAGACTATTGTCCTCATCTTTGTCACCATATTTATTACAACGTTTCGGCATTTCAGTATCTGTCTATATTTCTGAGATGAGGTATTATGTACATTATTTACATTATTCGGACTATTGTCCTCATCTTTGTTGCCATATTTATTACAACGTTTCGGCCCTTCAGTATCTGTTTATATTTCTGAAATGAGGTATTATGTACACTATTTACATTATACAGACTATTGTCCTCATCTTTGTCACCATATTTATACAATTTATTTTATCTGTCTATACGTACATTATTTACATTTTCGGACATTTCATCTTTGTGCCAAATTTATTACAACGTTTCGGCCCTTCAGTATCTGTTTATATTTCTGAAATGAGGTATTATGTACACTATTTACATTATACAGACTATTGTCCTCATCTTTGTCACCATATTTATTACAACGTTTCGGCATTTCAGTATCTGTCTATATTTCTGAGATGAGGTATATGTACATTATTTACATTATTCGACTATTGTCCTCATCTTTGTCGCCATATTTATTACAACGTTTCGGCCCTTCAGTATCTGTTTATATTTCTGAAATGAGGTATTATGTACACTATTTACATTATACAGACTATTGTCCTCATCTTTACTAAACGTTTCACCATATTTATTACAACGTTTCGGCATTTCATCTTTTATTCGGCCTTTTCATTTCTGAGATGAGGTATTATGTACACTATTTACATTATTCGGACTATTGTCCTCATCTTTTTCGCCATATCTATCACAACGTTTCGGCCGTTGTACGCTCCGGCCTTCTTCAGGTGGTTGGGATGTCGAACTGAACCCTTTATTTCGCTCACTGGGGTAGACTGTTCTAGTTCCACGTGCCATGTTTGATGGATATCAGTTATCAGTTATCTCCTGTTAATTTCCCTCTGAAAGTTCTCCACTGCCTTAACCGGGTATTGAACTCGCACTCTTTGGGTCCTGTAACTGGATCTAAACAACGCCTTTATCGACATTCCAGCCGAAACCGAAAAGATGAAGATGGCCGAATAATGGTGCATCTCAGAAATATAGACAGAACTGAAGGCCGAAACGTAATAAATATGGCGAAAAGATGAGGACAATAGTCCGAATAATGCAAATAGTGTACATAATACCTCATCTCAGAAATATATGGCACAGTGGATAAAGGCGTTGGTTAGATCCAGTGACAGAACCCAAAGAGTGTGAGTTCAATATCGATATATTTTGAGTAATGAGAGTTAAGCAGGAAATGTTTGCCGTTTTATAGATTTCAATAATGCCAACCATCAACGTTTGACAAAGCCAAGTGGTATGTCCGGTTCCTTTACTCTTAGTGCTATAACGATATATTTTGAGTAATAGGAAATGTTTGCCGTTTTATAGATTTCAATAATGACCATTAAGTGGTGTAATATGTCCGGCTTAGGGAATTTTGTTTGCCGTTTTATAGATTTCAATAATGCCAACCATCAACGTTTGACAAAGCCAAGTGGTATGTCCGGTTCCTTTACTCTTAGTGCTATAACGATATATTTTGAGTAATGAGAGTTAAGCAGGAAATGTTTGCCGTTTTATAGATTTCAATAATGCCAACCATCAACGTTTGACAAAGCCAAGTGGTGTAATATGTCCGGTTAGATTTTTACTCTTAGTGCTATAACGATATATTTTGAGTAATGAGAGTTAAGCAGGAAATGTTTGCCGTTTTATAGATTTCAATAATGCCAACCATCAACGTTTGACAAAGCCAAGTGGTGTAATATGTCCGGTTCCTTTACTCTTAGTGCTATAACGATATATTTTGAGTAATGAGAGTTAAGCAGGAAATGTTTGCCGTTTTATAGATTTCAATAATGCCAACCATCAACGTTTGACAAAGCCAAGTGGTGTAATATGTCCGGTTCCTTTACTCTTAGTGCTATAACGATATATTTTGAGTAATGAGAGTTAAGCAGGAAATGTTTGCCGTTTTATAGATTTCAATAATGCCAACCATCAACGTTTGACAAAAAGCCAAGTGGGTAATATGTCCGGTTCCTTTACTCTTAGTGCTATAACGATATATTTTGAGTAATGAGAGTTAAGCAGAAATGTTTGCCGTTTTATAGATTTCAATAATGCCAACCATCAACGTTTGACCTTAGTGCTATAACGATATATTTTGAGTAATGAGAGTTAAGCAGGAAATGTTTGCCGTTTTATAGATTTCAATAATGCCAACCATCAACGTTTGACAAAGCCAAGTGGTGTAATATGTCCGGTTCCTTTACTCTTTAGTGCTATAACGATATATTTTGAGTAATGAGAGTTAAGCAGGAAATGTTTGCCGTTTTATAGATTTCAATAATGCCAACCATCAACGTTTGACAAAAGCCAAAGTGGTGTAATATGTCCGGTTCTTTACTCTTAGTGCTATAACGATATATTTTGAGTAATGAGAGTTAAGCAGGAAATGTTTGCCGTTTTATAGATTTCAATAATGCCAACCATCAACGTTTGACAAAGCCAAGTGGTGTAATATGTCCGGTTCCTTTACTTAGTGCTATAACGATATATTTTGAGTAATGAGAGTTAAGCAGGAAATGTTTGCCGTTTTATAGATTTCAATAATGCCAACCATCAACGTTTGACAAAGCCAAGTGGTGTAATATGTCCGGTTCCTTTACTCTTAGTGCTATAACGATATATTTTGAGTAATGAGAGTTAAGCAGGAAATGTTTGCCGTTTTATAGATTTCAATAATGCCAACCATCAACGTTTGACAAAGCCAAGTGGTGTAATATGTCCGGTTCCTTTACTCTTAGTGCTATAACGATATATTTTGAGTAATGAGTTAAGCAGGAAATGTTTGCCGTTTTATAGATTTCAATAATGCCAACCATCAACGTTTGACAAAGCCAAGTGGTGTAATATGTCCGGTTCCTTTACTCTTAGTGCTATAACGATATATTTTGAGTAATGAGAGTTAAGCAGGAAATGTTTGCCGTTTTATAGATTTCAATAATGCCAACCATCAACGTTTGACAAAGCCAAGTGGTGTAATATGTCCGGTTCCTTTACTCTTTAGTGCTATAACGATATATTTTGAGTAATGAGAGTTAAGCAGGAAATGTTTGCCGTTTTATAGATTTCAATAATGCCAACCATCAACGTTTGACAAAGCCAAGTGGTGTAATATGTCCGGTTCCTTTACTCTTAGTGCTATAACGATATATTTTGAGTAATGAGAGTTAAGCAGGAAATGTTTGCCGTTTTATAGATTTCAATAATGCCAACCATCAACGTTTGACAAAGCCAAGTGGTGTAATATGTCCGGTTCCTTTACTCTTAGTGCTATAACGATATATTTTGAGTAATGAGAGTTAAGCAGGAAATGTTTGCCGTTTTATAGATTTCAATAATGCCAACCATCAACGTTTGACAAAGCCAAGTGGTGTAATATGTGCCAACCCGTTTTAGTGCTATAACGATATATTTTTTGATATATTTTGAGACAGGAAATGTTTGCCGTTTTATAGATTTCAATAATGCCAACCATCAACGTTTGACAAAGCCAAGTGGTGTAATATGTCCGGTTCCTTTACTCTTAGTGCTATAACGATATATTTTGAGTAATGAGAGTTAAGCAGGAAATGTTTGCCGTTTTATAGATTTCAATAATGCCAACCATCAACGTTTGACAAAGCCAAGTGGTGTAATATGTCCGGTTCCTTTACTCTTAGTGCTATAACGATATATTTTGAGTAATGAGAGTTAAGCAGGAAATGTTTGCCGTTTTATAGATTTCAATAATGCCAACCATCAACGTTTGACAAAGCCAAGTGGTGTAATATGTCCGGTTCCTTTACTCTTAGTGCTATAACGATATATTTTGAGTAATGAGAGTTAAGCAGGAAAAATTCAATTTGCCAAGTGGTTTTATAGTTCCTTTACTCTTATTTCAATAATGCCAACAATAATGCCAACCATCAACGTTTGACAAAGCCAAGTGGTGTAATATGTCCGGTTCCTTTACTCTTTAGTGCTATAACGATATATTTTGAGTAATGAGAGTTAAGCAGGAAATGTTTGCCGTTTTATAGATTTCAATAATGCCAACCATCAACGTTTGACAAAGCCAAGTGGTGTAATATGTCCGGTTCCTTTACTCTTAGTGCTATAACGATATATTTTGAGTAATGAGAGTTAAGCAGGAAATGTTTGCCGTTTTATAGATTTCAATAATGCCAACCATCAACGTTTGACAAAGCCAAGTGGTGTAATATGTCCGGTTCCTTTACTCTTAGTGCTATAACGATATATTTTGAGTAATGAGAGTTAAGCAGGAAATGTTTGCCGTTTTATAGATTTCAATAATGCCAACCATCAACGTTTGACAAAGCCAAGTGGTGTAATATGTCCGGTTCCTTTACTCTTAGTGCTATAACGATATATTTTGAGTAATGAGAGTTAAGCAGGAAATGTTTGCCGTTTTATAGATTTCAATAATGCCAACCATCAACGTTTGACAAAGCCAAGTGGTGTAATATGTCCGGTTCCTTTACTTTAGTGCTATAACGATATATTTTGAGTAATGAGAGTTAAACAGGGAATGTTTGCCGTTTTATAGATTTCAATAATGCCAACCATCAACGTTTGACAAAGCCAAGTGGTGTAATATGTCCGGTTCCTTTACTCTTAGTGCTATAACGATATATTTTGAGTAATGAGAGTTAAGCAGGAAATGTTTGCCGTTTTATAGATTTCAATAATGCCAACCATCAACGTTTGACAAAGCCAAGTGGTGTAATATATTTTGCTATAACGATATAAGTAATGAGAGTTAAGCAGGAAATGTTTTGCCGTTTTATAGATTTCAATAATGCCAACCATCAACGTTTGACAAAGCCAAGTGGTGTAATATGTCCGGTTCCTTTACTCTTAGTGCTATAACGATATATTTTGAGTAATGAGTTTTATAGATTTCAATAATGCCAACCATAACGTTTGACAAAGCCAAATGGTTTATGTCCGGTTCCTTTACTCTTAGTGCTATAACGATATATTTTTTATAGATTTCAATAATGCCAACCATCAACGTTTGACAAAGCCAAGTGGTGTAATATGTCCGGTTCCTTTACTCTTAGTGCTATAACGATATATTTTGAGTAATGAGAGTTAAGCAGGAAATGTTTATAGATTTCAATAATGCCAACCATCAACGTTTTTCCGGTTCCTTTACTCTTAGTGCTATAACGATATATTTTGATTTGAGAGTTAAGCAGAAATGTTTGCTGTTTTATAATTTCAAATGCCAACCATCAACGTTTGACAAAGCCAAGTGGTGTAATATGTCCGGTTCCTTTACTCTTAGTGCTATAACGATATATTTTGAGTAATGAGAGTTAAGCAGGAAATGTTTGCCGTTTTATAGATTTCAATAATGCCAACCATCAACGTTTGACAAAGCCAAGTGGTGTAATATGTCCGGTTCCTTTACTCTTAGTGCTATAACGATATATTTTGAGTAATGAGAGTTAAGCAGGAAATGTTTTGCCGTTTTATAGATTTCAATAATGCCAACCATCAACGTTTGACAAAGCCAAGTGGTGTAATATGTCCGGTTCCTTTATTTAGTGCTATAACGATTTATATTTTAGATTTTAATGAGAGTTTGACAAAGCCAGGAAATGTTTGCTGTTTTATAGATTTCAATAATGCCAATAACCATCAACGTTTGACAAAGCCAAGTGGTGTAATATGTCGGTTCCTTTACTCTTAGTGCTATAACGATATATTTTGAGTAATGAGAGTTAAGCAGGAAATGTTTGCCGTTTTATAGATTTCAATCAACGTTTGACAAAAAGTGGTGTAATATGTCCGGTTCCTTTACTATAACTTAGTGCTATATCAAGTAATGAGTTTGACAAAGCCAACCATCAACGTTTGACAAAGCCAAGTGGTGTAATATGTCCGGTTCCTTTACTCTTAGTGCTATAACGATATATTTTGAGTAATGAGAGTTAAGCAGGAAATGTTTGCCGTTTTATAGATTTCAATAATGCCAACCATCAACGTTTGACAAAGCCAAGTGGTGTAATATGTCCGGTTCCTTTTACTCTTAGTGCTATAACGATATATTTTGAGTAATGAGTTACAGGAAATGTTTGCCGTTTTATAGATTTCAATAATGCCAACCATCAACGTTTGACAAAGCCAAGTGGTGTAATATGTGTTCCTTTACTCTTAGTGCTTAACGATATATTTTGAGTAATAGAGTTAAGCAGGAAATGTTTCGTTTTATAGATTTCAATAATGCCAACCATCAACGTTTGACAAAGCCAAGTGGTGTAATATGTCCGGTTCCTTTACTCTTAGTGCTATAACGATATATTTTGAGTAATGAGTCTTTGCTTGATCCCCAGTTTCAGTGAAAAATAACTCCGAGCAGTTGTATTGTTTTCTGCATTTGGATGTTAAGTATTTTATACGGGGTATAAATGTTAGTTTTTTTGTTGTTGATTTTTTTTAATCAAATATGATGCCGAGATATTCGTATTGTTCTACTACTGGGAGTCCATTATTGTTCAGTTTTAATGTTGGATTGTTACGCATTTTTCGAAGCTGGCAGAAGTGTATACATTTAATTTATTTTTATTTTGAAAATTGAAACCCTTCTCCGTAGCCCATTTGTTAATTTTATTAAGACATAGCTGTTGAGCGAATGAAGCCTGTAGGGCTTAGCGGGGACCATCCTCTTTTCGAACCTTGTAGACTGGCGCTACAGAATCATAAAGAACTGTTCTAAATAAGATAATCTACATCAACTGAGAACTTTCTACATCTAAAATGGATAGCACGTGCAGTTCGAAGAGAAAATAATAACATAATCAATATGTTCCTGTCGTCGGTGGGCGGCGGCGGCGGCTTTATCTCGCATCCAAGAAGTTAATTTCTTCTTTGCTGATCGCTTTCTTTATGATGATAGCGTTTATGACAAAATTCGCCGCCAACGTGCAGGTTCAGGACTAGAATCTTCTACTTTCATCAAAACCTGCACGCGTCATTCATTTTTTTTTATCGCCATTTGGCTTTGAAAGAGTGGGTTGGAGATGAAAGAAAACCATACTAGAAAAAAGTGCCGATGGCGTTAATCTGTTTAAGGAAGTGACCCACACTTCATGATCTTTCTCTGCGGTATATGCAGAATCCAGTTATGAAACTGCAACGGACTGCCGCTGACTCTGTTATTATTTCGAGTGACGCCTTCTGTAGCATGTCCCTTATGCGTAGTCCTCTTCATCCGCTGGTTTAACCGTTGGGATCTGTTGTAATCATCCTCTACTTGTACCACCGTTGGGTTAGAATTCCACAATACTCAAAAAAAAAAATGAGGAAGGAAGCCTCAATAGCGGAAACAGCGATCTACTAGTCTTGAAAAAAACCTATTTTCCTAAAAAATTGTTTTAAGAGAAAATTTTTAGAGATTTCACCCGAACGTAACACTCGTAGGTCGGTCAATGAATGGTGAATGTTTCCTTATAAGGAAACAGCTAATACCATTTGTTATGACCCCTCCGTTTATTACATACTGAGAAAAATTCCAACCCTTTCAAATTGTGAAGACCCTTCTAGTAATAATAAGAGTAATTATTTCAAGTAATAAGAGTAATTATTAAACTGTAAGAAGACAGAATGCATCGTTGTCAGCAAAAGAGACAGCTTAAGGTATGAGCTACATATTGGGGATGTCAAAGTGAAGCAGAGAGAGTCATTTAACTATCTGGGTAGTGTTGTAACAAATGACTGAAAATGTGGCACAGAAATCCAAATGCGCATAGGAATATCGAAATATGCCTTCCAGAAACTAAGCCAAGTATCAAGAGATCAGAAAATGTCCTTAAAAAAAGCGATTTAGAGATTCTTGATAAAATCCAAAGAATCAGCAATGTTATTGGTCCTGACCTGGTATCTCGGCTTCAGTCACTTTCCCACACGCGTAAAGTAGCTTACCTGTGCCTTTCTATAAATACTTTCATGGTACAGTGTAACCCGGATATAAGAGAGTTGTCGGGACCGGAGAAGAAGTCTCTTACATACGGGTTTCTCTTATATCCGGGTTTGGTCTATTTTGTTTAGGTAAGTATGGGCTCTAATTTGGGACCAGAGAAAATCTCTCTTATATCCGGGTTTCTCTTATATCCGGGCCTGTTATATCCGGGTCACACTGTAATTGTTCTGATGAACTTTCCTCTGTGGTACCTAGACTTATGCAGTACGAGATTGGCGGCAAGTTCTCATCATTTTATAGTTGATATAGCGCGATATAAGATGTTCTATGCTAACAGTTTCTTCTCTCGCACTTCTCGGTTGTGGAATTCCCCTCTGGGTTCTTGCTTGACAGTCAAATTACGTAATATCTAATATCCTATGTAGAGGTGAATGCTAGACAATTTCTTCAGAGATGAAGATGAGACTTGAAACAACAGATGTGGTTCTACCAATGAATGCTAAGAATACCATGGATAGAACATTTTGAACAACCAGGAAGTTTGGAGAATTATAAGAACTTCCAAGAACAGGGCCGGTGCTTGCGTCTCGCCCTCCACCCCGAAACTTTGATACTACATGTCTATTTCAAAGTTTCCCAAACTGGGGTCACATACCCTTGAAGGAAAATTGGTGGGGAAGGGTAGCGCTTTTTTTAAATTACCAAAAATCAGAGAAATATCCAATTTAAATTAAAATTTCAGTACATATTCATTATTTGTTTTTATAACGAATATTTTTTATTTTAAAAAAATCTGATAAAACGTTATTCTTTTTGTAATAACAGCCAATATTTTCATGACTAAATTTTACTCGAAAAAAATGTCGCAAATTTTTACATTTCCATAAAGATTAATCGACAACGCATCTCCGCTGAAAAAAAATCTTTTCACAAAGATTCCAACACAACACAAATGGGATTGTCTTAAAAAAAAAAAAAAAAAAAAAACACTTCTTAAAAACAGTTTTTCAGTTTTTGGGAAAATTTTTCATGTGTTGAAATCTTTAAACATTTTTTATTTTTTAAGCGATCATTTTCTCGGTTTCATCTTTCTAGAAATATAAAAAAAAAGAGGACTAGAAATTTTATTTTAATTACGAACTGTGGACTCCTGGTTAGTATTACTGTTACTATTAGTAAAAAAAAAATCAGAGATCCTCCTTAGTGGATGATCCCGGAATAAAAAAAAATGATTTTACAGAGTTATATTACCCTCTTAACTGATTTAAAAGAACTGTTTAGAAAGAAAATTACAACTTAAAAAAATATTTCTGAGATGAGGTATTATGTACATTATTTACATTATTCGGACTATTGTCCTCATCTTTGTCGCCATATTTATCATAACGTTTTGTCCTTGAGGACATCTGGGTATGAATTTCTGGATATTATAAACCTAATGTCTTCAGCAACCATTTTTACCAGTGCTCATATTGCAATTTTTGCTGTTATATGTCCTCAAGGACACATGGCACAGTCGATAAAGGCGTTGGTTAGATCCAGTGACAGGACCCAAAGAGTGTGAGTTCAATACCCGGTTAAGGCAGTGGAGAACTTTCATATGGGAAATTAACAGGAGATAACTGATAACTGACATTCATTAAACACAGTCTACCCCAGTGAGCGAAATAAAGGGTTCAGTTCGAAATTTCAACCACCTGAAGAAGACCGGAGCGTACAACGGCCGAAACGTTGTGATAAATATGGCGACAAAGATGAGGACAATAGTCCGAATAATGTAAATAATATTAAAAAAAAAATAAATACTTCTGCATTCCCCCAGTAGGGATGGGTCCCCCCACGCGGTTGAGAAGTTCGGGGTAGTAAGCACCATCCCTATCGATTATTATAGTTGTGGACTGACGATACAACTTAGGTAGAAAAAAGTACAAAAAGCAGCAAAAAAAAAAAAAAAAACGGCACTGAAACTAGCCCTTTTGAGGCCCCAACCTCGTCGGGAGTTCCTGTATAGTACGCACCGCAATGGCCATACAGATACATGATGTATATTATTAGTTGATGACTGACAATGTAACGTCAGTTTAAAAAATGGTGGATGGCTATAAAACAGTACTGAAAAAATGGCAGAGGCCACAACAGGGCTATAAAAAAAAAAAAAAAAAAAAAAAAAACGCCCCACCGATCCCGTCGGGTGTTTCAGGGTTAAGACGCGCCGGCCCTTTCCAGGAAACTGATAATTACAATTATAAAAAGACAACCTAAAAATTTTGGGATACACACTGTGGAAAGAATACCTGCAGAATTTAACTCACATGGCCTAATGAAGGCAAGAGAATAATCTTCTTAATATGTTTTGAGTCAATGTGTGACAGAACAGGAAGTTGTGGAGAGACATGATCATTTAATGAGTTTGAAAGAATGAGTGTTAGAACAATGACAAAGACGGATGGTAAAGGGTTAAAGGTTACTTAGAACAATGAGAGACAGGAAGTTGTGGAGAGCCGTGATCACATAATGCGTTTGAAAGAATGAATGACATAACAAGGACAAAGAGGGATGATAAAAGATCAAAAGTTATTTAAAATAGTGAAAGACAGGAAGTTGTGGAGAGCCGTGATCACTTAATGAGTTTTAAAGAATGGATGGCAGAACAATGAAAAAGATGGATGGTAAGGGCCCTATGATCAAAAGTTACTTAGAGAAACAAAAGATAGGAAGTTGTGGAGAGCCAAGATCGCCCATGTTCTGAATGAACATGACTTGTAAAAGAAAGAAAGAAAGAAAGAAAAGAATTTTATAGTGGATATGTAGATGACATAGTGGTTATCTGTGTGAAATTGGTAAATCGAATCTAAATTCCGACCGATGCCGTTGCGTTCAACTCACTCTCATTTCCCTCAGGACGGCTATGAATCTATCTTCTTTCCCCAATAAGCAGGACTGGTGCATACTACCCGCAACCCAGAGGAGGGGGGCAAGCCTGATTAGAGGCCCCTAACAGTGCTTTGTGACCCTCGTTATCTTAACATTTGCTTTTTTCTATCTACATACGTTACAAATTAAATTAAGCATAACTGAAAGGAGGAAAGATTTTCGCAGATGTTGAGATGTCATTCAAGGATTTTTTTTCTGTCCAAATCCTTGAAATTGTTTTGGTCATACTAAGTCTCAAAAAAAAAAAAAAAAAAAAAAAATTATACAAAATTCACTATTTTTTATCCATAAGGTTAAATGTGTTTAAATAAAATTATTCAACATTTTAACAAGTTGATGTTAAAAATTGCCGCAAGTGATTTATTTTTAAGATAGAATGATATATATTATGGCATGTTTAATTTGTATTTAGATACATTTTATTTATTTTCAATTTTCGTAGTTAAATTGTTCACCTATATTGCATGAGGTGATTTTTAAACGTAACTTAGTTGTGGCACAATGCCGAAAGTATAGGGAACCCAGTGAGGATCGAACTCACTACTCAGTCGTAATTGATCTAGCAAAACAAGTTTGCTTACCATTACGTCAGATTACCTAGTCTATATTTCATATAATCCATCATTGTATATAATTATTAAGTTAATACAATTATATGAATACTACCTTATGAGAATTGAGAGAGTGCCCCCACCATATCATAGATTTGGCGGGAAGGGCATGATGTCCTTACATCGGCCCTGTCTGTAGCCGTGGATAAAAATACATGCCTTGCGATTCAGACTGTCGTCTTGCTTGTTCTACCCAGAGCGTTTCGGTTGTTTTCCTCTCCAGCTTACTACGGATGTGTTTGCCGTCGTATTCTGTGTAACCTCTTTGGAACTTTGAACCAAACCCTTTATTCAATCTACAAGTGTAAGTTGCTCTAAGCTTAAGCAATATTTCTGTTCATACTCACCAATCTTATTGACCTTTGCTGAACCAGTGTACGTGAATTTTCAGCACTACCAAACTCAGAAACTGAACTCCCAACAGCCAGGTAGCCATTTTTAACCGACGCTTTTTTAAATCAATTAAGTTAAGTAGGTTTCATATCTCGTGAACAATTGTCCAGGAGGCGCGTAGTCCGAATAACAAGACATGTAATAATAATAATTTTTCATAAAGTGTTTCGATAACATATGAATAAAATAATTGGCAAATTGAGCTTTCTAGATTTATTTAGCAACCAATGTAGGAGAACAAAAATTCAGACAACATGAAACTATTCCACTACACTTCCCCAAAAATGACAGTTCACGGATACTGAAGAAAATGAAAAAAATAATATCACTTCCGTTCTTCTGAAAGGAGCGTTTTGTTTTTGTACGTTTACTAAACGGATATGGGATATTCCAAATGTATATGAAAGCAAACTAAAAATATTTTTTGTCGTTAGAAGATACATTTTTTTTTTTTTTTTTTTTTTTTACACAGATGACTGCTTATTTAATTTTTTCAAAGAAAATAAGTTGCATTTTTAAACAATCATCATCACATTCACATTATGAACTTAAATTGAACAATTTTTAAAATAAACTAAATAGGACTTCTTGTTAAAGAGATATATTCATTGGTTTTTATTCAAAATGTTCTTTTTATTAAAAATAATTAATGTTTCGTCGTGGTAGGAATAGTTAGCAAACCGGTTTCGTAAACTATTGAATAACGAGTTTGAAGTCTTTGGGCAACCCATAATTCTGGCCATGAGCTAAAAAAAAAATCTATGCTACGTTTTTTTAGTCATTTGACGCCAAATGAACTACACTACAACCGTAAGCTTTAGTTTAATTTTACTAATACAGTGTACACACTGAAGATGGGTATTTTTGAGGAAATTTTCTGATCCCTTTCCCGGAGTTTATTAATAGCACCCGGTTTATTAATTTCACACTTTTCCCTAGAAACAGTAATTATTACCAGGGCCGGAGCGTACTACCCCACAAATCTGATTGAGGCCCCGTGTAGTGCTTTGTGACCCTCGCAAGTCGCAATCTTATCAACATTTTCTTTTTTCTGTACCTACTTGTATTTTACATTACAAATTAGACTAAGCATAACTTCGGATGAAAATTTTCGCGGATTTTGACGTCATTCTAGGGTCTTTTTTTTTTTTTTTTTTTTTTTTTTTGTCCAAATTCGTGAATTTGTTTTGTTTCGAAAAAAAAACATTATATAAAATTCACTTTTCTGTATCCATAATGTTTGTTTTGTTTTTGTTTTTTTTAAAAAAAAAAACTAACAAGAAAAATCTCAAGTTGATGCTAAAAATTGCCGTAACATTGTTGATTTATTTAAGATGGAATGAGCTTCTTTATGACATAATTTGTATTTAATATTTATTTTCACTTATTCTAGTTGAATTGTTCACCTGCATTTCCATTATTGTACACATGTACAATTAAGTTAGATTACAATTTCTTTAATGAATACTACAAACAACCTTATGAAAACTGAGATGTAGATATAGTGAGGGTCCCCGTATCATAAATTGGGCGTGGGGGTCACGAGGTCCTTACACCGACCCTGACTGAAGATTCAGGTTTTTTTTCTTGTACGTTTATGATGGGAATTGCATTAAAAAATAATTTTCAATTGTTCTTTGTTATTCTTTAACTAACACAATCACCATGTTCCATTCCTTGATAAATTTTATTTTTTCTTATTCTTTTTACAATACAAATTAATTTTTGATCCGTTAAATGATTTTTCCGACCCTCCTTTTTTTTTTTTTTTTTTTTTTTTGCATATTGACAAATTCCGACTGTCACCGATTATAAAGATCCCATTATTCTTGTATTAAGCGCGTAAAGCCGGATTTTAAAGACATTCTCAATGACCGAGTGAGAGAAAAAAAGGCAACAATAACAATAGTTGCAAACGAATGCTGTAAGCAAGGAAATCAAACATACAGATAGATACTAGATTTTCTCCCGTCTTTAAGTCTTATCACCCTCATTTTCTTTCTCTCTTTCTCTCTGTAGTACAAGTTACTTCCTTGTACACTTTCCATTCACATAGAATGTTAAAGGAAAGCCTACACCACTCAAGAACGGACTATTGAAAAGTCTACTACACTTACGAAGGCAACCTTCTTTATACAAACTACTTGTACTGCTCGGACTGAAATTATAAGAACTGTATGTTAGAAGATACACGAAAAAGCAAGGAATTTGTGGTCAAATCCCGCTATGGCCAGGAGTTCGAGTAGATTAGAAGAAGCTGTGGTCAAACCTTTACATATTCTTCACAAAAGGCTTCAACTTATACAAACCGGGGATGGCTCATCAGACAGCGATGACTCGATCTGGGGTGATTTAGAGGTATGTCGTCTCTACCCCAAGTTTATTTTATTTTATTTTATTTTTAAATAATAATTTAAAACTTTTGACGTGAAGTCGTTGGAAAATTAATTAAATAACTCTCCAAAAAAATATCGATCAAAAAATAATAAGATGAAGTTAAAAAAAGAAAAAGTATTTAACTATTTATTAATTAACTTAACTCTGTTGGTGATAGTCGGTTGAAAAAGTTGACATTATCATTTACAAATTTTACATTAACTTATTAATTAAGCAACCTTAGGTTAATAAAGAAAACTACTTATTTATTTTCGATTTAAATGCTATAATTTAAATTAAATATCAAACAAATATTTACTGTCACCTCAAACAAGGTATAAAGAACTTTGTTTTGTGCCTATTCTGACATGTGAGGCATGAAAGAAATCTCTCCTTTTAAATAAAAGGAAGATTACTATGATGCTGCACTTGACTGCATAAAAAATCATGTCATTTCCCTTGTTCAACAAATGCTAATGAAGAATGATAATGAATAAAGGCGGAATTTCAATATAACAATGTTTAGTTTTCTTTTAAGGAACTTCTAATTTCTCATAACGAACAATTAAATACTCAACCATAGTTACTTTACTAAGTATTTTTATTTATTTTTAAATATATTTTTCGTTTTTTCCCTTTTATCAATTTTGTTTACTGTTGTTGCAATTCGTTTATCTCCCGCGTTTTTTCTTCTTTCGTTCATCTCTCTTTTACTTTCTCTTGGATTTTAAAAATATTTACTTTAGATATCGCTTTTCGTCTGCTATTTTTTTTCTTATCGTACAAGAGCTTTTCAAATCCCTCGTTTATTTTCTCTTGTGATCTTTGATATTCCCTAAGCTTGATGTTTGTCACTTGTGTGACACAAGGCTAACATTCATTTGTTGAGCAATGCACATTAAATAGCTTCTCGTCGATGTGTGTGTGTGTGGATGAAAAAGAAAGATTTTAAGTGCAAGAATTTTTTTATTTTTTGACCCTGAAAAAAAAAAGTGTTTATTCGCCCGCTCGTAACAAAAATAAATTTTAGGCCGGAAGATAAATGCAAGCAAGGTGGAAAGGAAAGACTAATTATTCAAATTTATGAGCACATGAAGCAAGCGCGTTATTTGTTTTTTAGCCTTTTAAAATATCGACAAAAAGAATATTATTAAGTTTAGCGTTTCAAACGATTTCTCTGATTTACCTTCTTTACAACCCACGTAAATGATTTACGGTAAATCTTTTTTTAACTCGTTTCATATTATGAGCTTTGCTTTCCTGAAAAGTCGCGCATCCGAAATGTAACTAAAAATAGCGTTTGAAATACAATAATTTATAGTTAAATAATTTATTTTGTATTTCTACTTTACTAATAGCTTGTTATTGATGGCAAAGTTGAATTTGAAATATTACTACATTTTGGATGGTATCGTTTTATTTTGAATACATACACTTTCACAAATCAAAGAGTTTGTTTTTTTTTTCAAATTCTTTTATTTATAGTCACGAATGATGAATTATTTAAATTTCACTTTTAAAGGAAAAAAAAAAAAATTGAATATCAAACGCTATTTTTTTCGTTTTTTTATTTTTTTTTTAATTTTTTTATTTTTTTATTTTTTTTTTTTATTTATTTTGGATGCATGACTTTTCAAATCCAAAGGATCTGGGCTCAGAATATCAGGCTAGGTTGTCAGTTAAAAAATGCCAAAGAATTCGCTAAAATTAACAATACCCGAAAACATACATACATGACAAAGTATTTATTTATTTTCAATCTATTCTTGGTCAGGCTAAGAACTTTTCACCACTCCCGTATTTGAAGTTTAAAGTAATTTTAGAGTACTTTTTCTTAAAAGGAAACCTGGAAGAAGAACTTTCGAGTTTTTGATAGTAATCGTCTTCATTATAATATTTAATTTCTTTAATTTATCGAAAGTAAAATACATGTCACATGTGGATGTGCGGTGTTGTAATGAATAGCAGTTCGAAATTAGAAATACGAGAGCCGAGTTCGAATTCCAGTAGTGATCGTTACATTTCTTCTTCCCCCAGCCATGGGTAAAATATAGCTGGAGAGACTGGGCCCTTAGCCTTCGTTGGCACCAGTCTAGAAGAAAAAAATTAACTTTCAAACCATCCAAGAGTGGGCTGGGCTCCGTCAGATTCACTTTATTGTCAAGCTGCAGTATGGTACCCCTACAACCCTAATGGGTTCGTTATGTGAAAAAAAATCTAATAATAAAAATTTTAAAAAATATTTAGTAAGTAGTTCACTTTATTGGGTTTGTTTTCTATTTTTAAATGTCATTAAAATTTAAATAACATTTGTTTAATTTCCAATTATTATTTCACCACGACACCAGTCTTTACTTTTACATTTATTTATTGATAAGATTCTATTCGTTTTAATTGTGTGACGGCACCCTTTTTTTTTTTTTTAATTTATTATTTTTCAAATTGTTTGTCTGTAAATTTATTAAAAAAAAAAATATATATTTTTAGGAGTCATAAAAATGACTTCGAAGAAACGCACACTCCAGCTTAGTAATTTACAAAAAAATGTAGCTTAGATGTGGCTCAAGGCCGAAAATATGAAGGACCCAGTAAGGATCGAACATTTTAGCTTATATACTATTTTCCTGTTAGCCAGTGGTTGTTGCCAAACAGTGAAATTAACACTCACGACAGAGATGTCCATTTCAATTTCATTCAAATGGTGTTCATATGTACGTTTGCGTACACATGTCATCTATCTAAAAATGATTGGTTTTCTATGGCTTATCAATTCTTTCCAGAAAAATTTACTGTAAGAATTTTTTTGAGATAATAAATGGTTTAGTGATACAAGCCTTACTAATTAACCCATAGCAGGCTGGAGAAGAGGCGGATTCATGCAATTCCCAAGGTTGTATTTGCACGTAAGTGAATATAACGAACCCAACGCAAATTGGAACTTGGCTCACCAATTTAACAATTCCAAGCCATTATCCATTACATCACCTGCACATCCAAGAGTACCTGGTATTCTCAATCAAGGTACTGACCAGGCCCGACGTTGCTTAACTTCAGTGATCGTACGGGAACCGGTGTTTCACGTATTCAATAACAGACCTAAGGATATTTCTAAAACAAACAAAAAAAAAAAACAATGTATATTTTTACAGAATTATTTCCGAAAATTTCAATAAATCCTAATTAACTGATTTTTAGTATGTAAAAAAAATGAAGTTTTTTTGTCTCCAACTTTGATTTTATTATTGTCCAGCCCAGGATAGGTGTTGCCCAAACTGGATGTGAGAGGAATGTATTCCAAGGTCTTATTTCAGACTTAGTGAAAAATTGTATGTACATGTGTACTTTTGCACACCCCAAGCACATAAGTCACTCACGTACGTAACAGACATACGCATACTGAATATTACAAACTTGCATACACAAAAAAAAACAAAACATACGCAATCTACAGTGTGTGGCTGACGGACAGAATATCAGTTCTCCTTTTTTAGATTGTCTTGCTTTCGTTGATCTGGTCTATTCTTTGTTTGGCACTGTCACTTGTTAACGAATCCGCCTCTGGCTCACTCATCCATAACCCCAATCGGGGTACATTCAAAGATGCTCTGTTTCAGGGTACCCATCCCTGCAAGCAGTACTTCTTTCAAAGGCTAGGACTAAAAAGTTAATCTCTGCTACCTAAGGCGTCCCAATAGGAACACGTGAGGAAGTTACCCCCCCCCTTACATAATAATTATTACCATAATATACCTATGTAGGCTAGGAACTCCTACTTAAACCTGACCTAGTTCTGTATTTCATTCAATTCGGTGTGCATTGAAATGTCTACGAGTTGTGAAATGTGAAAAATACTTTTTGTTTTGTTTTGTTATCACATTTTTATTCTTCAGCTTCGGTGACCAGATTCCATTTTTATTTGGTTTCTTTTTTCGTTTCTTTTTAATTGTTTATTTTATTCGTCTTTATTATCAGTGTCGACATCTTTTTTTTTTTTTTTTTTTATTTATTTATTTTTTTCAGTTTTGCAAATAAAACAGTTTATTTACGCTGTAAATGAGAAATCCACTCCACGTTATAAGTCAAGAAATATCACCTTAGGCATGACATTTTTTAAAAACCCGCATTTGAATAATTTTTCAAAAATTATTAAAATTTAATGTAATCTTTTGAAAAATTATGTTAAAATCTTTTGAAAAATTTAATTAGAATGTGGGCTTTTTTAAATACAAAATATTTTTTTCTTTTAATATCACGTTATTTGTAATGTTAAAAAATGATTTTCTATTACAGTGTAACCCGGATATAAGGGAAATCCGGATATAAGAGAGATTTTCTCTGGTTCCAAAGTGTTCCCATACTTACCTGAACAAAACAGACAAAACCCGGATATAAGAGAAACCCGGATATAAGAGACTTCTTCTCCGGTCCCGACAACTCTCTTATATCCGGGTTACATTGTACTTTCATTTGAAAAAGCTTTGTGATTTTTGTTTATAGCCTTAAATTCTGCTGAACCAATTATTTTTCAGAAAATTTTCTTAATTGACATTATTACACGAGCATTTTTAAAAATTTTATTTATTGTTAATGTTTGAAATGAAACTAGAATTTCTGTTACACATCACGAGTAGGGGAAAAATAAAACCATCCTCGGTATGACTAATAATTTAAACTACATCTGGCAGCAAGGCATCTGATCGAGAGATCGGAAGTTTTGAGCAGCATGGAACCACCTCTTAATAATTAATTGCTGTTGTTCCCAGGTAAATCCTGACCCGGGGTGGTAGCACTTGTTAGGATCCCAGCTATGGGCAAATAGTTTTAAATCCAAAACAGGAGTCAAAAAACTATGAAAGTATAAAGTTTCGTAGTAAAAAAAAAAAAATTACCAGCAATGCATTTTTATTTTTGTAAAAGAAATTACTACCTAATGCTACCAAGAAAATTAAATTTCAGCATTAAATGACCCATAAGGAGTTGATCTGCTGCTAAAAAAATAACCCCCCCGCCAAATAAACTTTCAACTGCTATTATTATTATTATTATTTACAGAATTGGGAAGTGAGAATAAAAAAATAATTTAGGGTGGACTGAATTAGATTCAAACCCCTTTTACCGTTTTTCGATTTTTCTTATAATTACCCATCAATGTTATCGTTACTCCGCCATTCCACTGTTTAATTTCTGCATTTTGGAAAATTCAAACATTCGGACAATATAGGGAAACAAATATTTAGGGGTTTTTTTGTGATTTATACACCGAATTTTTCATTTTTTAAAAATTTTGTATTGTGGTTCTACAGAAGGATGCTGAGGATACTATGGACTAAACATGTAAGCAACGATAAGATTTTATAGAAAATGGGAACAAAAAGAAAACTTATGAACATCAGGAAGAAGAGATAGTTGAAATTTCTAGGGGTACATAATGAAGAAGAGGGGGCTTTAAAAATCTGTTACTCATAGAAGGATTAGCATACTTGACATGCTTGAGAAAATGGATGGCGGAACAGGGTTTAGAAATAAAGAAAAGACAGAATTTATTTAAAACTGTAATGGACAGGAAATTGTGGAGAGCCATGATCGCCTACGTCCTGAGGGGACATGGCACATACAGAAGATTGTCTAATTAAGTTCAAGTACCTGGTGTGCAAATTCAAATCTTGAAGGAATTGTCATTAGTCAGGAAATAATGCAAGCATTTGATAAAGCAGGATTATATTTTCATAAATGTATTTTATTGACTTTTGTTTTTTTACGGTTTATGTACCTCTTGTGGATTGACTAAAATATCTTGAAATATAAGAATAATTATTTTGCTGTTTTTTTTTGTTTTTTTTTTTTTGAGGGACAATAAATGCATAAACAATTTCTGAAGATAAGAATGATTTTCCAGATACATATCCTACTATTTAACCCATAGCTGGGGGAAGATGAGACAGTTTCATACCTTTCCCACGGGTATGTGCGCGTATGTGAATGTAATGAATCCGACTGGAATTTGAACTCGGCTCTCCAATTTCTCATCCCGAGCCACTATCCACCTGCACATCCTGAAAACTACTGATAAGGAAGAAAGGGATTGTTAGTGGTTAGGAATTAGATATAAACACTACTGACATGTTTGTTGTATGTGTGTTGTAAAAATCTATTGCTAGGGAGGGATCATAATTGGGGGTCAGTTTTCCTGAATGTGCAATAAACTAAACAGGAGCTAGGTCGGAAAATCGTTTAATGACAGAAACAGTATAAAATTAATAAGATGGATCTTCCTCAGTGTAAATACAGTAAAAATGTGGAAGAAAGGTATTGTTAGTGGTCAGGAATTAAAGTAACTTAACAGAATAGGCTAGTTGTAAGCAATAGTGTTTTATTGACAGGGCTATTTATTTTTTTATTTAACTTTTTTCTTTTTTCTTTTTTTTTTTTTTTTTAAATTGGTACTCACCATAACAAATTTGTTCAGTGTGAACATGTGATAAGCAGCAAGTCCGTCTCACTCTGTCCATACGTTGACCTTTTAATTCTACTGTCAAAAATACCTAATTTCATCCTTGAAAAGTTAAAAAAAAATGTATTAAAATGAAGTTGTTTAATAGGAAGATTGATGGGTTTTTTCCCTCTTTGTATCAGTCGTCAGTTGATGACTAAATGTCTCGGACATCGTTTGCCACGCTTTTTCTTAAACATCACTTGACGATATAAAAAGATTCCTCGTGATTAAGAAAAAAATAATATGTGATCAAATTATGCGAAATAACATGAATGAATAATAAATGTATTGAATTTGAATTTGCATCGAGTGTAAAAAAAAAAAAAAAACAACAACAAAAAGCGTACTTTCATGATGCGTGTAAATGACGTCAAACAAAATAAAAACCATCATTTTAAAATTTAAAAACAATTCCATATTATCAGAATAATTATAAACGTAACAGATCCTCAAATATTTCATGAGATAAATATTTAATTCACTTTTCTGAAAGTAGATATTACTCTTCAGAAAACCAAATGACATACATTATTTTTTGCAAATGAATAAAAACAGTAAAACTCATTTTGGAAGTTTTTGCAAGGAAATTTAATTTACCTATCCCAAAGTGACATAAGCTTATGGTAAAGTCAGTTTATTAGCTTAGGTCCCAGGGGAAACACCCGCATCCATGTAGTACCTCTCCTTCAGGAGGGGGCTGAGGTCATTATCTGACGCCTAAGGTGTCCCCAAACGGAGAAGTGCCGAGGGGATTGAACAATTTTTCTATGGTTTTGCTGAAAGCCCTCATTAAAAACTACTTTGTGTCTCATTCTGTTTGCAACGTGGACGCACAGATAAACTACAGATCTAGGACAAGAACATGCACACCAAACTAGCCCTTCAATTTTAGTACAATTAAGATTTTGCCACAGGGTTTGGAATCTCCAGGACCAAGCTTCTTTTTATAGTTTCGAGAGGAGAACAGATACTACAGTTTGATACCTTCAGTCCAAAGGCAGAGACGAAGATCATCATTTTTTTTTTTTTTTTTTGAGTAAATTTTAAAAGTAAAATTATCTATATCCTTTTTCTTCTTTCTAATTATTACAGTGTAACCCGGATATAAGAGAAATTTTCTCTGGTCTCAAATTAGAGCCTGTGTTAATATATATAAAATAGACCAAACCCGGATATAAGAGAAACCCGGATATAAGAGACTTCTTCTCCGGTCCCGACAATTCTCTTATATCCGGGTTACACTGTATTTTAAAAAATATATAATTAAAAAAAATCTAAACATTTTTTTTGAATAAACAGCCTAAAAAAAAATTATTTTAAAATCACATTGAAAAAAAAAAAGATTATAAATAGGCTCCCCTTATTTTCTGGCTTTTGGTGGGGGGGGACAAAAATCCAATAATTTACTGAAACTTGGTATCCCAAATCTTGCTTTTTAACTTAAGCAGTACGTCCCTACTATACTAAAAGAGTTAAGTGTTGCAGAACAAAAAAAATTATAATTTTTACAACTCCTAGTGTTATTTCTCCAGCAACCAATATTTGGCAGACTCATGCGATAGGTAAAAAACAAAAAAACAGGGGAGTCACAAGACATGGAATTTAAATAAATCATGAATAAATGTATTAACAGGAGATGTTACAAAAGGGCCTGAAGAAATAAATGTAGTTGAAGTAATCAACAGTTCAATAAAAATTTTCAGTTGATGTCTCTTGAAGTACTTATATGCTACATGGCTGTGGAAGTGAAAGGAAAAATGTGTTGCCGCTTTCAAAGGGAAAGGAGAAAGAACCTTTTAAATATCTTGCCACCTGTGATTACAGTCAGTTTCTGTGCAGGGGAGTGGGGTAATCCAATATAAGATCAGAAGGCATCTTTTCTTGCCTGCAATAATATACTGATGGAAATGAATAATTTTTGTCACTGGCCATGTTAGTTTTCATTTGTATCATTTTCTGTTTCATGATACTTCTAAATTTAAACCATCTTTGTTGAATTATTTGTTTTTTGTTTTTTTTTTTTTGTTTTTTTTATGTATGTTATGTTTTTAAGCTCCTGTCATCTTTTGTTCAATTGCTATCCATCAGTGCTTACATTTACACAGTAAACAGATTTATAATGTTAAGTGGATCCTGTCATCCAAAACAGAAACTATATTATAGAATTGGAATGAAAAGCAGTGATGGCACCTACCATCATAAAAATTCAAGATGTAAAATTAGTAAATACTAACTACACTTCAAATACCTCAGTATGTGCAGGGCCAGTTCAAGGTACGGGCAACTCAGGCGCCTTCATGCTGCCATGTCGTGTTTGGGATCTTCCAAAACTAAAATTTAGAAAAAAACATACTTGTAATCGTCTATGACTCGAGGAAGATTAAATTCTTTGGCTATTTTGTCAATAGAAAATGATATTGTAAACAAGGTAGGTGTAGAAAGTGCAATGAAAACATTTGTAGATTTAAAGGCTAAAAAAAAAAATACTTTAGGTAGGATAATTCTAACGTGACTTTCACTGGAGATGAAATATCAGATAGACTCTCCTGCACTCAATCACTATTATTTGTTCTTTAATATTTTTGATCATTTCACAACAATAAAGCCACTAACATGCAAGGGGGTTACTGAACATGAGAAAATATGAGAAAAAGAAAACATTATTTAGGAGAGAGAACAATAAAAGAACAGGAATTAAGAAAACAAAAAAATAACAATTTTCATAACATTCAAATATTTGAAGACCAGAGGTCACTGGAAAGAAAGAAGCAGGAAGAGAGTTCCAATGAGCAAGAAGGTGAGAAAAAGAACTGTCGGCATAGAACTTACAGTTAACTCTAGCCATTTTAACTGTAAAACGATGAGAAATTGCTGCCAATCTAGTACTGCACTTAAAATTCATAAAGTCTAGATCGAGGGTGCCAAAAACTAGACTTTCGAAACTAAAGCTTATAAAAACATACATGTGGTCATCCATGACTCAAGACAGGTTAAATTCTTTAGGTATTTTGTCAATAAAAAATTATATTGTAAAGAAGTTAGGTGTAGAAATTGCCATGAAAAGATTTGTAGATTTAAAGACTAAAAAAAAATATTTTAGGTAGGATAATGAATGTTTTTTCTTTAGTTTGTGTTAAGTTGTATATTGTAATAAACTCATTATTCTACATTTTCAGTTTTTCTCCTTTTGAAAATTAAAAAAAAATATACTTGTAAAGATGTCAAAGTTCAGTTTGCCCGGGGTGCCAACAACTCTCGGCCCGTCACTGAGTGTATGGATCATTTATAACAGATTTAATATATTTTATTTAATATAGGGGATAAGGATATTAAACATAGGATAGGTTGCATTACCCAAACTGATTATAAAGAAAACTTAACCAAATTGTACACAACCCAAAACACCTATGATTCAAAAAACCTTTATCTGGTCTTAAATAATCCTATAGTTGTTGATGGGTCCTTCAGCAGAAACAAAATGTCCAACTAACTAAAATTCTTACCGTATATACTCGCAGGTAAGTTGCACCTTTAGTCTGGGGTTGTCACAGATAGGTTGCACTATGAGTTGGGGAGTTACATGGCCCCCTTTTTTAATGTAAATATAACAAATATTTTTAAAAATTCATATGCTTAATGTACTGTATATACTCACAAATAGGTCATACCCTTAGGGTTAACAAAATGGTTACTTTTGGTTGACTTGCTGATAGGTCATACTATAATCTGAGTAGTTACATGGCTTTTTTTAGCATAAATATAACTAATATTTGTTAAATATTTTCAAATATTCATCTTTATTTCAAAACTTTGCTTACATATATTAAGACATAAGAAAATTGTTTATTCATTTAGATCAGTGGTTATTAGACTTCATCAGGACTGAAACCCCAAAACATCATCATCATCACTGTCAGACATTCTTTTCTTTTGTATTTACTTATCAAGTGTGAGGCTGCTCTGTTTAGACAAAAATTTGGATACTGGTAATTGCCTCAGTCCTACAATCACTTGAAAATGACTGTCTTTCATTATAAATCAGATAATAAAATATGGAAAATATGAGCAGTACAGATCAAGTGTAAAGTGATTGCGTGAAATCAAAATGTCAGGAAAAAAATTAATTTTCTCCTTTACTCTTACTTATGCTCAAGCCCAGGATACTCAGCTGGACTGTTGATATGCTACAATCTACTCCAGATTCTCTGTGATATTGGGTGGATATGTCACACCCCTGATTTAGACAAAAATTTGGATACTGGTAATTGCCTCAGTCCTACAATCACTTGAAAATGATAGTCTTCCGTCATAAATCAGATAAAAAATGTAAACATGAGAATTGCAGATCAAGTGTAAGGTGATTGCTTAAAATTCAAAATGTCAGGAAAAAATGAATTTTCTCCTTTACTCTTACTTATGCTCAAGCCCAGGGTACTCAGCTGGACTGCTGATATGCTACAATCTACTTCAGATTCTCTATAATGTTGAGTGGACAAGTCACACCCAAGATTTTTATCAAAAAAAAATAAAAAATAAAATTGTCCTTTCTTAGTTCTCTAAAACAGGTTCTGTTTGTCCATATACCAATGTTCCTTGGTGAATTTCTTTTAATCCTTGCCATCTTGATTGTGTGAAAATAACATTTTATGTCATCAAGTACAGCCAAACTTCTTTTATTTGAATATGATTCAGAACAGACGATTTTCCTTTTATTTTTTTTTGTTAGCAAGATCTATTTTTTATCACTTTGATTTTTACTACATGATCTGCTGGTATAGTGGCATCAACTATCAGACAAATCCTTTTGTTTATCACAACTCGATCTGGTCTGCTGGCCTGGACTGGGTAATTTGTTTCAGTCACAAAGTTTCTATGATTTTTATTTTTTTTATTTTTTTTTTTTTTTGTTGTATTTCTTCAGATTTATTCTGCAGCATAGTGTCACAACTAATACAAAATGGTATTGCTGTAGTTTCAATCAGAAGTGAATTTTTTTTATGAGGCCATATTGCTCGGAATTGTTAATCAGAGAGCTGAGTTTCAATTCTGGTTGGGTCCATTACATTCACTTATGCACAAATATCCTTGGAAAAGGTATGATTCTGCCTCTTCTCCTCTCAGCTATGGGTTAATTAGTAAGACTTGTATCATAAAAGCCATTAAAAAATAATTATATAACCCATAGAGATTGATGTATTGCTAAATTAAAACAACCAACCAATTGCTGTTAGCCATTAAATTACACTTACCTCCCAAAGTCCAATAGAATTGTCCCTTTTTCTTTTCTTTAAAACAAGTTCTACTTTGTTCATATATTATTTTTCTGTATGGTTTGATTTGCATAAATGTTCTTTGGTAAGATTTTTTACCTTCTAGAAAATACAACTTCTAGAAAATTACCTTTTTTTTTTGCCACTAGGTTGGCATCTCAATCCCATCATTTTATTGTTGAAACTGGTAAATGTAGCTGTCTCTTCAACTCCAATAGCTTCATATCTTGCACTTCCTGTCTGTGGAAGTCCCTTCCTCTTACTTGCTTCCCTGATAGCTATAAGCTTCAACTATTCAAATGCAATGTCAATCAACATCTCCAGATGTCTTGATCTATTCCCTGTCCTTCTCTTCATCCTTTCCTCTTTCAAGCCTCTTTACTCTTGTTCCCACTTTCTGTAACCCCTTGCA
>CAHIKZ030001147.1:1535000-1562500 GCA_903632075.3 Acanthosepion pharaonis
TCTTCAGAATCCTTATGCTATTATTAAGAGGAAAGACCAAAGTATTTTTGATTATTTTATTAAATTTTATAATCCTTTCTAGCACATTCAGAATTTTGGTTAAAATTTTTTTTTTTTGTGTCCGCAGGTTGGCTAAAGATTAGGATTAGGAAATTTAGCATCTTTTTTGCAGTAAAAAAAAAACATTGTTTTTGAAATTCTTGCAAAAGTGAAATAATTGTCGGATTTTAATGAAATTTTCAGGACTTATTCCCAAATAAATTAAATTATTTTTGAATTTGTTTTAGAAAATCTTGTTAAAATAATTTTGTTTTTTACATCAACTTAATTTTATGCCCAACTTAATTTTATGAAATTTCAGGAAATTAAAATTTCACGCAATTCATATTTATATGAGTTAAAAGCAGAAATCTGCTCTGAATCATAAAATAAAATATGCAATAAAACTATGACATTATTTAATTAAAAGAACTTTTATTGCTTTTATAAATTAGATTTATGAAAAACACTATCTTAAAAAATTTTTATAATGAATAATGAATTTTTACAAGAATTTTGAATTTTTTAAAAATTTTATTTATAAAAAATTATAAAGTTTTAAATCTTTTAAAATTCTGTATTAATTTCAACCTTTTAGATGATAGTATTATTAAGTGAAAACTATATTTACTTATCATAAATGAAAAAGCTTAATACAAATCAGCAAACACCAATATTTCATAAAGAATTTTGAATTTTTTTTGTATGTGTATAAACGTGCCTATTTTTGTGAGTACTGGCAACCATATACAACATTATCAGAAAATAGGAGCAATAACTACAGTAAATTTAAAGCCAACATTTCTAAAATTTAATAAAACATTATATTACAGAGAATATTCTCCTAAATTTTAAGATTACCGAGTATTTAAAAATTATATAAAAAAGGTGCTCACATCATTTTATTCAATTACATTTTAAAGATAGTCTCCCTAGAAAAACATTAGATCTGTCATCATGTTGTCAACATGTCAACACAGCTACTGTCAGGTTAAACAAAGTATTTCTGTAATACTTGAAACTTAAAGTAAATAATATTTGTTTCAAATCAGATTAATTATACATTAAATCAGCTAATATTTCTCAAATAAATTTCAGAAAAGTATATTTCATTTTTGGAAGATCTTTTAATAAAGAGAATCATATTGTGATAGAAGACAACTAAAAAGGGGCACGAATCAGCTATTTTAGCAAAAAAACAAAAAGAAAAACTCCTTCAGTCAATTTAAATTAAATTTTGAAATACAGCAAAACATTTTGCTTATTGTAAATATTAAATTTAATCTATTAGCTTGAAATTAAAACTAAAATAAAATCCTCAAAAAAGATCTTTCTTTTTTAAAAATTCATTTTGAACCATAAGTATCACATTTTTTGTGGAAGTCTCTACCAAAGAGTCATGATTACCTATGCCCAGAGAGCATTGATCGCCTTTGTATTAAATGAAGAGAAAAAAATAACTTTTTGCCATGCTTAAGCAAATATATATAGAATTAACAAGTAAATCCAGCATGTACTTGAACACTTAGCTTAGAGTTATGCAGGCAAGTGATATATTTATTCTGCTAGCATTTAAATGCTTGAAAAGCATGGTAAAGTTAACTTGTAAATAATAACTGCAGCAGAATGCACAGATAATACACTGATCGAGTGACAGTGGGGATTACATGAGGTTGGTTTTCATATGAGGTGCCCATATGGATACATATTGACATGTATATTTAGGTAGGTTGATTTTTCACTTTTTTACAAAATCAACATTGCACTCAGTATGAAAGCTAGAGTTTGGTGTGCTAAGTACTGACACCAAAAATTAGATTCATAGCTTTCACCAATTTTTGAGCATTTACTTTTAAAGATCATCTGAACACAATGTACAGAAATACCTAATTTCTGCAGATTTTTGCTTAGAAACTGACTTTAAAATTTTACTATTTCAAGAAAAAATCCAAATAAAGTTGATATTTTTTGTATTAAATGCATATTCAAACCAGAATTCTAATTATGAATCACCACAAGCAAAATATGCATTTTTGTTTTTTTTACTTTACAATGAGTCCACACCCTATATTTGTGGGGGTTAAGGACCAGAACCAGCCACGAATAGTTAGAATTCACGAATACTTGTAAACCCCCAACCCAAAGTGCTTAACTTTGTTAACCTATTTTGATTGTTAAAACCCCACATGCCTTTAAACTTTCATTCTAAACACTTTAGAAACATTTCAGACCATTTTTAAAACATTTTGGAAAATAGTATTGGTGACCATACATTTAGCATAAATTTTCTTTCATGCATACAATAACCGTTTTTAATTATGCATAGATTGATAAAACCATTGAAAGTACTGTATAAGATATGTGTAACAAGACATAAAATATAAAGTTTAAAACATTTTCTAAAAACAGAACTGTGATGATGGCCCCAGACTTAGCATAAGCCACTTTTAAGACTGCAGCCCTTAACAAAGAACAAAGCTCAAGCACTATGCATGTTTTTGTATCTGTTTTTTATAATGAAGATGTACAATTTTTGCCATAAAAATGAACTGTTATATGTTTTAAGTCACTTAAATAACAGGAAAATAATACAAGAATATTTTAAATATGTTCTATTAAAAAAATACACAAATTGAGGGAGTTCTCAGCAAATAATTTGTATAGGTGTTCTTCAGAAAAACGTGAATATTTGGGATTTCCACAAATAACAAGTATATTCTAAAGAAAAATCCGTGAATGTGTGAAGCCATGAATGCTAAAACACAAATAGGTGGGGGCTCATTGTGTTCAATAAGTGAAAAATGTAAAAATTGTAAAAGATGACAAAAAATTCTAATCAATAAATAAGATCTTACACCATTTGTTAGGTTAATTTTTAGCCTTTAACCCAACTACTGTCATAAAAGTGTTGGTAGATGCCAACTCTCTTCTTGCAATGAGGAATATGCTGCTGCAAGGTTGGAATCTCCAGGACTAGGTATCTCTCAAAGCTTTTCCTTGAACTGTCTAAAGACAGAAAAATGGCAGAACAGTGAAAAACAGATACTAGATCGAGAGCCTGGTAATGAGACTTTGGTTTGAGGCAGAGCCTATGCTAATTGTTGTATATGACATATAATGTGGTACAATGCCTGATGTGCTTTCATTCTTAAGACTGATGGTTGAAGTTGACTGGATTAGGTTCAAGTGACATCTAGTGGGGAAGTCTGGTATTACAGTGATATTTTGTTTTGATCTTCCAAATAGGAAACAATATTGAGTATCAAACAGAAATCAGGATTGATTTCAGTTCATAACAGAAACCTGTCAATCTTTTTATGAAGTTCAGGTTTGATTGGTCTGGTCTGTTAGAACATTAAAGTGTTGTTGTTCAACCATTTTCTTGATTGGTATTTCAAAGTGTTTATGCATTTCTCATCATGAGCTCAGTACAGCTGAAAGTCGCAGTCATATAATTGGTATGATTATAGTAAAGGTGTTAAGAGGCATGAAGCAGTTAAATGAAATAGTCTATCTTGTTTTGATGTGTAAAGAGTAATTATTACTGCAGCCAGAGAATATATTAAACACGAGAATTTTATTATTAGATGTAACTTTGTTAGTTAATATGAACAGCTGTATAATTACAGTCTGAGTAGGAGTAGTTGCAATAAAAAAAATTAAAATGAAATACTTAATTGATAATGCTTGATGCAATTATAAAACAAATGGTGACCAAATATACTTTGAGTTATTTGTACTCTTGATTAATTTGTTTACTAAGGATTATTAATCCTTTGCAGGTTATTTAAAGCCTAAAAATATTTTTAGATTGTAAGAATTTTTAAAAAAATAATAATGGTTTAGCGATACAAGTCTTACTATTTAACCCATAGCGTGAGGGAGAAAAGGTGGATTCACACCTAATCAAAAGATTATAATGTGGATATAAAATGAGGGATCAATTCTATATTACAATCAATATATAAACTAATCCCTCACTTTGTTGCCTTGGTAGTTTCTATACATTCATATTCCAGAAAATGTAAATAAATCTAAAAGATGTGCATGTGTAGTTAATTTCATTGATTGATTGATTCATTTTCTGTGGCTTATCAAGTTAATTAAAGCCAGAAAATATTTTTGGATTATAAGAATATTTTTTAGGAGATAATAATGTTTTAGCAATGCAAGTCTTACTAATACTAATTAACCCATAGCTGGGAGCAGAATAGGTGGATTCATACATTTCCCAATTGTATCTGTGTATAAATGTATATAATGAACCCAATAGAAATTGGAACTCTGCTCTCCAATTAACAATTCTTTGCCATTATCCATTACATTACATGCATGTGCAAGCTTAAAGCACCTGGTATGCCTAAGCAGGCACCTATCTACGTACTGACTAGGGTTGACATTGGTTTACTTCAGTGATGATATGGGAACTGGTGTGTCATTTGTCATCATTTTAACTAGACTTTAGTTGTTGAAAATCCTCAAATGATCTTGATTTGGTAGAGTTCTTTGCTTGTGATTCTGTTTTGCCAGTTCACGAGGTTTGAAGAAGAATTGTCCTCACCGAGATCTACATGCTTCATTCCCTCAAAGCCATTTTTAACCATTGATGTGAGAAAGATGTTGTATACAACTGACAGTTTAGATATTTCTGAACAGGTTTGGTGCCATGCGTGACATCCATATGAAAGTCTTGATCTAACAGGGCTATTTAAAAACAAGACTCAAATCTTTAAGTTAATGTTTTGGTTTTGTAGGAATTTGGGGTGTTGGGTGAATCTACCCCTAGCATAGCCTATTCTATATTCAGTTTCCTTATTGCCTATTTTAAATTTGTTATACATCCTGGGTATGATGATAAACTACATCTGGCAGCAAGACCTCTGATCAGGAAGTTTTGAGGAGCATGGAACCACCTCTTAATTGCTGTTGTTCCTATGTCCACTCTGATCCAAGTTGGTCGCACATGTTAGGTTCCCAGGTATGGACAGATAGTTAACTCCCAAAATGGAGTCAAAACACTATGAAAGTATAAAAATTATTATAGTAAAAATACTAGCAATACATTTTCAGCATGAAAAACTTTGCAGAATTATATTTCTGTAAGACAAAAACAAATATTACCAGCAATACATTTTTGTAAAAGAAAAAAATAAATAAATAAAATATAAAATACCAGCAATACATTCTCATAAAAGAAATTAGTAATGCTCCCAAGAAAATTAAATTTCAGCATTAAATGACCCATAAGGAGTTGATATGCTGCTAAACAAACAAATTTGTTATAACTGATCCATACACTTGAAACATTTGGTATTTACTAATTCCACATCCTGAATTTTTCAGATCAATTCAGGGAAGGTACCGTCACTGCTTTCATTCTATTTCCAGATCGTAGTTTCTGCATTGGAAAGATTTATCTCTATTCCTATTTCTTGGAACACTTGCTAGAAGATGTTGATTTTTTTTTTTTTTGTTCAAAATTATTCTTATCCCAACTATGAATCACTATGTCATCAACATATCCCCACCCTTATCATCACTACATTGGCATCAGGAGGGAAAGCAGGATTTCGGTCTTAATTAGTATATGTTGTAAGTCCTCTGCTTTTGTTGTATATTAGTAATCAGTTTATCTGATGTCCTTTGTTTTAAATAAATAATGACTAAACAAATTTTGACTGCCAAAATTAAAATGATATCACAAAATGATATAAGCAGAAGCAAACAAAACCTTAACTTCTCACTTCTTGGTACCAAGGAGTTACAAAAAGTCTATTTCTTCTGCTCATTCTTCTTCTTCTTCTTTGTCTCCTGTGCATTCTTCTCTCTCTCTCTCTCCTACTCCTTCTTTTTATGCTCATTCTTTTCAGCTCATTCTTTTTTTTTTTTTTGCTGCCCATTCTTCTGCTCATTCTTCTCATCCTTTTGCTGATTATGCTCATTCTTTTACTCCTTCTTCTGCTCATTATTTTTCCCTTTCTTCTGTTCCGTCTTCTTCTTCTTTTGATTATACTCATTTGCCATCTTCCTCTTGTGTTTATTCTTCTTCTTCTTCTCATTCTGTTTATTCTTCTTCTGCTTTTTCCGTTCATTCTTATTCTTCTTTCCATTCTCCTTCTTCTGATTATGCTCATTATTCTTCTATTTTTTATGATCATTATTCTTCCATTTTTTCTGATCATTATTCTTCCATTTTTTCTGATCATTCTTCTTCTATTTTTTCTGATCATTCTTCTTCTATTTTTTCTGATCATTCTTCTTCTATTTTTTCTGATCATTCTTCTTCTATTTTTTCTGATCATTCTTCTTCTATTTTTTCTGATCATTCTTCTTCTATTTTTTCTGATCATTCTTCTTCTATTTTTTTCTGATCATTCTTTTTTATTGATCATTCTTCTTCTATTTTTTCTGATCATTCTTCTTCTATTTTTTCTGATCATTCTTCTTCTCTTTTTTGATTCATTTTTTTTTTCACTTTTTTCTTCTCATTCTTCTTCTGCTGATCATTTTTATTATTATTTTTCTCTTTGTTTTTCTACTCATTATTCACTTTTTTCTGCTCATTCTTCTCCTCCTTATTTTCTTCTTTCTTTTTCTGCTCATTCTTCTTCTCTTTCTTTTTCTGCTCATTCTTCTTCTCTTTCTTTTTCTGCTCATTCTTCTTCTCTTTCTTTTTCTGCTCATTCTTCTTCTCTTTCTTTTTCTGCTCATTCTTCTTCTCTTTCTTTTTCTGCTCATTCTTCTTCTCTTTCTTTTTCTGCTCATTCTTCTTCTCTTTCTTTTTCTGCTCATTCTCCTTCTCTTTCTTTTTCTCATTCTCCTTCTCCATCCAATTTCTGATATTACTTATATGATGACCTGATAGCATATATTGTTCCTGTTTTGGCATTTTAGAATAGCAAAACTCTTAATTCTATCAATATCAAACACTGAACAAAATAATATGAAAAAAACTGAGCTAGCTGTAAACATCTAGATAATGATGCCAGTCCTTCGTATAGTAATAGCTTTCTTGTCTCACAAGATGCTGAACATCCCATGGTTCAAGCTCAATTGGATGCCCACAATAAAAAGTCCTGTGCTAAACTCAGTGTATAAATCTGGAATACTGTTTATTGTTTATTTATAATAACCATGAATGTAAATGTTAGATTTGATGGATAATTCCAAGATTCTCTTTAAATTGAGCTTTTCTTTGCAAACAACAGTTCTTTGGAAATTAGACATTGCTCAAGAGAAGAACTCTGAATTCAGTGTTTGCATCTTTTGTAATCTTGTATCTGTTGAGAGATAACATAGATCGTATTTCTTCCCCAGCGAGATTTCTTTTTTACTTAGTCATGAATATAGATCCATAGAGACACCTTTTCTTAAGGAAATGTCGGGTTTTGTGAAATTCTTTAGCAAGTAGAATTTCTTTAAATTCACAAAATAAATCCAATAAAAATACAAAATGAATCATTTCTCCTTTGTTTTAAACTTATAACAGAAGTACACTTAAGAATTTAATGTATATTTTCTTTTTTTTTTTTAACAATGATGTTCACCCTGTACAAGGCCCAAGAGCCACTCGAGGTAGAGAGTGAGAGGTACAGTCTATGGGGATATGTGAGGAAGATAACTGTTCACCCTAGACATGTACAGGTTAAGATTGTAGTGATCAGAGAAAGCACTCTTTTGAGTCTTTTCCACAAAGCAGTGGTTCATAGGCAGAAGCTGCTTGAGTGGAACTTACATCGCACCAATGGAATACAAAGGGAATGAGGGCAGTTTGCTGCAGTGTGTGTGGCATAGTGGATCTTAGCTGTGAGGGTTAGAACTAGTGGAACTAAGAAATATAGTTCATCTGAGCACTTTCCATGGAAATATCAATAGAATTGCAATGTTTTATCTGTGAAAAAAGAGTTGTAGGATGGAAAATAATTCATCACCCACAAGGACGTGGAGACACTTTTGGACTCTATCAAAACTGGTAAGTGAAGACTGGGCAGCTTCTGCCCATATATGTCAGCAATACTCCATTTTCTGTCTGATCTGGTTAGAGGATAACACAAGGAGTCAGGTACTTACTGGCATCTTTAGTGATGGATCATATGTATGAGTTGAGGTTGAGTTGAGTTTAAATTCCAATATGCACTCAAGGTACAGGGCCTCCTTGAAAGAACATTTTTTCATTGTGATAGGTGAAAATTCAGTATTCACTAATTTGAAGGTAGTGTAAGAGACTGCATATATATAATTGAATAAATTACAAACATTATGTCTGCTAATTTTTAACAAAATCCGTTTATACTCATGAATAACCTTCTGTGTATTGATGTTAAAGGATGACAGAAATGTGCTATAGCTGTTTAAATTTCATTTATTTTCATTTCCCAAGTACTTTCAATCTTCTTCCAAGATCATCTTCAGGAGTGCAAGTAGTACAAAACTATATGTTGTTCATTAGTACAAGTATTTATACAAAGCTGTGTATTATCCATTACTGTAAATTTTTCATTATGCTTTTAAATGCAAAAGAATTGACAATGTGCTGAGTGTTCATTAGAATGTAAAAAAATTATCCATTATGGAAATTTTTTCCGTGTTATTAAAGCATGAAAAAACTGTTCCTTTACAGGCATTTCATAACATTACTGCAGTATTAATAGTTGGTTATGTTTTGTGCCGGCTTTAATTTTTTAATATAAATTGCTTCTAGTATCTGTAGTTTGAATTTGTTGTTTTCATTGTGTAGGATAGTTGTGTTGTCGATTAGTAATTTTTTATATTGTCAATGTGGACTGGAATGTTGCTGTAGATGTCTCACAATGGATGAATGCCCAAACATGCCAAAAAGAGAATTTACTGCCTAAATAAACACACACACACATACACACTCTCTCTCTCTTATACTTACACAATTTGCCTGATGATCACAAAAGTGTGAAACCCAGGGTCACAAACTCATATCCATACAACTGAATATATATATATATATATATATATATATACATACATACATACAGTGTATCACAAAAGTGAGTACACCCCTCACATTTCTTCAAATATTTAAGTATATCTCTTCATGGGACAGCACTGAAAAAATTACCTTTTGACACAATGAAAAGTCTGTCTGTCTGCAGCATATATAACAGAGTTAATTTCTTTTCCCCTCAAAATAACTCAAAATATAGCCATTAAAAGCTAAATCCCTGGCAACAAAAGTGAGTACACCCCTAAGAAACTACACCCCTAAATGTCTAAATTGAGTACTGCTTTTCATTTTCCCTCCAAAGTGTCATGTGACTCATTAGTGTAACTATGCCCATGTGTTCATGGGGAGCAGGTGTATTCAAATTTGTAGTACAGCTCTAACACTCTCTTACCGGTCACTGAAAGTTCCAACATGGCACCACATGGCAAAGAACTCTCTGAGGATCTTAAAACCGTATTGTTGCACTACATAAATATGGCCAAGGCTACAAGAAGATTGCCAACACCCTGAAACTGAGCTGCAGCACAGTGGCTAAGATCATCCAGCATTTTAAAAGAGCAGGGTCCACTCAGAACAGGCCTCGGGTAGGTCGTCCAAAGAAGCTGAGCGCACGTGCTGAGCGTCACATCCAAATGCTTTCTTTGAAAGATCGGCGTAGGAGTGCTGTTAGCATTACTGCAGAGATTAAAGAGATTGGGATTCAGCCTGTTAGTGTTCAGACCATACGCCGCACACTACATCAAATTGGTGTGCATGGCTGTCACCCCAGGAGGAAGCCTCTTCTGAAGGCAATACACAAGAAAGCCCGCAAACAGTTTGCTGAAGACATGTCAACAAAGCCCATAGATTACTGGAACCATGTCCTATGGTCTGATGAGACGAAATTTAATTTGTTTGGTTCTGATGGCCTTAAGCATGTGTGGTGGCGACCAGGTGAGGAGTACAAAGATAAGTGTGTCATGCCTACAGTCAAGCATGGTGGTGGGAATGTCATGGTCTGGGGCTGCATGAGTGCTGTAGGTATTGGAGAGTTACATTTCATTGAGGGGAAACATGAACTCCAACATGTACTGTGAAATACTGCAGCAGAGCATGATCCCCTCCCTCCAGAAACTGGGTTGCAGAGCAGTGTTCCAGCATGACAATAACCCCAAACACACATCCAAGACAACCACTGCTTTACTGAAGAGGCTGAGGGTAAAGGTGATGGACTGGCCAAGCATGTCTCCAGACTTGAACCCAATAGAACATCTTTGGGCCATCCTCAAGCAGAAGGTGGATGCGCGCAGAGTCTCAAAAAATCCGCCAGCTCTGCGACATTGTCATTGAGGAGTGGAAGAGCATTCCAGTGACTACCTGTGAAGCTCTGGTAAACGCCATGCCCAGGAGAGTAAAGGCAGTTTTGGATAATGATGGTGGCCACACAAAATATTGACAGTTGACATGTTGTATGTTAATATTGACAACTTTTCCTAAGGGGTGTACTCACTTTTGTTGCCAGGGATTTAGCTTTTAATGCCTATATTTTGAGTTATTTTGAGGGAAAAATAAATTAACTCTGTTATATATGCTGCAGACAGGCTACTTTTCATTGTGTCAAAGTGTCATTTTTGTCAGTGTTGTCCCATGAAGAGGTATACTTAAATATTTGAAGAAATGTGAGGGTGTACTCACTTTTGTGATACACTGTATATATATATATATATATATATATATATATATATATATATATAGTAATAAAATATATTAATTATATATATTATATATATATATATATATATAGTAAAGGAATAAATTTTTTAATTAATCCAACAGATTTTATTACTTAAACACTATTTTTAGTGGGTACTCATGTTTGAGAAGACACTACATTTATTTATTAAACAGTATATTTATTTATTTTCATCTACTAGTAAAATATTAAATCTTATTAGAGAGAATGCATATTTTTCTAATAAGATTTCTTGAATATTCAGGTCAGTATAGGAAAATAAATATACTGTTTAATAAATAGACGGAACATCAACTTAAATACTAGTATCCACTAAATATAATGTTTAAGTAATAAAAACATATTATATATATGTAAGTGTGTGTGTGCAGTTACTGTCAGAGAGTGTGCCAATAGTGTATTTTTTATTTTTTTTATTTTTATTTTTTTTTTTTTTTAATCATTTCCTCCCAAGCAAACCAATAATGCCACTCGGGTGCAGGTGGTTACAGGGAGTGCAAGAGAATGAAAAGACTGTACTGAGGAAAGAACAATAAAAGGTCAGGAAGACAGATGGCGATTGACATTGCATTTAAATTTTTGAAAATTGTAGGTGGCAGGGAAACAAGAAATTGGAAGGTAATTTCACAAGTGAGAAATGTGAGAAAAGAACATATTAGTTACAGAAATGACTGTTACATTTAGTTAGTTCAACAGTAAAACCCTGAGACCTAGTTGCCAATCTAGTAGTCCACTTGAAGTCATGTAGTCAATACATTGAGTAAAAAAGCTCATTAGAACAGAGGGAAGCCGCATCACATCGGTGGGAAAGTGCTTGAAGTTGAGATGTCAGGATTAATTATATTACAGACTATTCTTTGAATTTTGTCAAGAATCTTGAGAATACACATACATATAGTATACACTATAGGCACTCAAGGCATGGATAAAAACATCTTTTGACACTGATTTTCTTTTATTTTAGGGCACAAAGGTCCATGTTTGCCACATGATTCTATAGTTTTGTTTGCCAGACAGAACCTGGAGTTTTTAGTCATAACATCTCTTTACATGTTAGTCAGTTATGTGCTATGCATGATACATGCTTAGGTGATCATGTATCTTTTGATACATGACTGACAAAGCAGATTTTTCCTGCAGCAGGTTGCCATTTCTTTTTGTGGTAGACCAGTTGCCATCCAAGACAACAGAACTTGGTCTATCTTGCTATTTACCTATATTTGAGGGAGTGGAGAAGAAGATTAATACCTTTCCTAAGGGTATTAACACATAAGTGAATGTAATGGATCTGACTAGAATTTGAACTTGGCTCTCAGATTCCTCAATCTGAGCTACTATCAATTACTCCACATGTATTTTTTCTTATTAAATGGATTCCTATAAGTTATACAATGTCTTCTCTCACTAAAGCATTGATGAGTAAACAGGCAATATTTTAAATTGGTATATTTACCAAATTACTGTTTAACCAAGTTTCTTTTTGAAATAGTCTTCATAACCCACACTAGAGAAGAAACTTTTTTTTTTAACTTATACAAAAAGATATGTGTGTGAGTGTTTAATGTACCAAAAATACTAAGTTTTCAAATCCATCATTTTTTATGTTGGTTCAAAGAGACCATTGGGAATTTTAAATAATGTATCATCTATCATGTGGAATATGATACAAAATACAGCTGGGAGAACCAGCTGCATGAATATATTTGGAGTGAGAGATGTCGTCTATTCATGTGCACCATGTTGCAGTAAATATGGTAATATTAAATTCCATCTGCCATATTTCAACTGAAAATATCTGGCTTCTAAAGTCTATATAAAAATCATTTTTTTTTTTTATTTTAATGTATATTTGTTTTTATTCAGATAAACATACAAAGTTGATTAGAAAAGGCTACAGTTTGGTGATTATTTTATATTAATGATTAATTTACTTTTTATGGCTTATCAACCTTTTTCAGGTTATTTAAAGCCAGAAAATATTTTTAGATTGTAAGGATGTTCTGTTTAATAATATAACCATCCCAACAGGAATCGGAACTTGGCTCTCTGATGAACAATTCTGAGACATTATTCCTTATACTACCTTCAGATCCAAGCTTAGAGAAACTGGTATTTCCAAGTGGTCACCTATCTAGGTACTGACCAGTCTCAATGTTGCTTAACTTCTGTGATCTTACAAGAACTGGTGTTTCAATGTGATGTGGCCATAAGCCTATTTTATATTGCGATGGTATTGACCATTTCTTGCTTAGTTTAAAACCAACTTTTCATTGTCCAAGTTATATTGACCTTCCATTAGTACTGTGGGGATTTTTTATTTTTTTTATTTTTGATCCAATACAAGGCCTAAGTGCCACTCAAGGTAGAGGCTTAATGAAGGTGAATTTTGTAAAGGCATATAGGAAGGGTGCAAAGGTTGCATATTAAAAGGATATATAGGATAGATAACAGTTGATCCTGAATGTGAAGAGATTAAGATTGTAGTGACCAGAAAAGCATCCCCTTGGGAGTTTGTTCCACATTACAACAGTTCTGAAGGGGAAGAAGCACCCTGAATGGGACTTAATCCTTACCACTGGAATATGAAGGGAATGAGGATGAGTCAAATCTGTGGATGTAGCATTGTAGATCCTAGCTGTGAAGGTTTGGACTAGTGGAACCAAGGAATATGGTTCACCTGAACATTCGCCATGAAAATAGTGGTAGAGTAGTGAGAAGCTAGAAACATTCCGCCTGTGGAAAAGGAGTTGAAGGGTGGAATTCAATTCATTCCCCATAATACTACGCAAATGCTTTTGAAAACACAGTTGAAGATGGAAAGTAAGGATTGGGCATGTCCAGTTCAGGTGTGGCAGCAATACTCCATTTTTGGTTTGATCTGGTTCTTTTAGAGATAGGGCATGGCAGGAGGAGCCAGGTACTTTCTATAGTGGCAAAAGAAGCTGAACATTTTTGCAGCATTTTTCGTGATTGATCATACAAGCCCCACGTGAGGTCCGTAGTGTCCCCCAATAGACATTCCAAGAAATGACCCTCATATAGGGTACAACTATTCATCACAACTGGTGTTTTCTCACAGCATTAGTACCATAAGGTTTTCAAACAATCTTTTACAAATATTACAGATATATCCTTTTGTTAATAATTTTCCATTTCAACACAGTGCTTCACTTCATTCTTTTTGTTTTAATTGCCACTTTCCTGCAGAGTGTAAGTGATCATGCCTTTTAACAAATTCCTTTTATTTGTTACCTATTAAAACAGTAAACATTGTTGAGGAGTGAAGGTAGTTAAAGTGATAATGGTATCAAGGAAAAAAACATTATTTTGATACTATGACATGGAAGACAGACATATATAAAATATGTAATTAAAAAGCAAGAAAAAAATGTGTACATAAAAAAAAAGATTAGAGTTAAATGTTTTGCTCATCTCTTTTTGAAACTCCAGGATAAATGTCAAAAAATGGACAGGTATGACTATACCAGAATTGCTGATGGCTGCTGTTAATAGACCATTGCAGAAAAGAGTTAGTGTGGCTTCTGCATTCAGGTCTGCCCTACGATTACAAAAGTCAAGGTGATGATGATAATCATGATGATGAATCAAGGATAATAAAATGAATATACATACCAATTAAAAAGAAAACAAAATACAAAAATAGTAATATAATAACAATAATATATTCAAATGCAGATCAGATTAAGAGCAAGCAGTCATTTTTTCTTGTTTACAAAGGAAAGGATGCTTTGACTTTTTTTTTTATTCCCAATGATGTTCACTCTGTACAAGGCCTGAGGACCACTCAAGGTAGAGCTACAGAGTAAGAGCCACAGTTTATGCGGATAGGTGGGAAAGATAACAGTTAACTCTAGACTTGAACAGGTTAAGATTGTAGTGATCGAGGAAACATCTACAGAGCAGTGGTTCATGGTAAGAAGCTGCTTGAGTAGAACTTATCTCTCACCACAGGAACATGGAAGAGATCTGGGTGGTTTGCTACAATGTGAGTGGCATGGTGGGTCCTAGTTGTCAAGGTTAGGACTGGTGGCATTAAGGAATGTAGTTTGTCTGAGCACTTTTCATGGAAGTAGTGAGAGGCTTGTGACATCTCATTTACACAGGAAAGGATGCTTTGACTTTTTTTTTTTTTTTTTTTGCAGTGTGGTTTACCCTGTACATGGCCTTGGAGTGCTACAGAGTAAGAGGCAAAGTTTATACAGATAGGAGTGGCTTGCTACATCTCATTTGTGAGAAATGTGTTGTAGGGTAGAAAATAATTTATCACCCACAGGAACACAGCGACACTTTTGGACTGTAAGTGAGAATTGGGCAGATTGGCCCAACTATGACAGCAGTATTCCATTTATGGCTTGATCTGGCTCTTGTAGAAGCAGAGGGTAACACAAGGAGCAGTACAGGGGACTGACCATTAATTCCTGTCTCTTTAACGATGGACTGTATGTACGAGTTCCACTTCAGGTCTGGGGAAAGTTTAAAGCCCAATAGTCGCTCAAGGCATGGGGTCTACTTGAGGGAACATCCATTCATTGTGACTGGTGGCAGTTCACAGTCCTATCAGCAATAATGGAATGTAACTAATTTGGTTTTCATGAAAATTGTTTCTAACATGTTAAAATGTTAGTTCATGAGATTATCTTCATATTTTAATATCTGTTATCCCTTCCATAATTAAACAAATAATGTTTTTAAATCACTGACTAAAATTGATTTTACAAAAATCTTTATTTAAAGCAAATATTTAGAAATAAAATATTTTTTTTGTTTTCATGTAATTTCATGAAGGAAGAAAAGCATTAAACATATTAAATCAAATATTTCTTAATCAACTGAATCATTTTTTTTACTATAAAATAAAATTTTAACCATTTAACAAATTTTAAAATTCAACATGAGTAGTGTTTGCATTTATGGATTTAAGTAGAAAGACAAGTGTTGTGGCCTTGTTAGGGCCAGAAATAAAGATTCAAAAAGAGGAATTGAGTTAAACAAATATATTGACAGAAACAGTAATGCAAACATATACAAATGAATGTATTACAGCAAGAATGTTCAGTCCGACTGTCACAGCTGACTGCTGGAAACTTCACTCTCCAAAAGGCAGTACCTGCTCCTATTTATAGCTGGGAGAGTCCATGTGTGCATGGTTAAATTAACATAATAACAAGTTTTGCTGCTTTATTTGTACCAAGACAGTTACTCTGTTAAGAATGCACCAGTCCATAGGATGAGAAAACTCATTTGCCACTGCTGACACAAGTTGCTTAGAAAGTATATCACTGCTCAATACACTTTCAAATTACTAAGTTGAAAAACAACATACAGGAATTGAAAAACCTAAATCTAAGTTTAAAAAATAACACTGGCTGGCAGTGTTGTCAATAAACTCAGTTCAGTTATGTGCTATGTGTGATACATGCATAGACGATCATGTATCTTTCGATACATGACCGACGAGGCAGATTTTTTTTCTCGCAGTAGGTTGCCATTTCATTCTGCAGTAGACCAGTTGCCATCTAAGGCTATAGAACAGGTCTGTTCTGCTATTTACCCATAGTTTGGGGGGGAGAAGAAGAGGATTAATACCTTACCCAAGGATATTAGCACATAAGTGAATGTAATGGATTTGACTGGAACAATAAACTACCTGTGAAAAAAATTACAAGATTATGTACAAATCAATCATAAATGCTCAATAAATGATCACTATGCCAAACTGTTATTTTAAAATGCTATAAGAATAAAATAAAATGGTTGTATGACATTATCTGAAAAAAAAATCAACAAAAACAAAATTGTAAGTTAAATATAGAATACAGCCAAAACCTTAAAAAATGGTAAAAATGAAATCTAGATTTTTATTGATTAAATTCGGAAAAAGTCAGCCAGACATAACCAAAAATTGTTAATTTGGTAACCCCGAATTATCTTAATCTCTCAAGCTATTCTTATCAGTTTTACTTTCTTTTGCTCTTTTTATATGCAACAATCTAAAAAAATTTAAAAAAATCTAATTTAAATAAAAAAAAAAATTGATTTTAAAAAAAAGATCAAAACAAATCATCAACACTAATCTTGTATTTGAATTTATTTTTTCTTAGACAATGCTGGTTATCCCTTCTAGAATATTATATTCTGATAACTGAATCTACAATATATTTGCATATTGAGGTGAAAAGATTTTATAATTCTATAAATTGTTCATGAGAAATTGAAATTTTTTATATTTTATTTCTACTTATTAAAATTTATTTTTTACTTCCATTTTTATTTTTAAATCTGACTTTTAGCTTATATATATATTTGGTTGGATTGATGTGAGTTTGTGACCCTGGGTTTCACGCTTTTACGATTGTTTGTCTGAGGATCGCAAAAACGTGAAACCTAGGGTCACAAACTCACATCAATCCAACCAAATATGTTAGTTCTATCTCTGATATTGAGCGCTTTCTAATAAGTACAGCATATAATATATATATATATATATATATATATATATATATATTTATATATATATATATATATATATATATATATATATATATATTTATTTTATTTATATAGACACACACATATATATATTTATTTATTTATATTTATATATATATATATATATATATATATATATAAATAATTTAAATTTATATAGACACACACATATATATATATATATATATATATATATATATATATATATATATATATATTTATTTGTATTTATATATAGACACACACACATATATATATATATATATATATATATATATATATATATATTTATTTATTTATATTTATATAGACACACACATATATATATATATATATATATATATATTAAAACAATTAAAATAATTTTCTTTTTGAGTTTCCATGGATTTGTAAATATCACTGGACTTCTCAAAAGACTCCACACTGAACTTTGTGTTGAGTGGTTAAGAATTTTCTCACAGATCACTTGAGATGAAAAAGGTTTTTCAAGGATCTCACCCACACCCATGCACCAGCATATAAAATAACTATAGCCTGACATTTAAATGACCTATTATAGCAAATTGAGGTCTTTATCGAATGGAAAACATTACAAATTCCCTTCTGTAACCTATAACAGATGATACTTTAGATATATAAAGGAGTTTTTTTATTGTTTGAATGAATGCTGATTGCATTGTTTATATCAGACTCAAGAGTGTTTCTTTATCTTTAAATAAAGGTAAAGAGGTTTTATTCTTATCTTTACTTACCTTGTACTCAAAGAGCACTCATCACATGGCAGTGCTTAGGAAGTGGGGAAAAAAATAAACCAATCTCGGTGTATTAATTTCTGTTGTCTATAGATTTCTGGTGATAAGCTTTTTTTTTTTCTTATGGGCTATAACTGATGAGCGCTGAATACTGGATCAGTCAAAACATTGTGTTAACAACAGTAAATGTACAAAACATTTGACCATCTAAACCATGTTGGATTTGTTAATGGCTCTTCTCAAAATTATAATTGTTGTAACCTAGGGAAGGTTACTAAATAGAATAATCAAATGAAGGTTGGTAATGAATGCTAATACTTAGGGCAAGAACAACACATATAAGATTCACCAGTGGCGCGTAAAAGAAATAGTGAACTGCTAGAAGTGAGTCAAGTGAGTTCCACAATGAATCTCCAACTGCAGACCCACATACAGTATTTACTACTGTATTTATGTGGATGAAGACATACCCATTATTGTCTGTAGTTAGGCTACAACAATAATGTTAACAGTAAATATACAAAGGAAAGATTTGAATGTCCAAACAATATTAGATATATTAATGACGTGTTTAGAATAATTGATACCAGCATGGTGACTATTTATAGTCCTCTACAGACAAAAGAGTTTCCCAAAGGGAGGTAATCATAAAATAAGGGAAATTACTCCCAGTTACTTTATCACATTCTCCCCCATTTTATTTTAATCATACAGGATGAATTTGCTCCATTGTACCGGCATTTTGTGGGTTCTGTTGGAACATCTTGGTAGTTTGGTATTGTGAGTAGGATCAAGATTCTGGGTTTCTGTGTCTAAAGACACACTTGGATTGATTTCCTCTCTCTGTCCTGAGTTGATATAAATGCTTCTTCTGTATGTAGGTTTTTGCAATTCTGAAAACAGGGGGTTCTGAATTGGTTTGGGAATAGGCTCGTTTCTGAGCAATTGAATGATTGCCCACATCTGGCTCACACTAAGCCTTCTGGGATTCCTGAGACAATATGACTGATTCTCACAGTGAGTCCATAGATGAATCCCATGGTGCAATGCTGACAAGTTGACCATCAACTGCACTGGAAGTGTCTTGAGATGTAGGCCCCTCCTCGCAAACTACATAATTGTAGAAAAATCACGTGGTAGAGATAAACACTTAGTTGTGGAGCAAGCTAAGTGAACAATAATCCAACCTTTAGAAAGAGAGCTATTTATGTTGCCATAGAGCATCTCATTGTGCTAAAGTGGGATAGTCCATTGCTTGGGCTGTGATTGGCTGCTGGTACCTGAGTGGAGGTATTTCTATATAAATACCAGCTTGATTCATCTGTTAGTTTGCAGGGTTTGTATTAAGTTACAACCTGCTTTATTTTTGTCTGCCAGCTGGACGCTAGCTGGGACCTTTACACCGGTAAGTGCTGTTTATTATTGTTATTCTACATCTCCTTCCCCCCCATCGCGTGTGGGTAGTGGCCTTTGGGGAGGGATGAGTTCCTTTAAACCTGGCTGGTTGTGTGGAAGTAGTCTGGACAATGCCCGAGGGGGTTTTGTCCATGTTATTGTAGACGACTGAGCAGTGTTCGACGTTATTCCAGCGTCGAATGTTTGTAGCACTGGTGTAGGGGTCTCAGGTAAGGCACTAGGTGCTGGTACGGATCCCCTCGTTGGCTTGTGGCGTACCCTTCTGTCTGGCGGTATGTTGATAGCCCGAGCAGCGCTGTATCTGAAGCGCCAGCCATTGAGGTTTGGTCTTAATGCTGATTCAAATGCCTCAGCATGACGGATATTTTGCTCAAGGGATTTAAGTGCCCCAGCTTTGGCCAGTAGGTCAGCCTGGAGTGTGTCATTTGCTATTCCACGGATGATCTGGTCCTTGATGTATGAACAATAACAATAACAATGAACAATAATCCAACCTTTAGAAAGAGAGCTATTTATGTTGCCATAGAGCATCTCATTGTGCTAAAGTGGGATAGTCCATTATTCTACAATAATGTGCAGGTACATCCCCTGCGTTGAAACAGAGGATTCTTTTCTATCCAAGTTTTGCACCAGGGCATAATACGGATTTGCTTCGATTAGCTCCGCTTCATTTGTCAATGGGCCATTCTTATTATGACAGATGAAACATCTCAGAAGAACCATTCCAGATTTTAAGGGCCATGAAGGAAGTGAAGTTCCTAAGATTCTTCATTGAAATATGAGAAACCTCTCATGAGGCATAGTGTGTGTGGCTGTACATAGGCCTCTTCTAATTGTGTACAGATATTTGGGGTAGAGATCTTCCAAGTGGTAGATCAGATATTTGTGGTTCATGCTGGCCAGTTATATGCTTTTCCATATTATGCCGTTATACCATTTAAATTGACCATTACCCTGAGGGTGGTAAGGTGTCATTCGGCTTGTGGCCACTCCTCGTTTATGAAGAAATTGTCTCATCTGCTCAGACATGAGACTCCATGGTCTAAATGGATGTAAGCTTGAACCTCAAAAATGGCAAATAAAGATTATAAGCACTGTATCAATAAATTTGCTGATATGTTCAGACAAGGAAATGTGAATGGGAATCAAATATTCATTGATAACAGTTAGCATGTAATGATTCCCATTTTTTAATGGTAGGGAACCTTTGAAATCTATGTGTAACCTCTCAAATGGTTGAATGGATTTTATGAGCATCCTCTTTTAGGCCTGAAGAACTGCAGTTGATGTTCTGTGCATATTCTACATGATTTTATCATTTCTTTCCTTGTCTGTGGAATATGGTAGATTTCTAGTCTGTACCACATGTCATCCTTGTTATGCCTGGGTGGCACAGTTCACTCTGTAGGGTATGAAGCTTATTCGTGTTTGGTATCAAGCTACATACCCTCAATAGTGCATTCTCTTTCGGTAGATCACATTAAAAGAAAAACAGGAGAGTTCAATTTTCCATCTTGCTATTTTGTCTTTCTTAATTTTACTTGTTCTGGTGTTAAAAATGAATGTGACAGATTTTTGGTCAGTGATTAATCTAAAATACCGTCCGATTAAATAGTGCCTACATTTTCTGAGTGCCTCTACTATAGCATAAGCTTCTTTTTCAATTGCTGAATGTCGCTGTTCCAAACACGACAAGGTCATTTAAAAAAAAAAGCAATAGGGTGTCCAGATTTCCTTAAAGAAGCAGCAATTGCACAATCGAATGCATCTGTCTCCACCACCAGTGGAATAGCGGGGTCTATAGCTGTAATCACTGAGTTGTCTATATACATTTTAAGATTTTTAAAAGCCTGCATTGCTGTGGAAGAAAGATTAAAATTATTTGTTTATACCAAGAGATGTATTTTGTTTGAAAAAGAAGCAATCCACTGGGAGTAATGTGTAAACATGCCCATCACTCGTTTTAAGGCATGCATATTATTAGGAATTGGCAATTTTAGTAGAGGTTTCAATTGTTCCGGATCTGGTGACATAGAACATTTGCTCACAGTGTACCCCAGTAAATTAAGGGTTTCTACGCCAAAAAAGCATTTATCATTATTTAATGTGAGATTATATTTCTCAATGGCCGCCATAAATTGTTTCAGATTACAATTATGATTGTGCCTGCATACGTTTACATTATCAATGTAATCAAAAGCGCCTTCCAAATTTTTATTGCTAATAATTTTGTCCATAATCTACTGGAAACTGGCAATGCCATTTGTTACTCTGAATGGTATCCTTTTAGACTATTAGAGGCAACCATTTACCTCAAAAGCTGTGTAGACCTGATCTAATGGTTTGATAACCACTTGGTGATAGGTACTTTTGAGATCTAGAGTGCTGTACACTTTGTATTTGGCAATTTTGTTTATAATTTCGTCTATCCGTGGTAGTGGGTAAGCATCTAATAGGGTAAATCTATTTATGGTTTGAGAGTAATCAATTATTGATCTCTTTTTGTGGTTCTCAGAAGAAAGTCTTCATAGATACTCATACGTTTTGATGATTCCTTCATCAGGCATTCTCATAATCTCTGTTCTCAAGTGAGTAATGTCTTGATTTCATCGCTATAGGCTTGCAGTCTGGAGATAAATTATTGAAGAGTGACAGGTACTAAACATTGACTGCTGTCAGGCCACAAATGCTAAGGGCTAGTTTGAGACCTTCAAAAGGAATCTCAATATACTGAAGAAAATTCTACCCCATTATCACGTCATTACAGAGGTTCTTCATTATCAAGAGTTTGATGTTTCTGTACAAAATATTTTTTAAATGTAAGCTAAACAGACAGTATCCAATCACCAGTGATGATAGAGAAGCATTTACCATAGACACCTGAGTAGAACAGGGAAAAATTTTCCAATGATTAGCTTCACAAAATTGAAATTAATATAATTACCAGAGCTGCCGGTGTCAATCAATGCATCAATAGAAATGCCATTAACCTTAATCTGTATAATTATTTTTGAAAGGCAATCCAGAGACGCAGATGTTATAGTAGCTACCATAAAAGAGGCAGTAGAAGTTTTAGAAAAATTATTTGTAGATGTTGACCTACAAGCTTTCAAAAAATGTCCCAACTTCCTACATTTGTGGCACCTAGTATCTCTGGCCAGATAAAGAAAACGCAGGTGTAGACCAAGCCTACAAAAGAGACATTTATGACCTCTGGAAACAGCAGTAATAGGCAGCTCTGAAGAGTTTGAAGTATCTGAGATTTTCTGGTTAGAGAAAGAAATGACAGAGGTGATACCTGGAGAATTATACACATAAGAAGAGGGGGAAGAAGAGTGTCTGTTCAGAGAAGCACTGACCGTATCAGACTGTAGGTAGAATACAGACTGTTTTTGAGCAAGCTCACACATATAAGCCTGCTCATAGGCTGTTCTTAAATTAAGTCATTTGTTTTCAAGTAGTCTCTGTCTTACCTGAGAATTCTGAAACGCAATGATAAAGACATCCATAATGTGCTTGTCTCAAATATCTTTGGCATTCATTGGCCAGAAGTTGCAGTCCTTGCTTAGGGTCTGTAATTCTTTTAAAAATTGCTCCTGTGATTTGTCATTTTGTTGTCATCGTGTAGCAAGTAGATATCACAAAAATATTTTGTTTTTGGGTTTTCAGTAGATAGCTTGTAGTACTCCATTCTCTTCATCAGTAGAACAGTCCATAATTTCATGTATCATGTAAGATACATAATTCATTTGGTGTCTTAGCTTGTTTATTGGCCAGTTTGAGTTTTCTGCATATAATGTTTGTTAAAAGTTTTCAAATGTCACTTGCCAACGTTTTTCAGAATTTGGAGTATCCAGTTCCACATCGAATTGCTGTGGGTGCATTGGTTGTTCCATACTGATTTCTAAGCAGAATAAATTGTAATAAAAAAGAGAACAAGAGTAGGCTTAAAGAAGCTTTATTCTGCTTAGAATAATTGATATCAGTGTAGTGACTATTTATAGTCCTCTACAAATGAAAGTTCTCCAAAGGGAGTTAAGCATAAAACAAGGTAGATTACTCCTGATTACTTTATCACATGACTTTTTTCAAAATTATAATGTTAACAGCAGTAAATATACAAAGAAGAGATTTGAGTGTCCAAACAATATTGGATATGTTAATAACTTTTTAGTTATAGACAACATTATGTAATTTTTTAAATTTCTTTTATAATATGAATTGGTATTGAAAGTTTTCAGCTAGACCAGCATATCAAAATCTGATCAAAAACATCTGAAAATAAATTGGGCTAGAAATATTAAAAAAAAAAAAACATTTCAGTTTAATTTCTATTTCAGTATTAACTTATAAATCTCAAATCAAAAACTCTAAAAATAAATTACCAAAAATTGTACTCTGTGAAAATTATTATGCACACGCACATAAACACACACACAGACCAAAAGCATGGATATTGCAATTCATTGTATTGTGATTTATATGTGTTATGTTTTGGATCACTAGAAACAGAATAAGCAAATAGAAACGTTTTTTTTTTTTTAATGAAAATCACTTGAAATGTTGTACAGGCAGAAGAATTAGTTAATTTAAAAGCCAATGAATTGTCAAATGAATGAGTAAGGTCCAGGTAATTATCCAACATTTTTGTTTTATTTGATTGTTTTTTGTTAGTCTGGAAAGACAGCTGAATTGATTGAAAGACAGAACTCATTTGAATTGACATACAATAGATGAGATCTAAAAGTTTTTTTTTTCTCCCAAACAGATTCTGTTCAGTAATGGTTGGATTCATACTTAAATCTGTTGGTAAACGTTGAGTGATTCTGTATTTGAATCTTTCAGTACACATTGGTCATGTCATATCAATAAAGATGATTTGAGTCGTTTCTTGCATTCATAAATGTCCCTCTTGCATTCATTTGGTCTACTGGTAAACATCTCTTGTTTATTTGTTTTTCTCCTTGCAAACAGATCTCTTGCATTCATATTTGAGTCTACTGGTAAACATCTCTTGCATTCATATTTAGTCTACTAGTAAACATCTCTTGCATTCAAACGTCTACTGGTAAACATCTCTTGCATTCATATTTGAGTCTACTGGTAAACATCTCTTGCATTTGAAGTCTTTAAACATCTCTTGCATTCATATTTGGTCATGTAAACATCTCTTGCATTCATATTTGAGTCTACTGTAAGATCTCTTGCATTCATATTTATCTGGTAAACAAACATTCATATTTGAGTCTATTAAACATCATTTGAGTCTACTGGTAAACATCTCTTGCATTCATATTTGAGTCTACTGGTAAACATCTCTTGCATTCATATTTGAGTCTACTGGTAAACATCTCTTGCATTCATATTTGAGTCTACTGGTAAACATCTCTTGCATTCATATTTGAGTCTACTGGTAAACATCTCTTGCATTCATATTTGAGTCTACTGGTAAACATTGCCTGATCCATATTTGTGTCTATTGGTAAACATGGTTCAGCAAACATACTTGTGTCTATCAGTAAATATGGTTTGGGTCAATATTTGAGTTTATCGATAAACATTGCTTGGATTTGTATTCAAGTCTATCAGTAAACATTGCTCAGATCCATTTTTGAGCCTACTGGAAAATATTGCTTGGTTCCATATTTGAATTTGCTGGTAAACATTGTTTGATTCCATATTTGAGTCTATTGATTAACATTGCTTGGATCAAAATTTGAGTCCCCTGGTAAACATTGCTTGGGTCCATATTTAAGTTTATCAGTAAACATTGCTTGGGTCTATTGGTAAATATGGTTCAGGTACTTCCTTGAGTCTGTCAGTAAACATGGCTCAGTTTGATATTTGAGTTTATCGGTAAACATTGCTTTGGTCCATACTTGAGTCTCAGTAAACATTGCTCAGATCCATATTTGAGTCTTGGATCTATACTTGAGGTTACATGTGTCTACCTGGATCTACCTGAAGTATAAACTTTTGGTGTGGGGTCTTCAGGTGATACAGTTGTCATATTCTTGGCCCTGCGAACAATGCAAATACATTTTGTAATTTTTGTTAAATTTGATGAGAAGTTATCATTATTACTTACACTATTTATATTTGGACTATTGTTCTCATTTTTGTTGTTGTTGTTGTTATCACAACATTTCCGCTATGGCCTTCCTCAGGCATATATCAATCTAGGTAACCTACAAGAAATTCCGAACTAACTCCTTTATTTAATCTATGCAGATAAACTGTCCTCGTTCCACTGCTCATCTCGTTTTTATTTTATTACTGTTTAGTTATGTAGCTTGTGTAGCTTATTAATGATTCACAAATCAACACTTTTATCCACTAGGCCATTGCTATAGGGAACTTAGATCCTTAAACCTAATATGACTGATGATTAGGTTGCAACTGCTGCTGCTGTCTATTATGTTTTGATTGCTGCTGCTGCATTTGAAGACTTCCTGTCATTTGCCAGTCTTTCTTTATTACTGGTTCCCATATTGTATTTATTTCTATGCTCGGCCTATTAAGCCTATAATATGCACTGATACTTTCAGACGTTTAACTTATGCATGTTCTTTCTTGCCCAGTATTTTAACTTCATTCCACAGAATTTGACAACTACCCCTTTCTTGCCATACATGATCAGCCATGCCCAATAACAAAATAGGGAAGAATTTTAAAAAACAATTATTACTGAGCTTATATTACTGATCAATGCATATTATTACAAATTGTGAAAGGACAATGTCAGTACTATGCAGTTATCAATGATCTTAGCAATGTTTCAAACTTGGCATTTGAAAATAAAAATAAATTACAGATAACTCTTTAAGAAGTCAGGGTTCACTTGAACATTGTATTTATATTATGAACTGGACCCTCTTTCTCAAATTATAATTCCTGGCCATATCACATTGATAGTGTCATTTGCATGCAACTGCTTTCTAAACTAGATTGATAAAAATGGCTCTGAGTGAGTGAAACCTGTGGGTCTTGGGGAAAACCATTCTTCTTCAAACCTTGTGGACTGGTGCTACAGAATCACAGGGAAAGAACTGTACCAAATAACAGAAAACACATCACATGGATAGTACATGTAACTCAAAAAGAAAATAATGACAATGTGTTGACATTCCACCCTACTTCAAGTAAAAGGTTAGGAAGGAAACCCCCATCAATACCAGAAAGGGCTTTGAGTGAGGGAAGCCTGTGTGTCTTTGCATAGACAATCCTTTTTGACATTTTGAACAGGCGCTACACAATCACAAACAAAGATCTGTACCAAATAACAGAAACCACCTCATTTGAGTACTACCAGCAGCAGTAACAACTAAAATGGATAGCAAATGTAACTCAGAGAGAAAATAATATGTTGACACTAATTGAAATAAAAAGTTAGGATGAAAACCCTCAACAATACTGGAAAGGTCTTTGAGCAAGTGAAGCCTGTGTGTCTTGGCAAAGACCATTCTTCTTTGAACATTATGGACTGGGGCTACAAACAAAGATCTGTACCAAATAACAGAAAACATATCACTTGAGTACTACCAACAGTGGCAACAACTAAAATGGATAATATACGCAACTCAAAAGGTAAATAATTGCATAATGAAAATATTTATAGAAAAGACACAGGGAGATTACCTTATGGTGGTGGGAAAGCGACTGAAGCCTTCAATAATCAAATTGGTGCAACACAATCTTTTTATTGCTATTCATTAAAAACTATTTTAAAAGAAAAATTTTATTTTTATGCTAAAGGCAACCCTTCTTGGAATATTGTGGATTGCCAAATATTTTTCTAGTTTTATTTTTACATTTTAGAAAGTAACTTCCTTTTTCATTCTGATCAATTTCATGTTTGAGAAATTATATTCTATCATAAAGTTGGCACAAAACATCAATCAGATAAAGTACTTATTCAATGAGTTATTTTAATTAATATCTTCATAAAAAAAGGATTCAGGCAAGTGAAGCTTAAGTGTCTTGGAGAAGACCATTATTCTTCAAACCTTGTGGACTGGTGCTACAGAATCACAAGGAAAGAACTGTACCAAATAAGAGAAAACAAATCACGAGT
>CAHIKZ030001147.1:1567500-1635000 GCA_903632075.3 Acanthosepion pharaonis
CTAAAATGAGACAAAGTTTAGGCAGCTACTCGAGTTTCATGCAGTCAACAGGTGACCAAAAGACCAGTCATTCTGTTTGCCTGATGATAACAGTAACATGAAAATTGAGTAGTGGTTTGAACTTTGTCATTTTGAGTATGTATATATGCACACACACAGGACAAATGAGATCATGGCTCTCTATACACACACACACACAGGACAAATGAGATCATGGCTCTCTATATACACACACACACACACACACACACGACAAATGAGATCATGGCTCTACACACACACACACACACACAGGACAAATGAGATCATGGCTCTACACACACACACACACACACACACACACAGAGGACAAATGAGATCATGGCTCTCTGCTATATCTTGTAGCTCTTAGCAATGTTTAATTTGTTAAGATATTTCCTGCTGCTCCTTGTATCTTCAATATATTATGCAAGTGAATACTACAGTATTATTATATAGATGCACAATAAGTGGATACTACAGTATTGACATAGTTATTTGAGATATATATATATATATATATATATATATATATATATATATATATATATATTTGGTTGGATTGATGTGAGTTTGTGACCCTGGGTTTCACGCTTTTTGATTGTTTGTCTGAGGATGCAAAGCGTGAAACCAAGGGGTCACAAACTCGCATCAATCAACAAATTTATTAACTCTATTTCTGATATTGAGCACTTTCTAATAAGTACCATATATATATATATATATATATATATATATATATATATATACACACACTTTTCATATATATATATAGTCCAACAATTATTTTAAGACATTTTTTTGTTTATACATTCTTTTTATGGATACAAATATTTAAGTAAATGCTCTGTTTATAATAAACAGTATTAAACAACATTTACCAGTCTCTTATATCCGGGTTTGGTTTATTTTATATACATTAACACAGGCTCTAATTTGGGACTAGAGAAAATCTCTCTTATATCCGGGTCACACTGTATATATATATTAACATATTGATTTATATATATATATATATAATGTCTAAACTGTGAAAAGGAACACTCATGTCTGTAGAATAACAATACAATAAACAACACTTACCGGCGTAAGAGTCCCAGCTAGCGTTCAGCTGGCAGACAAAAATAAAGCAGGTTGTAACTTAATACAAACCGGGATTTATTTTGTAAAAATACAAAATTGTGGCACAAGGCCGAAAAGGGGGAGGGGGTAAGGCTGGTCTTCACTAACTATCTTATACCTAGCTAATTTGATTCACGGCCCATTCAGACATTACAATTTACTCATTCACCATAAGAACTTCGTCCGTCATCAATCAATCCTCCTTGCACCATAATACCACATCCACTCTAGGGAGACCTACAAAAGCGCGCCCCCCATGTCATAATGATCCTAACACATATGTACAAAAATTCTAAGATGAAAAAAATGAGATGGGGGTGGGATGTGAACCCAATAACAAACTAAAATATTAACATAAATGAAAATAAAACGTTAACTGATGTTAGTAGGGCCCTTCAACCCTCAAAATGCAGGGAGACCACCGTATTCTGCCCATTGGAACAAAAATCAAGCTCTCTCTCGCTAAGGGAGTGGGAAGGTGATAAAAAATCATCGGGCATGGGGAAGTATAAAGCTGATCCAGTCGAGATAGAAAGTGGGGGGTCAAAAAACAAACTGGGGACATTGGAAATCTCAGGCTGGATCATAACTAAAAGATGTGACGGGGCAGGCGGAAACAACACTTACTCGCATTAACTAGGTACACCAAGGCTTGTCTAACCTAACCAAGGGAGGGCACCACAGGAAGCCACCCCGATGTAACGTATTAGAAGCTTGACCTAAAACAGAAAATCAAAAGGCTAGCCCGTTCACACGAACCAAGCTCGCCTCAGTCACCCACCTTTCGCTGAAGACTGTCGAATGCAAGCGTTTTCTATCAGTTCTAATCTTCGTCTTGAGCTGATGCTCAAAAGAATCGGATCAGATCCTGATAGAAAGGCGGTTACCCGCAAGACTTCCTCCTCTCGCATCGTCCATATCACCATTCGGGCCGTGGCTAGCAGCATGAGAAACACCATCTGTTTCACCCGGAATCTGGGGGCGACACATTGTCTGCTGGCATTATGTATTGCGATCCATGGGCACAAGCTTTTCGGGGCGAGGCGAGCCGTCAGCTCGCCCGACATGGTCCCATAAAGGCGGAGGCGAGGGGGCAATCGAAGAAGGCGTCAAGCCGTTTCCTCTAGACCAAGGCCACACCGATCGCGGTCTGGCAAGTCTGCCAAGCCCCATATGAAGGCCATAATCGTTGAGAGGCAGCCGATTCCGAGCCAGTCGCCAGGAAAGCAAAAACTCAGGGTTACTGAGGTAATCCGCGCTGGCACCCAAGACCAGTGAAGGCGAAAACTCATCATCCGACATGTCGAGATCCTCCGTAGGGGATCGCGCGACCCCTCCACTAGCAAACGATAGAAGTCCTTTCTAGGGCGAAAAGGTCACTGGACCAAGGGACAGCCAACAAGGCCGACCGACACTTCGAAAGAAAACCGATTGAACCGGGGGTTTAGCTTACAACGGCGATCCACCCAGCGAGGGGGACTGATGGTAAAAGCGAGGAAGGCGGCCCTCACAATCCCCTCAATAATCGGATCTCCACCTGTCAAAAGCGCGCATAGGAAAGCCAACCTCGAGGCGTTTGTGGCTCAGCAAGTGTGGCATTCCCAGCCCCCCATGACACGGACGTTGTGCACAGACTTCTTTGTCGACCCGATTAGCGCGTCTCCTCCATAGAATGGAGGTTAGCGAGCGCTCAGCGGTGTCCTGTGGTCGTCACAGAGGAAATACGGACAATCGATAAAGGACAAGAGGGAAAATGTATGTAGCACACACCTCCGCCCTGCCCTTCACGGACAACCTCCGTCGGCGCCAAGTCTGACCGGTGGCGTAACCTTTGCTTTCGTTCTTCAGACCAATTCTTCTCCAGCTGGAGGTCGGGTCCAAACCACACTCCGAGAATGCGGACAGGACCGTCCGTCAACCGAAGGGCCCTGGAAGATCGACCCCTTCCAGGCGCCTCAGTGATAAAGCCGGATAAATTTCGCGTTAATCTTGGCCCTATCACCTTTAAAGTACCGATCAAAGCGCCTTCTGTACTGCCCTGATGCCTCTGCGGGACGACACGAAAGCAGTTACATCATTGGCGTACCCGGAAACCCTGGCTCGAGCCCCGCCAGGACGGCGGCGATTCCGCAGGGGGCGGACTACGCCCCGTCCCTCAGCCGGTGAAGGAGAGGCTCCAACGCAAAGCGTAAAGTAAGGCGACAGCGGGCAACCCTTGGACGAACCCGACCTAGGCGGAAACAAAAGCGCCTGACAGCTTTCCGTTCACCTGTACCACAGCACTGGGGCGATACAGGAGGCTAATCCAGCGGCAGAAGTGGGGTGCGAATCAGCGGCCTGCAGGACAGTAGCAAGGTAGAGATGGTCAACTCTATCAAATGCCTTGGACTGATCCAAATTGATCAGCGGCACACTCGTCGTCTTTTACACCCTTTATGATCGTGCGGATCAAATGCAGGTTGCTCTGAATTGTTCGACCCCTCACAGAACAGGTCTGCTCGGGACCCAACAGAGACTCGGCAACTGACTGCAAGCGCTCCTGCAGGATCTTGGCCATAATCTTTAACTCTGTGTTTAGCAGAGTTATGGGCCTGTAGTCTGTAACTTAATACAAACCCTGAGGATTTATTGCAACAAAGGTTACAATTGTGGCACAAGGCCAAAAAGGGGAGGGGGAAAAGGCTGGTCAACACTTACTATCTTATACCTAGCTAATCTGACTCACGACCCATTCATACATTACAATTTACTCATTCACCACAAGAACTCATCCATCACCGTTCAATCCTCCAACCACCATAATACCACATCCACTCCAAGGGAACCTACCAAAACGCGCCCCAATCCATAAAAATTTGATGATACATAAATGATATACATAAAATTCTAATAATGATAGAATGCAAGGGAGGAGGTGGACCCAATAATAAATAAAAATAAACACAAAATACAAACTAAACATAACACATGTTAGTAGGGACCGTCCAACCCTCAAAAACAGAGGCCGCTGTATTCTGCCCAGGGAACAGAATCAAGAGGCGCTCTCGCTAAGGGAGTGGGAAAGTGGAGAAAATATTATGCGGAATGGGAAAATGTAAAGCTGACCCAGTCGAGATAAAAGGGGGGGCCAAAACAAACTGGGGAGGTTGGGAATCTCGACTTGGACCATAACCAAAGAGCAGCGGGATACAGGCCAGGAACAACATTTACTCACATTAACTAGGTACACTGAAGCTTGTCTAACCTAACCAAGGGAGGGTTCACAGGAAGCCACCCGATGTGCTATAGGTTGACCTAGAAAAGAAAATCAAGGCTAGCCCCGGTCACACGAACCAGGCTTGCTACTTTTTACCCACCTTTTCGCTGAAGACTGTCGAATGAAATCGTTTTCTATCAGATCTAATCTTCATCTTGAGCTGATGCTCAAAGAATTGGATTAGATGCTGATAAGAAAAGACAGTTGCCCATAAGACTTCCTCCATTGGCGTCGTCTAAATCACCATTCGAGCCGTGGCCATCAGCATCAGAAACACCATTCGTTTCTCCCCGGAATCAGGGGCGACACATTGTCACAGGCGTATTATCTTGATCAATGGACACAAGCTGTTAAACAAATATCAGACGAGCCGTCAGCTCGCCGACATGGTCCCATAAAGGCGGACCGGGGGCAATGGTAGAAGGCGTGCGCGGCCGTTTCTTCTAAGCCAAGACCCACCGTTCACAGTCTGGCAAATCCATAAACCCTATATGAAAGCCTTGTCATTGAGAGGCAGGCGATTCGAGCCAATCGCCAGGTAAGCGAAAACTCAGGGTTACTGAGGTAATCCGCGCTGGCGTAAGACCAATAGGGCGATACTCCTCCTCCGACAAGTCGGCGTATCGTAGCTTATCCCTTCGCGACCCTCCACTAAACCACGATAGAAGACCTTCCCTAGGCTGAGAAAGGTCACTGGACGGGAATGGCCTTCAAGGCCAACCGACACGCCGGAGGAAATCCGACTCATCCCGGGGTTTACAACGGCGCTCAACCCGCGAGATGGGGGACTGATGGTAAAGGCTAGGGAAGGCGTCCCTAACAATCCCCTCAGAATCGGATCTCCTCTAGTCAATGCGCGGCGTAGGGAAAGCCAACCTAGAGGCACGGATGTGACTCAACAGGTGCGGCATTCCCAGCCCCCCATGACACCGGACGTTTAGTGCAGACTCGTCTGTCGACCCTGTTCACGCGTCCCCTCCATAAAATGGAGGATAGCGATCGCTCGAGCACCTTCCTGTGGTCTTTACAGAGAGGAAATACGGACAATCGATAAAGAATCAGGGGAAAATGTATGTAACACACACCTCCGCCCTGCCCTTCACGGACAACCTCCGTCGATTCCAAATCTTACCGGCAAAATCGACCTTTGCTCGTACTTCAGACCAATTCTTCTCCAGCTGGAGGTCGGGCCCAAACCACACTCCAAGAATGCGGACAGGACCGTCCGTCCAACCGAAGATCAGCCCGGAAGATCCCCCCTTCCAGGCACCTAACCGCAAGCCGGACGACTTGTCCGGTTTATCTTGGCCCCTGTCACCTTCTCGTACCCGATCAAGCGCCTTCTGTACCGCCTCAATGTCGCTGCGGGGCGACACGAAAGCAGATACGTCATCGCCGCGTGCGAAACCCTGGCTCGAGACCCTCCAGGAACGGCGATTCCACGTAGGGCGGACTGCCGGTCTCGTCCTTCAGCTGGGCGAAGGAGAGGCTCCAACGCCAAAGCATAAAGGAGAGGCGACAGCGGACAACCCTGACGAACCGACCTAGACAGCGCGAACGCGTCCGACAACCTTCCGTTCACCTGTACCACAGCACTGGGGAGCGATACAGGAGGCTAATCCAGCGGCAGAAGTTGGGTGCGAATCCAGCGGCCTGCAGGACAGTAGCAAGGTAGCGATGGTCAACCCTATCAAATGCCTTGGACTGATCCAAATTGATCAGCGCGGCTTCTTCCGTCGTCTTTTACGCCCCTCTATGATCGTGCCGGATCAGATGCAGGTTGCTCTGGTGTTCGACCCCTCACAGAACAAGTCTGCTCAGGTCCCAACAGAGACTCGGCAACTGACTGCAAAGCGCTCCTGCAGGATCTTGGCCATAATCTTTAACTCTGTGTTTAGCAGAGTTATGGGCCTATAATCATCTAGCTTCCCCCACCACCTTTGCCTTTTTTCAACAGGTGATCACACCCCTGATGATCCGATTGGGGATGGACCCCGACCGAAACCAGTTGTTGAACACTGCTGTCAAAATCGGAACAAAAGATGTCGACAGCCTCAAGTACAATTCATAGGGCAAACCATCCACCAGGCGACTTGCCTCTGCCGACCTTCTTCAATGCCGCGTAGACTTCGCCCTCCGTGATCTCTCCCTCGCAGCTAGCCGCTTCAGTCGGCGAAAGCCGAGAAAAGTCAACCAAATAGCTTCGAAACTCCTCCTCACGGAGACCAGGCTCCTTGGTAAACCGGCTCTCGAAATGGCGCCCGGCCCTCGCACATGTCGTCAGTGGCCCGAAGAGTATGCCCCTCCGGGGACTCGACTTCCACGAGATAACGATCGCCACCTCGACGAACCTCTTCCCTGCGCCAGATCTGCGCCCAAGTTCACAACGGAAGACATCTTGCTTAACTTATGTCTAATTACCTGGCCCATGTACCGCTCGCTATTCAAGCGATCCAGGGCCGCCCTAGCTAAAGGCTATCTCTGGGGGATCCCCCAGCCACCGCCAGGTGTAACTAGCTTTAAGTGTCTTCACCTTTTCAGCTCTATCTAGAAGCGAGCCGTTTGCTGAAATCAGTGGTGAAAGACCTAATCCTACACTTAAGTCGCTCCCACCACCTATTCCCGATAACCGCCCCCACTAGCTCCCGCTGCACTAATCTAGTTAGCTGCTCCGGAAGTCCTGCCTGTCCAGTAAAGACAGATTGAACTTCCAGTAGCCAGCCATTCTAGGCCTATGGTCTAACGCCACCCGGGCACAAGCGAGTTTGTGGTCCGTGTAACCTACCCAGTGGGCGTAGGGCAATCTAATAGATCTATGTCGGCTCTTCTAACTAACATCCTGTCAAAGGTAGCTAACCACCTTGTCAGAAGGCCAATTAAGAGCCCCGTCCACATTTTCCCCGGGATGATCGACCGGTATCTATCGGCAGACCATAATGGTCGATCAGATCCTTCAGGCTACGATCGCCCTTCTCCCACTAGCTCCATACCCCTGTCTAACTTGGAGGTCAGGATGGCATTCAGTCCCCCATTAAAACAAGGCGCGTTGAATCAACCAGGAACGGCCCCAACTGCCGAAAAAACGAGACCCGCTCCTCCTGGTCATTGGGCGCATAAACCGCAAAACGACTCGGGCGAACCACTTTTCACGGCAATATCGGCCACGATCAACCGCCCTCGGCATCGGTATGCACAAGGTCCACCTTCGCATCAAGAGTCCGTCTGACAAGCAAAAAAACCCCTCTGGCAAACCGGTCCCCATATGCTGAATAGGCGACAAAGTCGTTCTCCAGCACACACGCATCGGCACTGCAAACTAAGTGTGTCTCTTGATCGCGGCAACATCCACATCCAGGGACAGAAGGTCCCGGAGCAGGCGGGCAGCCTTACCCCCGATCCCTTAAGCCCTTCACATTTAACGTCGCTAACTTGGTTTCCATTTTCTAGGCCTGCAAAAGAAAAAAAAAGCCAGAGCAAAAACCTACTCACATACGGGCCGGAAATCTGCGGGTGTAAGGACATAACGGATTGTCCCAGGCTCCCTGTACCCATCTCTGGCGTCATCCGTCCATCCGAGACAATCCCGCCGACATCCATGGGGTACGTTAATTTTAAAACCCTGTAAAGAGAGGGGTGGAGACATACTGGGACCCTCCCTGCACAGTAGGTGAATAATTTTTCAAGTTTGGTGTGCCTGTCTGCGCCATCCGGATCTCAGGGAAGGCATCCTTGGCCTCTTGAAAGTGGGCCCAAACCTTCAGGTGCTTCCCTGTATCTCGTATACATGTAATCACCCCTGGTGCTCGGGGAAAGTTTCTTGGATCTTCCAAAGAGACTTCCGTCCACAGACGTAACTTTGAAGAGAGGCCCCAAGAGTGTCTTTCTCTGTGTCGAAAGATCCTCTCCGCCTCCTTCCTGTCCACTCTAAATGTCTTCCACCCTGTCAAAGTGTTTTTCACCTTCTTTTCCTGGAAGGGGTGTGGCGGGGTTGAAGTTGATGGTGGGGGAGTAGTAGAAGGTGGTTGGGTAGATGACTGAGTAGGAAGTTAAAGTGGGTTGGGCAGAGGGTTGGGGGGCGTACACAGTGAGGGGGATTGTGACCTTGCTGGAGATGCCAATGCGCTTCTAGGCGGGACTTTGTTACTTCCGCTTCTTCTGATGTAGTAGGACGAGATGGTGATCTTGATGCTGTTGTTCTCTCTCTCCTGCTTCTCCCTGACACTTTCTCTTTTTTGGTGGGATCTCCTCGTCCTCTTCATCCCTCCCTCTTTTGACGAGGAAGAGTGTGGTGGGGGCATTTCCTCCACTTCCATCTCCCCCTCTCGATTTGCTTGTTTCGCACGTGAACTGGTGTTTTTGCCTGCTGTTCCATTTTTTGGGTTTGTTGTTGCTTTTCGGCAGCTTCTTGGGGCTGCCCTTCTCTTGTTGTGGCTTCTTGGGCTGCCCTTCTCTTGTTGTGGCTTCTTGGGGCTGCCCTTCTCTTGAAATGGCTGCTGCTGTTTGGGCGGCTGCTCGTTTTCAAATTCAGGGAGAAGGTGCCGTCTTTTCCCCTTTACCTTCACCCATTCCCCATCCGAGGCCTTTCCTGATGATGTTACTGTTTTTGATGCTGTTGCTACTGCAGTTGTTGGTTTTGTAGCTGGAGGGGGGTGGGCTGTACCTTTTACCTGGGCACACCTTGGCCATGTGTCCCAGAACACCAAATGGATGACCAACAAAATGGCTTACGTCCCTCCACCACCACCAGCATCCTCTTTTCACGGCATATGAGAGTATTGGAATGTCCCTAAAAGCCTCCCTGTCCAGAATGACTTGCAGGGGCCATGTCACCTGTGGCTATGCCAGATTTGCTAGTCAGGCGACACATCCTCTACCCTGACCATACTTGGCAAAGAATCCTCCTATCCTGTCTGCTCCAATGTCTATAGGCACCCCATGCACCATGATCTTTGTTCGGCGGGTGCCCATATATTCCGTCTGCATACGAATTGAAGTTGTTTGCAGTATGCTTGCTGACAGTTGCTTGGCTTCCTGCTCTGTAGCTAGGGAGGATGTCCCACATGGCATTTGATCTTCTGGCCAATAATTTGGGAGCAATTTTTCAGGCTTCTGAGTGCCTCCTCCATACTTTCCCTACTGAAGCCAGCCAATTTCCGGCTCTTCATCTGCTGTCAGAAGGGAGATGGTTTTATTTTTTACTCCATCGAATGCTTCTTGGATCATCAGGAATTCATTTCCTTTGACGAATTCACCATATTTCTCTCTTTGTTCCTGATAGTAAGCGGCGTTCTTCCTTTTCGGACTGTCTCCCGTCCAGGCCGATGTTTTTTAGTGGCGACGGTGTGTCAGTTTCACCGTAGGAGGCGGTGTAGCTTGAAGAATGTCCGCCATATTTTTTCTCCCCGGCAGTTGCACGAAAAAAAAAGGTTCGCCTTTACGTTCTTTTTTTCTTTGTCTGTTAATTATTGTTCTTAACAAACTAAAACCAAGTAAAACGGGGAGAAACGAAAATAAAATAAAATAGAAACTGTGTGTAAAAACAACACGTGAAAAAAACAAAATCAAATCAACAGTTCAAAACGAAAAATAATTTAAACGAAAACGAGGGGAGGGTCAAAAATAAAGAAATCAAAAAGCAATGCACAAACTCAAAAACGTACAACAAAAAGGTGTGAAAATAAAAATTTTCAAACAAAAACAAAATCTAACCGTTCACTTTTTTTCCCAATCACGATGCACACGTCAATCGAAAATACAACAATATACTAGGGGATGTATAGTATGTGACTAGTCAACTTAATACAAACCCTGCAAACTAACTGAGAAATCATGCTGGTATTTATATAGAAATACTTCCACTCAGATACCAGCAGCCAATCACAGCCCAAGCAATGGACTATCCCACTTTAGCATAATGAGATGCTCCATTGCGCCATAAATAGCTCTCTTTCTCAATGTTGAATGTGTATTCACTCGGCTTCTACCGCGTCGTCGTGCTTTGAAACTCCTCTTGCGGACGTTGGATGGCCTCTCTGATGCCCAAGCATTGTCTCGTAGGGCATTATATCAGTGTTAGGGGGTCCCGTTCAAGATGGTCTGATCGGGACGAGCTCGGTCTTCTGAAGCAGGAGGCTCGCTCGATATGGCCTTAGGCGCCTGGGTTGAAATGTCTCAATAATGATGAGGCATCACTCACCTGGCTGATGATTCGTGGGGCCCTCTGGGTTGGCAAAAGACTTTGTTCAGCAGGCTTGGAGAAATATCCAAACTGTCGTCGCTGTACTGGGGAGGTCGAGACCATTGGTCACGCCTTTTTCAGTGCAAAACGGTAGTGCCAAAATGCAGGTTTGTTGAAGGCCTCATGGTTTGCATGCTGCAGGGAAAGTTTTTTGTCCTGAAAGCCAGTTCTGTTTGTAGCAATGTGGTGTCACAATTGACAAGGCTGAACACTATGTGTTCTGTTGCTTACTAGGGGTTATCTTGACGTGATTTGATTTGGACGCGACAGAAGGGATTCTATGAAGGCGAGAGTTCACCTCTTCCCAACTGATCTTGTGCTTTAAGCATCAGCTTAAAAGTCAAGATGGACAGGAAAAGCGGTGGCTCCCATCATCAGAATTTGGCAAAAGGTGGGTGAATCTTGGTGAATGTGTGGCAAGTGAAAGGGCTGACCTAGGTGGCATTTGGATGTCGGTTGGGTACAGAATTTTGTCTAACAGGGTTGAACATGGGCAACCCACCCAGATATTAGGCTAGTCTAGGTTTTCGACTTTGAATTTTTAGTTTTTTTTTTCCCGGTTAACTTAGCTAGGGTATGCAAGCTCATTGGTCCCTTTTATTTCTGTCCCTATTTTTTTTTCTTTTGTTTAATTCCCCATCCCCTCCCTCGTTAGGTGGTTAGTGATGTCAGTTCTCTGGTGGATGCGGGGTGCCTTTCGTTTCGTGTGTGTGCTTTCGTATTTGTTGTTGTGTAAGAATGAGTGAGTGTTTGTGAGAATGCTTGAGGTTTTGAATATGTCCTTATTTTCTTAGTCCCGCATCGATTTCGTCCGGTTAACTGATATTTCTGCCACATTCAAAGTTTGTTGGGGGTTTTAATACTAACACTAATTTTGTTTAGTTTATTGTAAATATATTTCGTCATATTTATAAACTCATTGGGGATTTTTAGAAATTGTTGTTTATGACCCTCCCCATGAACATTATCTGTATATAAGGGGACTATTTAGGACTTCATAGAGAATTTGAGGTATTATGGTGGACGTAGTAAGAAAGGTAGGAGTGAATGTGTTGTTTTTGGTGATTGGAATATTGTTGCCATGTTTGGGTCAGTGTCTGCGACTAGCTAAGTTTTAGATTTAAGACAGAAGAAGACCGTCATTCCCCATTCCCCTTTTTAGGCCTCGTGCCACATTTTGTATTTTAATACAAATAAATATTGTATTCACTCGGCTTCCTCCACAACTGAGTATTTATCTTGACCACGTGATTGTTCGACAATGTCCACATTCACAGTTTAGACTGATATTAGTCTAGAATATATCAGTACTTCCTCAAAATGATAATAAGCAAAAACTTAAAATTCTGGAAGCCTTTTATATAAGAGAATTGCAGCCCAAAATAAAGTCACCTATGAGTATAGCAACAAAATCCTTAAATGTTCATAGCAGCAAAGGTTTATATAAAAATACTAAATTAATATATTATAAAGATAAAATCTTTTACTTTTTTTTTTTAAATTACCAAAAGTTACCTCCCCGAGAGAAAAATTTTGAATTTGAAACACTGTAAACGAACAGTGAACAAAATATTTTGAATTTACAGAGCTATGTATACACATCCATTGGCATTTTAACCCCCTGGAAATGGTCTCAGATGAGATTGAAAGTACTTGGAAAAATGAATATTCTTTGAAAGAAAATTTTGGTATTTTTCTTGATCAATTTTCTACAACCACCAAGAAATTAATTCATCAACTATGAGCTGCTCGGCCTGAAGGCTAGGAACCAAGTGTAGTACGCTGCATTTGTGAGCTTCCGAGTTGGTGTCTGTCGAACTCTCTGCATTAGCAGAGAGGAACCCGGACGAAGCCTTGCCGAAGGGCAAGGTTTCGTTCGGGGAGGTAGACAGGGCCTGAATCCGTCAAGGCAGGTTCAAAAAGGCTATATTTTTGGCCGAGCCTACGGGCTCGGGGATACCCACATTAAACCGGCCTTGTGCCACATTCTATCCTTGTGGGTGGATCGATAAATACTATGACTGTGATATATACACATGAGTTAAAGATGACTGACAAGGTACTGAAGTTAAGCTAAGCTTTTTATTTCATTTTTCTTGTGTTCACATAAGTATTTTGTTTTCTGGAAACAAAGGGTGTAATAATTTTATTCAAAATATAATAGTTGAAAATGCAAGTAGAATAGCCTCATTGACATTTAAAAAAAGATAAAAAATAATGGAAGCCCTAATAATAAAAAAAGAAAAGCTAGCACTCAATAACATTAACTACAAACACGGTCACAGTGTGCTGACTGTATTTGGAAAATAAAACATTCCTATAACTCCAGACACATACATAAAAAAAAAACACGCATTCAGTTAAAAATAAAATTCCCCATTGATAATGGCTAAAAGAATAGATGAAAGGACTCAGATATGTAAAACTTTTGAACAGTTTTTACACGCTTTGTGTCCAAAAAAGAAAACACGTATATGAACACAAGAAAAATTAAATAAAAAGCTTAATCACAGTATCTTGTCAGTTGTCATTAATGAAACATGGATAAAAGAGGGATTGCTGCTCAAATGCACAATTATATATATGAATATTTAATATATTCATTTATATATATATATATATATATATATATATAAGAAGAGAGGTACTGCAAATGATTTTGGTTGTAAAGTGGATCTTTTTACAACCAAAAACGTTTGCGGTAGCTTTTCTTTTTAATATACACACTTTTCTCTTGTTGGAACCACTATAACCTCTTTCTTATATATATATATATATATATATATATATATATAATTACATCAAAATGTTAATACTATAGTATCCTCGTGTTGCACATGTATTCGATGATACTGTAGTATCCACTCACAGAACATTGAAGATGCAAGGAGCCACAGGAAATATCAAGTAATCTACCGAATGATTTAAACAGTCAAGTGCTACAAGGGATAGAAAGCTGTGAAGAGCCATGATCTCACTTGTCCTAAAGATACCTAGCACATACCTTGCATTCGTTCTTTACCAAAACTCTACGAGAAAAAAATATTAACTAAGACTTGACCTACTTTTAAACTGAAAAAAAAAAAGAAATTCAATACTGCAAGTCAATCGGGTTTTTCTTTTGTCACCTTCTCATTTTTCCTTTCACACATTTCTTTCCATTTTTTTTCTCTCTGTAGATTCCTATCTTACTCTCAGTCTTTCCTCCTCCACATATTTTGTTTTGTTTTTTTTTCCTTTCCAAAGCTTTTTCCCAATTTTTTGTCATATGGGAACAAATAGTTAAGCATTTGATGGCTATATACGAGAGAGTGTTGAAAAGTACTTGTCCTTGTCCTACTTCCCAACATCAATATTTTAATGATCAGGCATCAGAATACTGATGGGATTGTGACTGAGAATCTTACAGCACCCCAATCATATATATGGGCAGGTGGCCAAGTAGTTAGGTTCCTAAACGGGGCAGCATGCCTCATTGGTGCAGCAGGAGAGGATTGCAGGTGAGACAGAATGATTGAAAAGCAATCAAAGATTTAGAAACAGTTTCCAAAAATTTATATGCCAAAAATAAATATTTCAAAATTTTTCTTCATACGCAATTTAATGATAAATGTCATTTTATGAGATTGGCAGAGGCAGATTTTAAATAAATTAAAAAAAAAAACAAAAAACAATTGCTTGGTTTAACTGCTGGAAGCTGACTGCCTGACTGCTGCTTTTGTCACTGTATTAGTAGCAGTTATCATGTGACCCACATGACTTCATCTCTACCAAAGGCATAAATATATATGCATGAGAAAGGAGCATTTCATTTTAGAAAGTATATTTTTTTTACATTCAAGGTGTATGATTATATTTGGGCTAATATTAATTCATGCACTTTCAAGAATTTTTCATGTTATTTTCTCTCTTAATAAAGACAGCATTTTTTTAGATTGAAATTGTTTTTATAACAAGTGCACTGGATAAATTATTATCAAGGAGATCATATATATATATATATAGAGAGAGAGAGAAACAGTATGGACAGGGAAATCAAAAACTGCATAGTAACTATCAGTTTTACACCTTAAGCCAGTGGTTCCCAAATGCTGCAGCATGCCTCATAGGTATGGTGGAAGAACTAAAAGACAATCAAAGATTTAGAAACAGTGTAAAAAATTTATATGCCAAAAAAATATGATTTCAAAATTGAAAATATTACTATGGATTACTTGTAAAATGCATGCATGAGTCCCAGTATAAACAGTTATAAATAATTATTGGCCAATTTTATCATTGTCATATTTTTGCATTATATCAAGTATTAAGAATACAGTAACTAGGCTCTGCAAATTAGAGGAGAAAGTTATCAATGATAATGTTCTGACTTCAAATCTGCAGTTATCTCCCTTTAAACCTCGTTCAGTTTTTATTTTTTTTTTTTTTTTTTTAAATGTACTTTTTATCACATAAAATTTTGTAAGGTACAAGCAAATTTTCATTCTGAAAATGCGGCCCAGAGAAAAAAGTTTGGTGACCATTGGGTTAGAGCATTAGTAATGTGACCTCGAGACACAGTTTCAAATCTTACCATTTTTGATTTGCGACTTCTTGAGGGGTGGGGTGGCGGGTGTTTGACTCTTAAATAATATTAACCTGAAAAGTGCTTGAAAGTTATATAACAGGTTGTCTCGGGAAATTGGGGAGTGGTTCTGCTAGCAATGGTTCATTTGAGCATACTGGTCTTTTTGAACCACTGAAACCAGCAGATTGTCTCCCTCCCTCAGAAACTATAAGTCTACTCAACTTAGTTTCAGTATAAACCACGGTTTGGACATGTGAGTGTTGAAGAAAAATGTGCCTGGGTAGGTGTCTGCAATAGGGATTAACTAGCCACCCACGTAGACAGGTAAACTTGAAAATGAGTAGCTAACCATCATATTTACATTGTTTAAACTGTTATCCTCATCTTTACTATCACATTGACAATGTTTGGCCATTGTATGCTTCAGTCTTCTTTCGGTGATCTTTGTTGGAATTTCAAAGTGAACCTTTTATTTAGTCAGTACAGGGAAAATTGTTCTAATTCCATGTACCATGCTTTCAGATATCTCAGTTTTAGTTAATTCACCATCATATATATATATATATATATATATATATATATATATATATATATATATATAATTGCATTTCAAACTAGTTATAACACATTACATTGCATCTAAGAATATGGTCCTGTTTATATTTCACTAGCAGTAGAGCCTGGTGTTGCCCGGGGATGTAACAGTAAGAGATAGATCAAGTATCGACCATCATAAAGACTGAAAAATAAAATTGACAAAGATTATTGTTTAAGGTTGACGGACACACGTCTTAATTAGTTTTATTTTTTTTTTTTTACGAATTGAAACCAAACTCAAACCCAAACTCAAACAAAAACATTGTTTTCAATCGTTATGAGTCTACCGATGGAATAGAATTTTATTATAAACAATTGTCTTGTAAATGGAAACACTACTGCCCCAAAAAAAGTGAAGTTTTGTTGAAATCGGTTGAAAAATGTAGGAAATCCAATCCCATATATAAAGGAACACACACACACACACAAACAACCTGGGTTTTATAATAAGTATAACTCGATATGAGTTGTCCCCCTTTCATTCTCGTGATGCCTCTTAATCGTGTTTTCAAATTGATTTTGTGCGAAAACAATTGTGTTTTTCCCATTTTTGGCGCTGTTAGAACCACCACAAGGTAATTTTACATAGTTCTGTGAAGTTTTGTTGAAATCGGTTGAAAAATGTTGGAAATCCTATCCAATATATAAACGTACAGACACACACACACACACACACACACACACAATCTGCATTTTATAATAAGATTCTTTCATGTGGTACAATGTCATAAAACTGCATCATGAATTTATGTTATTGTTGTATAGCACTCTTCTTATATCAATACAACAGAATATCACCTTTGATGGTAAACCACTTTGAAGATGGCTCATGTGAGCCAAAAGCTTAGATCAAGGAACAGCATAATAAAAAATATCAAAACGTTGAAAAATTTTGTCTTTATTTTCTCAAGAAATTAAAGCAACTATACAAAGCTTAGAATGGCTCATGGTAAAGCATAATAGACATTTGTCTGTTATATTTAACAATATATGTTTGAATACACACACACACACACACATATATATATATATATATATATATATATATATATATATATATATATATATTACGATAAACATGCAATCAATTTATAAATTCATGAATTATTCACACAAAAAAAAAAAAAAGGTTAATGATTTAATTGGCGAGAAATCCATCGCCGCAAACAATTCAAATAATATACAAAAACCTCGAATCCATTATGAATGAAAAGATCCTTGTTTCCATAAATTTCTGCCGTATTAGTTCTTATTTTTTACTACAAGCTTTCGTCTGTTCCTACAGACATCTTCAGGTATAGAATAGATGTTGTTTGTTCTTTTTTTCTCTTAGTAATAAGAGGACAACGAAAATATATGTATTGTTGTATCCGAAAATGCTATTGGAAATGAGTTATTGTTTTTGGAGCGCGCAGTAGCAAGCGCTAAGTTTGATTTTAAATTTTTTTTAAAGTTGATGCGTTCATGTACAACTATGGTGATGAACGAATTTTTTACTGGTAAATTTTCTGTCAAAGTGGGCATGAACTATATATATATATATATATATATATATATATATATATATATATCTGTAAGTTGAAAGGGTCATTAGTGTGAAAGAAGTGAAACAGAATCAACTGGAATTAGGAATTCACCTGATGATTTTTACACAACCAGCACATATGTAAGATATGTACATTGTATTGTGTATAACATGTGCATATACATTATTTATAATATTTGTGCATTCTTAAAGTAGCTGCACAAATGCACATACACATTATTTATATATATATATATATATATATATAATATACACACACGCTTTTTACAGTAATTGCATATATATATATATAATATTTAAGCACTCTCTTACACTCATTTCCCACATGTGCGCACACACACACATAATAATATTTTTATCATATATATATATACACAGGTAATAATCCTTTGGTATGAGTCAAGTGAGTCCTATTAACACAGTATAGAATTTGAAATATTAAATGTTAAAACTGACTCACAAAGAGCACTCAATGTTTATTTTCATTAAACAAAGCAAAAGTTTTCATACCATTGGAATTAAGATACCATTAGTTAATGACCATTTTCACTTATGAATTTTAAATTTAAAACTGTTTATGGTGTCAGTTTGTAGAAGGGGACTGGTTAGTTAGCAAAGGAAAGAGAGAGAGAGAACATCAGAGGGGACAGAGAGGAAGAAATGACAGAAGAAGGCATAGTTACAGGAAGTAATGTGGGGTATTATATTATGGAGGTAGGAGTGGGTGGGGGGGAGAGAAGGGGAACCCAATGAGCTGACCTACATCATAATGGTCACATGGCTAAAGTTTGATTCAATGCGAATCCACAGAAATTAAGGTCCGCCTATCATCCAGTTCATACTTCTCCCTGGTCTTTTGAACTAGAGTAGAGGTAATTGCCTTGTTTCCTGTTTAGAATTGGGTTTCCGGTTCCTTTTAAAATTTACTTCAGCTCTATACTTCTAATGTTGGTCCTTTCCTATGCTAATATAACTCCGCACAGTAACCCGCTATCTTGAATGGTTTCTTGGGCCTTGTATTTGGTGAATATTAGTAAATATATGTGTGTGTATTTAGGCAGCATATCTTCATTCAAGCATGTTTCATTAAATAATGTCGACATATTATGTCAAATTATTTTTTTTATTTTTCTAATTATCTTGATGTAAAGTTGGAATTCATCAATGAAGGTGCTGTATTTTTTGTTAACCCAAGTACTTTCGATCTCCTCCATATATATATATATATATATATATATATATATATATATATATATATATATGCGCTCTCTTTTTTATACTACCTGTACATATGTATAATACAGAGAGACAGGTATTGCACTGATCCATTAAAGAAGTTCTGAGAAACAGCATTTTGATCTGAGGTGGAACACATAGTTACTCGTATGCTAGACAAAAGTGCTGATCCATTTGCAAATCAATTTATGTTTGACAGGTCCTATGCTGGTTTTAATAAAAGCAGAAGAAATTTCTGCGAATCATTCAGAATATCTTCATACAATTTTTCTTATTGCCTAGAAATGATAAACTGATTGCATCGGCAGGGTTAGGATTAAAATTCTGCTGTTACTGTTGTCTTGATTTCCTGCATTTTGAAGTGTTTAAAAGTTACCCCCTAAGAGAGGTGGGATCAGTGTAATATTAACACCAGCATGACAGTGGTTGCAGGAACATGTATAGGCACCCAACTTCAGTAAAGACCTTGTGTTACATCTTACCTTAGTCAGGTAAATAAAATCAATAAATGTATAGCCTAATGACGAAAAAAAAAAAACATTCATTTTACAACATTATCTTTCTTGTCAATGCACTTAATTCATTTATGAATATTAATTACAAAGATTGAATATTATACAGCAAACATTTCATATCAAAATTCAGTTGTGCTAGGCTAATAAGTATATTGATTCATTCTTGTAAATTTTTTTTTTTGTTTAATCCTTGTATTAAAATTAACTATTTTTTTTTTTTTACTTTTAATTATACCAATTCATTAAAATTCTTCATGCTGTTAATATTTTTTAAATAAGGCAGATAAACAATATGATACATGTTAAAAGCAGATAATTGATTTTGCATTTCCTTAACCCACGCATCCAAATTTTCTCTGATGTGTTTTCTTCCATTTTTTTTTCTCCTCCCCCTTGGAGTTCTCAGTATGAATTTAATCCCCCCTCCTTTATCCGTTGTATTGATTCAGTCATGCATTGAGACTGACATTGACAAAACTTCTCATTTAATGACAGCTTGATTTCCGACATATCAGAATTCTCTGACTTTAAAAGAAAAAAAAATCCTTTCATCTGATTCACTTAAAGTATGTACGATTGTTTGTAACTATTAGCTAAGTTTCTATTTTCATTCGATCACCTAGGTAGGTTCTTTCCTTTTTATAGTTTCATATTTCTTCATAATTTCTCTCATATTCAACAGACCTTGTTGGTATAGCTACACAATAGGCTCTTCTATATTTTCATATCAGTGAATTGAACAGGGTTTAGAATATGCAATCTATATCCCTTGTAAATGACAACTTCCAGGTGGATATTTACAGACTTTGATATAAGACTAATTAGTGTGTCTGCCGTTTTAATTCAAGTGCACACTGGATATGTGTCTACCTATTTTTTATTCTAGTGCAAACTGGATGTGTGTCTCCATTTTATTGTTATATTCTTATTCTTGTGTGAATCCTCTTCTTCTCCCTCCAGCTATGGGTAAAATAGCAGGACACACTGAGTTCTATAGGCTTGGGTGGCATCTGGTCTAGAAGGAAACTCTGAATTCAAAATGAGCCCAGAGAGGGTTTGGCTCCATCGGGCTGTCTTGCCCAAGAAACACCATTTCTACTGTTGCTGCAGTACATGTGGTGCCATATGACCCTGATGGGTCACAGGATTTGTGATCACGATTTACTGGAAATTTAAATTTTGCTGTTCTTTTTTTTTTTTAATTTGAACAAATTTTAGCACTTAGTCTGAGGGATGTCCATTACGAATCAGAAAAAATGTCATTACCAATGTAATGTAATGGTCCTCATTAAGAACTACAATCTACATTTGCTTGAAGCCATTTTTAATTATTAATCTGAGAAAGCAGTTGGACACAACTGACAGTTTAGATATTTCTGAGTGTTTAGTGTTATGAAAGACGAAGTTATTTAAGAACATGACTTGTGCTCTTAGGTTAATATTTTGGTTTTGTAGAAACTTGTGATGTTTGGCTTAACTAACTTATATTAAATATATGATGGCATTCAGTCCCAGTTGTGTCTTAACATGCTAAATAATAGTTCAGCAGACTATTATTTTTAGAGAAAGTGTATCTCTGAGGTTGACCTTTGAGGTCAAATAGAAGACAAAACAAGGAAGTTGATTTTGATTGGTTGAGTCAGCATGGGAATGAGAGAGATAGAAAGGGGTTTTAGTGAGTTGTTTCTGAACCATCAAACAATGTAGACATGTTTTCTTTCGTGTCTGTAACAACTCCTCAGTGAGGGGAGAGCAACCCCATTGGATAGTTAGATGCATATGTCAACGTTAATAAAATAGTTAAAATTCCCTGTGTTGATCACTGGCCGAGAGAGAAGAATGTAACTTTATTATTGAATTGACACTGTCGCTGAAGAGCTCCACAGCATGAGAGGGCTATACAACAAATATCTAAAAAAAAAACTGTCTCAATAATATTTTTAAAATGGTACAAATTTAATAAACGCAGTAAATGTGGACATAGTAAACCAGAAAGAATAACAAAAAATCATAAAAAGTTTATAGTTGGCATAGAGAGGTAAATAAAAAAACAAAATAAGTGAAAACCGAAAACTTAACCAATTTTCATTCCTCCCTCATCAGAGCTGTATTGAAGACTGACAAATGTTTGTAGCAAATAAAATGGGAAATCTTTTTTTAATCAATTCACCCCAAGCAAGGTGATAATGCCTCTAAGATTCAAGGGGTTACTGGGAGTGAGAGATAATGAGAAGAATGAACTGGATTCCCAATACTAAACATGAAACAAGGCTTAAATCTCTACTCCTGTTCAAAAGACCAGGGAGGAGTGTGAACCGAACCAAACCAAACAATAAGAAAATCTACTCCTATTAATTACTAAAGACAGCATGTTATATACTGAATACATAATCATCAAATTTTGATAATATTCAGGCATAGAAACCACTATTTTACTTAGAGAGAGGGCTGAAAAGACTTAATATATCAGTCAGTTATGTGCCGTGCGTGATACACACTTAGGCAATCATGTATCTTTTGATACATGACTGACAAGGCAGATTTTCCCTCCAGTAGGTTGCCATTTCTTTCTGCAGTAGACCAGTTGCCATTCAAGACTATAGAACCCAGTCTGTCTTGCTATGTACCCATAGCTGGGGGAGAAGAAGTGGATTCATACTTTTCCCAAGGGTATTAGCATGTAAGTGAATGTAATGGATTCAACTGGAATTCGAACTCAGCTCTCCAATTCCTCAATCTGAGCAGCTATCCATTACTCCACCGTGCCCCACCACTTATATATAGAATTTCTAAAATGGAAATCCAAATCCTTCATCAGTACTGAGGATATGTTTTAGTTATAGGACTGATGGTTGCTTAAAAACTGCTCAGCTATCACTGATCCAGATTTATTGACGCATCTATGTACATTATCCACATTTCCTTTCTGAATATTGACTGGTGTATATTCTACCCTCTGATCTGTTTCTGTCACATGGTAAATTATAGAATATGGTAAGAAGGCAGAACATCTTTTTGAATTAGTCATAATAGTGGTTGAACAGTAAAAACAATATGTGAATTGGTGGACGAATAACAATTTTTCACACTGGCATTATTGCGTTAATATTCAAAAGAGCCAAGGTCTGCTAATGACAAGACAACCTGAAAATATATGACACCTAATTGGAATGGAACTTACTTCAGCCATTGTTTGAAGAACTAGATCTATAATCACTAGCACCCCCTGCAAGTTACTTCAAATTTTTAGCACCAAAGGTCATGAATTACTATATATACTTGTGTATGTCTACTTCACGTATAGTGCAACACATAAAATTTTTGTGAAAAAATCTTGTGTATAATGTAACCCAACTTCTGAGCAATATTAGGAGACGTACCATAGTCAAGTATTGCAGTATAGGGCATCATTCTAGGCATATTTTACAGCAAATAAATTAATTTTTTTTTTTTTTTTTTTGGTATCATTAAGGTTAGCTAAAGATACTGTGACAATTTAGGCCTACCAGGTAGGTTATGGTCACTGAAAATGCAGGAATTTTAAACCCCTCCAGGAAATAACTACCTGTGTATAGTGTAACTGGTTGCCAAAAATGTATGATTTTTAACCTCTTAAAAAAAATCACCTGTGTATAGTGTGACCCCTTATTTTATGTGTAAAAAAACTGATCATAAAAACCCACACTATACTCAAGTATATGTAGTAATTTTTCTCTCTCTGTGAAGCAACAATCAGTATTAATTAATGTCCCCTATTTGAAATTTCCACATTGTCTTCATTTTTATCTTCTGCATACTGTTGCGATTGCCTGCTTTCAAGCAGTGCATTTTAGAACAATACTCACTGTTGTTTTTAGATAACACCTGTCAGAAAAAAATTATTGATGATGAAGACATTAATCACATTCTTCTATCAGTTTATACTGAGGCATAATATGCACAACACAGGTCTTTAAATGTGGGACACCCAGTGAGGAACAAAATTATTTTAGTGGTAATGATGATTGCAAGATTATTTTGCTAACCATATTTTAATGGTGAGCTGCCAGTGAATGCTGAACAATCTCCACCTAAGAGACTTGAAGGAATAGAAATGTGATTCTACAGAAGGATGGTGAGAATACTATGGACCTCACATGGGAGCAATGACAAAATTTTAAAGAAAATGAAAACTAAAAGGATACTCATGCTTAGCATCAGAAAGAGTTGAAATTTTTAGGGAACATAATGAGGAAAGAGGGCTTGGAAAATTTGATACTCACAGAACATTGACAGCAAGAAGGACAGAGGAAAACAGCATATAACCTACTTAATGAGCTTGTGTAAATGGTTGTCAGAACAGAGTTTAGGAGAGATAGCAAAAAGACAAAATTTACTAATAGCTACAAAGGACAGGTAATAGTGGAGAGCCATGATTGCCCACATGCTGAAGTGATGCAACACAGAAAAATAGGTACTACAATATATGCATCTTTTAGTTCTATTACTCACTGCTTGGTATATATAAAAGATGTGCTGAAAAGTTCATGATTCAACCAAGAAACCCTTCACTCCAAAAATTTCTGATGTTTGGCCAGATTTTGGAAAGTGGGCAAGGATGTGACCTATTCAGCATCTCTTAGTAGAGACGGTTGTAATAAACTGTACTTGTTGTGGATTCAGTATCGCTTGTCTTGTATGCTTTTCTATTTGATACTAGAACAGAAAACTTTGTTACTTGAAGCATGACACCCGTTTTCAGTTTTGAACAATGATCTTCTTGGCAGGGAAAGTATTACTGTATGTAGGGTGATCCATTAGTTTAAATTACAAAAATTGAAATATTTGTCCCTCATTTCATTCAGTTTTTTTATTTAAAAAAAAAAAGAAAAAAGATTCATGCTTTATATACCCTTTATTTGTTAACAAAATATTCTTCAAATTAATGATTTCTTTTTTTGTCTTTTCAGGAGAGCACAACTAGGCAACACCAGAGTAGCCTTTTACAGCATCCATTCTTCCAGCTTGTAGTCCTTCTTCAGGAAGGAAAAGACCTTGTTATTCGTGACAGCTGTGGTAAGTCCCTTATTGATCAGTAAAAATATCATCTGTTTTATTATTAATATCCCATTATAATTGTACTTGTCCCTCCGTTTGTTAGTTCACATGACCATTACACCATGCCAAAACCTCATAAATTCTGTTTTGATCACATGGAAATAGGGGAAAAGTCACTACTTAGTTTCAGTGAAAAAATGAAAGAAAGAGGGGAAGATAGAAGTGAAAATCGGATTAAGCTGATAAGAAAAGATACTACACTTTGATCTCAGCCAAAAGTCCGAAAAACTTTATTTACTTGACCCCCAGCCACTGAGTCAGGTTGTGACACAAGGTCGGTTTTTAATGTGGATCCTGAGTGTTTTCACTTGGGCTGCTGTTCCAAGCTGGTCTTAGCTGGTTGTAGCTTGTCCAAGCTGGTCATAGCTGGTCTTAGCTTGTCATATCTGGTCCAGACCCGAGCCGGTCAAAGCTAGGTGTTGCTGTGATCGAATCTCAGCCAAAAGGCTGAGAAGCAATGGTGACTGATAAATCCACCATTTTTCAGATGCACTGTATCGAACGACAAAAACTGAGTAAGGTAATTGCCAAAAATCCAGTTACCATAAATAAACATTATCTGCTGAATTATTTATAAATTATTATTAAGAGTAATGTTCATAGGATGGAGATTTGGCTAGAAAGGAAGAAGGGAAGATATAAGTGTTTAACATCTCCTGCCAATACCTCATAAATAATGAACTATTCTGCTTTGATTGCATGGAAAAAGGGGAAAAGACATGACATGAGGAACAAAAAGAAAGAAAGAAAGAAGTGTTTAATGTCTCCTGCCAATACCTCATAAATAATGAACTATTCTGCTTTGATTGCATGGAAAAAGGGGAAAAGACACGACATGAGGAACAAAAAGAAAGAAAGAAGTGTTTAATGTCTCCTGCCAATACCTCATAAATAGTGGACTATTCTGCTTTGATTGCATGGAAAAAGGGGAAAAAAAATGACATGAGGAACAGAAAGAAAGGAAGAAGTGTTTAATGTCTCCTGCCAATACCTCATAAATAGTGGACTATTCTGCTTTGATTGCATGGAAAAAGGGGAAAAGAAACGACATGAGGAACAGAAAGAAAGGAAGAAAGAAAGAAAGAAGTGTTTAATGTTTCCTGCCAATATCTCATAAATAGTGGGCTATTCCGTTTGATTGCGTGGAAAAAGGGGAAAAGAAACGACATGAGGAACAGAAAGGAAGAAGTGTTTAATGTCTCCTGCCAATATCTCATAAATAGTGGACTATTCTGCTTTGATTGCATGGAAAAAGACACGACATGAGGAGCAGAAAGAAAGAAAGAAGTGTTTAACATCTCCTGCCAATATCTCATAAATAGTGGACTATTCCATTTGATTGCGTGGAAAAAGGGGAAAAGAAATGACATGAGGAACAGAAAGAAAGAAAGAAAGAAGTGTTTAATGTCTCCTGCCAATACCTCATAAATAATGGACTATTCTGCTTTGATTTTGTAGAAAAAAAGAAAAAAAAAGATATATGCTACTTGGTTTCAGTGAGAAAATGAATGCAAGAAATAAAAGAGAAGATAGAAGTGTTTAATGGTTGTTTCAGTGAAATGGAAAAAGTTGTCAATTTCAAATCTTTTCATTTGTACCCACTTCTTAAAATAATGACCAGCATTCATATTCATGATTATTGAAATTATTTGTTAAAGTTGTTAAGCTCAAATATTTTAATGATGTGATAGGGGAATTTCTACAGTTATATTATTGTTGTAGAACTCGCCATGAGCTTATTCAATCATTAACTGAAGAATTAAGATTCATCAGAAAATTCAAATAGGAAAACTGAAATTTTCATGGGTCTTTCCAGTTATTATTGTTACCAAGATATAAATAAAAGTTATTATCAGAAAGTTCCTAGACTAGGATCTCATAATTCCATAACTGATTTCAGTCATGTGAGAAAGATGACAGAGTGTTTGTGTTCTAACTTAAAAAAGGTTACCGAATGAGGAATAGCCAAAACAAAGTTTGGAAATGAAATGGTAATCTTTATAACATCAACAAAAAACAATACTCGCCAGCGGCGTGAAGTAGGTAAACCACTGCTAGTGGTGGACTACTTAGACAGCATATTACACACACTTGCAATAGTATCCAACGTATTTATGAGGATTGGGACATATACATTAGTGTTCATAGGTATAGTGTGTAACAGTTTGAATGAGTTCTCAAATTTTTTTCACACATTTTCTGGTGTTCAGAGTATTCATCGTCTTAAACCAACTCTTTGAAACATGCACATGCTACTCAGAAATGTGTGCTCAGCCTTAAGAATATTTGCCAGAAGCTGGATAAAGCATGAGGATGTTCTAAGGAGTAGTGGAATGACAAATCATAATGATCAGAAAAAGAGAGCTGAAATTTTGGGGACAATGATAATGAAGAAAGTAGGCTTGGAGAATGTAACAATCACAGGGCACACTGTGAAGACAAGAGAAGTAGAGGAATACTGCAGTATATTTTAATTTACTTATTAATCAATCATTTCTTGTCCGACATATTTTATTTCTTTTTTTAATCATTTCACCCTAAGCAAGGCAGAAATGCCACTAGTACACAGGGGGTTTACAGGGAGTGAAAGTGAAAGAGAATACTGAGAATAGGGAGGATTGAGGAAAGAAAGAACAAAAAAAATGAAAGGGATTCAAGAAGACAGAAGATGGCGATTGACATTGCATTTAAATTTATATTTGTAGTTATCAGGGAAGCAAGTAAACAGAAGGGACATCCACAGGTGGGAAGTGTGAGAAAAGAAACTGTTAGAGTAGAAGTGGCAGTTGCATTTAACTATTTCAACAGTAAACAGATGGGAGCTAGATACCAATCTAGTAGCATGCTTAAATTCATATATTTGGAGTACCAGGGGGAAAAAGCTCATCAGAGCAGTTACCATGAAAATATTTGTAGAAAAGACCGAGGGAAGTCACACCATGTAGGTGATAAAGTGACTGAAGTCAAGATGACCTGTCAGGATTGTGATTACATTGCAGATTATTTACATTATTTAGACTATTGTCCTCATCTTTGTCGCCATATTTATTACAACGTTTTGGCGACAATAGTCTGAATAATGTAAATAGTGTACATAATACCTCATCTCAGAAATATAGACAGGTACATTGCAGTTCCTTCTTTGGATTTTGTCAAGAACCTCAAGATGAATAGCAGGAGCACCAGACCAGATATCGCAGCAGTTTATTTACTGTAGTGTACTTAGAGCCTTAAACCTAATCTGGCTGCTGATTAATGCTGCAACTGCTGCTGCCTGTCATGTTTTTCATTGTTGCTGCTGATGCTGATTTGCTGTCATTTCTCTTTCTTTCTTTATTAGTGGTTACCATATCATATTTATCTCTATGCTAGGTCTACTAAGGAGATCCTATAGCCTAGTGTATGTTCTGAATCTTTCATACATCTAACCCTCTAGTGTTCTTTCTTGTCCAGTATTTTCACTTCATTCCACAGGGGCTGATGTATACCCCTAAATGACTATAAATAAGAACTAGACGATATCCCTAGACATGGGCAGTAAAGCAAGGACGGTCTACTTCCATAGATTAAATAAAGGATTCAGTTTAGAATTCATGATAGGTTACCCGGTATCCAGACAACTGCCCAACTGGCAAGAGCCTGACGTGCAAGTGCCCGATGGACAACTGCCTGATAGAAAAATGCCTGATATTTATATATATGTAGAATATTTAGATTGCTTTAAACTTTTGATGTGTTCCTTAAGATTTCACTGTTTTTTCATTACAATAATAATAATAATGATGTTCTAGTAATAATAAAGAATAATATAAATAATGCAAATAGTAATAATCATAAACATTGATTAAGAAAGCAATAATGAAACTAATAATAAGAATGTTTTTATATTAAACAAATCAACTCTTACTGACTCACGACATAATTTTTTGTTCTCAAAAATATCTTGTATCCAACAAATAGAAAGCTTCGCCTTGGCACAGGGTCTTCAAACTTTCCCTGTTAAATAACAGCAAAAATATCTAAATATTCTACATATATATATATATATATATATTTATTAAAGACATTTTTTTATGTTTAACGTTGTTATTTATAGATACAAGTATTTAAGCAAATGCTCTGTTTATGATAAACAGTATTAAATAATATTTACCGGCCTGAATGTCCAGAAATTTTCATAGAAAATATTCGTTCTTTGACAGGATTGAACCTGCATCCTATAACGGAACCATCATTTACGCTGACGTGCCTTACCTCTGGGCCACAAAGAACCTTTTCGGTAGACAAGGTCGAATTTACTGCTTATAAACTTCAATCTTCCATGAATCTCGTACATTCATAACTGCTCTGGCGTATCAAATGTAAACAAATGACGTCATATATTAAGAAATGGACAAGGTCCGACAATTTATTTATTAAAGACATTTTTATGTTTAATGTTATTTAATACTGTTTATCATAAACAGAGCATTTGCTTAAATACTTGTATCTATAAATAACAACGTTAAACATAAAAAATGTCTTTAATAAATAAATTGTCGGACCTTGTCCATTTCTTAATATATATATATATATATATATATATATATAAACATCAGTCATTTTTCCGTTAAGTAGTTGTCCCTATCGGGCATTTTTCCATCAGGCAATTGTGCTTATTGGGCAGTTGTCCTTCGGGCTCTTGTCCATTGGGCAGTTGTCTGTCAGGCTCTTGTCTGTCAGGCAGTTGTTCTAGAACCAGGTTACTCAGATCAACATACACCTGAAGAAGGCAGGAGAGCAGAACAGCTGAAACATTGTGATAAAAACAAAAAAGATGAGGACACTCATCCAAACAAAAATAGTGTAAATAATGATAATTCCTTATCCCAGAAATTCAGACAGAAACTATGAATACCTTTATTTTATACTTGAAGAGACCAGTCTGCACTATTATTTAATGCATAGCTGGGGAGAATGGATTCATATTTTTCCAAAGGATTATTTACATTATTTGGACTATTGTCCTCATCTTTGTCACTATATTTATTACAACGTTTCGGCCGTTGTACGCTCAGGACTTCTTCAGGTGGTTGGAATCTCAAACTGAACCCTTTATTTCGCTCACTGGGATAGACTGTTCTAGTTCCATGTGCCATGTTTAATGGATGTCAGTTATCAGTTATCTCCTGTTAATTTCCCTTTGAAAGTTCTCCACTGCCTTAACCGGGTTTTGAACTCACACTCTTTGGGTCCTGTCACTGGATCTAACCAACACCTTTATCCAAAGTGAATAAAGGACTATTGAGACATGAATAAATGGTTGTGTCCGAAGGATATTTGCATGAAAGTGAATATAATGAATTCATCTGCAATTTGTTCTCTGTCCACTGGTTTCTTATTCTGAACCACTAACCATTATGCCATTTGCTCACTATATGTACTAGACATAGATTTTCTTCTTTTAATATCATTAGAGAATCAAAGATGTCACGGACTCCTTCCAAAAATATATTTCTGCATTATCATGAAAAGAGGTTATATGCAAATAGTTTTTATTTTTGTTTGCAAGAACAGATATATTCTTTTACTTAGCATTTATTGATTCTGATTGTTTAAAGTTCAGTGGATATTCTAATTCCATCTGAATCTGTCTGCTCAGCTGCTGAACTCTTGTCTTCGTACACCTTGTTTAAAATGTTATCATTAATAAGTCAAGTATCATCTCTTGACTATTTGAGTTGAGTCAGTATCAACCCCTTATGTCTTAATATGAGGAGGTGCTGCTAACTTTTTCTTTTAATTCTAACATAATAAACCGTGCCTGTTGCAGCTATGTCCTGTCTCCCCAGTGGTTCTGGCCGAAAAAGGAATCCACCCGATCTCCCCCTGGTGAACTAAAGGAACCACCACTATTTGCCATGTTGTGAATTCTTGATCCGAACAGCAGTCTCCCCCAGAACAGTCCGATGGGAAGGGGAGGAAATGGCTGGGTATTACACTGAAAGGAAATCACTATTCCTGCAAAAAAAAGTTTCTTGTCATGCTGCAAAGACATTAAAAAGAAAAAATAAGCAACTCTTTCGGTTCCTGTACAAAGAGCCCTTTTTAGGCCACTGTTTTTATGTCACTACCGAAGAATTTACACGAGTACAAAATGTCGTAATGAGGTTCACTCATTTGGGGTCAGAAGTGACAGAGAGAGAGTAGGAAAGTTTCTGCCTAAACAATTTCAGCTGATCTGAGGGAAGTAATTCAGGGATCTTCGTCGGAGCGTGTAATTATAGCAGTTTGGTTTCTCAGCTTTGTTGGCAAAATTAACTGGTTTCATACAGGGTTTGTTTCTATTTCTGGGTTCAGATCGGACCTCTTGGGCGCGTGACGACCAACCAACCGGACCAGCAAATTCCAACAAGCCGTCTCTTCCGCATTCTGCCACGTTCTAAGAGCCACTCTCTCTCTCTATGTCATATAATCATATCACCCCATGCAAGGCAGTAAAACAACTAAAACAAAAGGAGTTACTGAGTGTGAAAGAATAATAAAAAGGAGAAACATTATTAAGGAGTAAGAACAATAAAAGAAGACAGTAGATAACAATTGACACAGCATTTGAATTTTTGAAGATTAAAGTTGGCTGGTAAGTCACCTCTCTCTGTCTTTTTTACAAATACTTTCATGGTAATTGCTACGATGAGCTGCTTTTGCTGGTTCCCAGACTTCATGAATTCAAGCGCCCTACAAGACTGGCATCCCGCTCTCACCCTTTCACTGTTGAAACTGTTAAATGTAGCCATCTCTTCTACTCCAATAGCTTCATATCTCACACCACTCGCCTGTGGAACTCCCTTCCCTGTTCCTCTTTCCCCGATAGCTATAATCTCCAACTATTCAAATGTAATGTCAATCAACATCTCCAGTTGCCTTGATCTATCCACTATCCTTCTCTTTATCCTTTCCGCTATCACTCCTATCTGCTCTCACTCCAAATCCTCTGTAACCCCTTGCGTGCTAGTGGCTTCCTGCCTTGCTTGGGGTGAAATCCTTAAAAAAAAAAAAAAAGTATGGAGCCAGAAGTGTGTTTGACAAGCAAGAAGTATAATAGAAGAAACAGTTAGCATAGAACTTACGGTTACAGCTTGCCATTTCAATTCATAGTCTAGGTTCTGTAGAGGAAAGTTCATCAGAACAATTACAATGAAAGTATTTAGAGAAAAAAAAAACAGGGAAGCTATATTACGGCAATGGGAAATTGACTGAAGCTGAGGTGCCAGGTCAGGACTGGTAGCATTGAAGATTCTTCTTTGGATTTTATCAAGAATCTCTAAATACATAGCAAGAGCACTGGACCATATGTGGCAGCAATATTCAATGCAGGGAAGAATAGTAAACTTATAAATGTGTAAAGTAGATTCTAGCAAAAAAACTGTCTAGCATGACACAGTAAACCGACTTTCATAGCAACAGAAGTAGTAACTGATTCAATAAAATCTTTCTACTTCATGTCAGTGAAGAATGTTAGCCTGTGATGGTGCAATGAGTCACTCTTAGAGAGCTTAGTATCAGCCATGCAGATTGAGAGGCTGGAAGGAGACTTTCAGATGATTAATAGAGAGCCATTCCTTGCCCAGTTAGCAACAGACTGTATGTCATTTTTTTTAGATCAGATGACAATTTGACCTTGTCAAACTGCTTACATTTACTATTGAGACATGAATAAATGGTTGTGTCATCAGCGTAGATACCAAGTCTCGAACTGATGACCTTAGGATGATCATAACTCACTTCCATTTTCAATTTCAATTTAGCTGAATAAAATTTATGTATTTGATCATAATCCTTTCTTGGTTGGGCTGAAACATTTTTAGCAGCCTCATTTTTTAAGGATAAATGCCTTGTCCTTGAATAATTTTGTGTGTGGGCTGAAAAGTCACTTTGAAGTTATGCATAAAGACTAGAACTGCTATTGGGGCTAATATTGACCATACCTGCCTTACTTGTGGTAGGGAATGCATTTCTCTAGGAGTATTGAAAAAATATATGAAAGTTTATGGTGATCAATTTTTGACTGCTTCTTTTGCAGCAAATGCAACTCATGCATATAAGACGTACAGTAAATGATGTAAGTCATTAGCTGGACTAAAAAGTCATATTTGATTACAACACCATTAAGCCAGTCTTAATTGATATCATGCGATGTCGATAGCCAGTTACAAAGAAGCAGCTGTTATATTCTTATATACGAAAGGTTAGGAAGAGAGTAAAGTTTAGACATAAATACTGTAAAATCGTAAATATATAAGACAATTTGGAAATCTATTTTGATATGTTTTGCTGAAGAGTTAGCAAAAATTTTATTTCAACAAAATCAACATCAGTGAAACAAAACAGGATTCCCAATATTATATAAGACAATTTAGAAAACTTCACTGCTGAATCAGAATCATCCAGAAAAGAATTTTATTTCAACAAAATCGACATAAGTACTCCATACTAAAATAGTAGAGCATTTATGTTTATACAATAATCTGACATATATATGACTGCCAGTTTTATACACACTAATGCACACAGTGATTAATATTTATGGATGTATGCCTTATAAAGGCACAGTGGATAGCAGCTCGGATTGAGAAATCAGAGAGCCAAGTTTGAATTCCAGTCGAATCCATTGCATTCACTTGTTAATACCCTTGGGAAAGGTATGAATCCTCTTCTTCTCTCCCCAGCTATGGGTAAATAGCAGGACAGACTGGGTTCTATAGCCTTGGATGGCAACTGGTCTACCACAGAAAGTAATGGCAACCTAATGTGGGAAAAGATCTGCTTGTTAGTCATGTACCGAAAGATACATGATCACATAAGCGTGTATCACGCATGGCATGGAACTGACTGACTGGCCTTATAAATCCTCCCCCCCAGGTAAAAATAATGTTGTCTATGAATTCTCATGCCCCCCTCAGAGATGATTGCACTAATAATAAAAAACAACATTAAATACTTACATTGGGCACACGTACACCACACTTTCTTGCAGATTGACTTGTCACCTGTTGAAACAAAGTGCAATCTGTGCAATTATTGACCGGCCAAGTTACAACTATCAACATAAGACAAATACTGGTAGATAGAACCAAAATACTCTACAGCACCCAATGCAAAGAAAAACTCAAAACCTCTAGAAAATATGATTATACAAAATAATCAGCCCACATTAAATAAAGTATCATTCACTTCTGGAGAAGTTATCTTGAAGTACATATGATATAATTAATGTATGCACATATTTAATCAGTATTATAAAATAAAATAAATAAATGACATTTTTTTTGTGCTGCCTCATTCCCAATAGGCATTACATGTAACATCATGCTAAGACATTTAAAACATCTACTTCCCAAATAATACCAAGATGCAGACAAAGGAATTCTAATTACCACACACACACTACCCCTGTTCTTGATAATGACTGCGAAAATGAAAAGTACTTGAACAAAATATGATCTTCAGATTTTGTGCACAATACTCAGCACCTCATCTGAAAATTGGAAAAAATACAATAAAAAATTAAACAGACAGACCTTGTCGTTTCTTTTTAATCAAACTTGTGTGTGTGTGCATATATATATATACACACACACACACACCCCACATGCCATTTCAGGAAGACATTTGGGTCACTAACACACAAAAAAAGAATGTCTCATATTGAGAATATTTAACACCGAAAAACATAAAAAAAAATTAATTATTTTTGATATGTGGAAATCTCCATGCTTTGCCTGATGAAGGTCATGAGATCGGAAACGTGTGTAGCAAAAATCTTAATATTTTTCAAAAAATCCACATTACAACCAAAACCATTTGCGACTTCTCTCTTCTTTTTAATATACATACTTTTCTCTCGTTGGAACTACTATAACCTCTTCCCTTTATATATATATATATATATATATATATATGAATCCAATTTAATACAAATTTGTCCACTTTGAGTCCTGGTAAATATGCATCTTATAAAAAAATGGGATTGAGTTCTAATCTAATTTAGAATGCAATCCCATTTTTTTATAAGATGCAATAAACTTTTGGACACAATTTTGGATGAAAAAAACTGAGTCTTATGTACACATTGGTGAAGAAAAAATGTATATTTATTAATCAGATGTCTAGCCACACTGAGGAGATGTGTTACAGCAAAACATTCTATCTGTGGATGACTATATATAGATGTGCTCCCAGAAATCCAGTTGAGCTCTGTAGGGAAAGGGGGTTTTAAAAAACAGCGGCTCCTACTCCTATTAAGCATTACTTTTCAAGTATGAATTGAGTTCTCTGAGGTTCTGGCTTATTTTCTATGGAGAAAAGCGTTAAAATTCCCTTCCTTTCTGCCATGCAATGATGGTAAGATATCTGACTGATGTCAAATCAGTCAGGTTTCGATCCTGGCTTCAAGCAATCAGATGTTTAGCCACACTGAGGAGCTGTGATACAGCGAAACAGTCTGTCTGTGGATTACTTTCTATCTTTCTCTCTCTCTCTCTCTCTCTCTCTCTCTCTCTCCCTATATATATATATATATATATGGTACTAGGAGGCATGGTGAAATAATGGATAGCAGCTCGGACTAAGGAATTGGAGAGCCAAGTTTGAATTCTAATTGAGTTCATTACATTTCACTTATGTGCTGATACCCTTGGGAAAAGTATGAATCTATCTCATCTCTCCTCAGCTATGGCTAAATAGCAGGACAAACTGAGTCTTATAGCCTTGGGTGGTGAATGGTCTTGGAGAACAAAAACTCTGAATTCAAAACCTGTGGAGGGTTGTTTGGGTACGTTGCGGCATATTATGTTCACCAGTTCTCTGCATTTGGCTCTTCCAAAAAGTGTGGTTGGTTCTGCCCAAACCCTCACCACTATAATCAAATGATATGTGCAGTTAGTCCGGCTGTTGGTTCTAAATAAGAACTAAATAAGCTACTTGACCCTTATATGTTGAAAATGAAAGGAGAGACCATTATATATGTATAACAAATTTTTAATTAATAACAAAATTTGTTAAATAGATATTTCTTACTTATATATTGTATTACTTTAACCTTGGTATTATAATATTATTATTTTGTGGGACTAATTTTGATTGAACTTGTATTCTATATCCTGAGAGTAAGTCTTTCATGACCAATTCTTTGGATATTTCGGCTTATAGCAAGGCAACACGCAAATCTAGAAGTCTCATCAAAGGCTAAATCTTCTTTGTTTGTACTTTACCAAAATTTGATCATAGATGGGTAGAGGAAGTTGTGATAAACAAGTGCTTATATGATTGCTGTCACAATACAATACCAAGTTGGGAGAGTCTGCTTGCCTTGAAAAGACTTTACATGTAGAGAAATGCACTTTCAGCCAATAAAAGAAGTGACAGACAGTAGGCAGCTAGCTCTTCTTTTTTTTTTTTTAAATATTGATCAGTCCATCTCACTTTATATCGAGTTGACCATAATATTTCTATTTAACAACCAAGTCTAAAAAGATCAGGTTTCAAAAAGCAAAACGAACTTAAAGAAATATTCATTGAAATTTTAACCTGGGCTCAAATAATTTCTGGATATTTTCATCCTCATCACAGAATGTACTGAATTTTTTATTTGCATGTAATTCTTCCAAGTGGTACTGAAAAATTTTAGACCCAATCATGAAACCCTAACCCTATCAAATATTTGATGTTTGGTCATTTGTGCTGAGAAACTTGCAGCACCTCCCTTATATATAGTATATATAGTCATAAATCATAATCATAAGTCATATTTTAAGTCATAAGTTATATCATTTTGTTGTAGAAACTTAAAAAGTTATTTAAAAATTACTTTAAACTCAAAGAAAAACTATTACAGAAAGCAGCATTATACTTTTCTGTGATTCATTTTTAAGTGAATATATAACTCATAGTCATAAGTCATTGTCATAAGTCATAGTCCAAATACAAATAGTGTAAATAAAATTCAGAAGTCAATCATTATCTGTTCTACTTATCACCATAATCTTTACTTTTCCCACTTCCTGTGTTATTCATATTTATCACCTCGTTCACAAACCTTCTACCTTGAGTGGCTCTTGGACCTTGCATTCAGTCAACTTTATTAGATTAAAAAAAAAAGAAACTAATGAGACCAATTTCCCCATTCAACTATTAGAATTTCATAAATTTGTAAAAAGTGTAAGGGAAAAAAATTAGTTAAAAATGATATTTGAAAATACGTTTTTTTGAGATTTAAACATTTCATTTTAACTCTTAGTGTTATTTTGAAATAAACTGCTAAAAATTTCAATGAATATTTCTTTAAGTTCGTTTTGCTTTTTGAAACCTGATCTTTTTAGACTTGGTTGTTAAATAGAAATATCATGGCCAACTCAATATAAAGTGAGATGGACTGATCAATATTTTAAAAAAAAGAGCTAGCTGCCTACTGTCTGTCACTTCTTTTATTGGCTGAAAGTGCATTTCTCTACATGTAAAGTCAAAATCAAAAATATTAATATTTACATTTCTGCATCAGAGTTACAGACAAATTAATCTTGTTTAAAAGCATTGTAAACCTTTTGTTACTTTTTTTGCATTTAGCTGCACTCTAAATCAAAATTCAAACAGGTTTTTTGTTTATTGAACTTGGAAATTTGCATATCTTCGATGTTGAGTAGAATTATGAATGTTCCAAGATTTATCTGGACTGCTGACTTCTTTTCATTGTAGAAACTGTTACCAAAACATGTTGGATGGTTTGCTTCACAGCCTTCTTCAGGTGTATAAAAAAGATATTTAAATGACAATGTTAATAGTAATAACAATATTAGCTGTTTCCTTATAAGGAAACATTCAGTATTCATTGACTGAGCAGCCAGTATTGCTTTTAGTTGAAAACTCGTTCCCTTAAAACAGTTTTCCAGGAAAATAGGTTGAATTTGTTCTTTTTGTAGCCAAAATGGTTACCACAAAAAATTGGCTGGTTTATTTTACTGCTTTTTTCAGGTGGATAAAGAAAGTGATTTAAATGACAAAAGTAATGGTAATAATAACATTAGCTGCTTCCTTATAAGGAAACATTTGGTATTCATTGACCAAGCAAGCAGTACTGCTTATGGTTGAAACCTATAAAATCTTTCTCTTAAAACAATTTTACAGGGATATATGTTGAACTTCTTGTTGATAAGATGGTTACTGCAACATATTGGCTCATCTGAATTCGTAACCTGCAGAGGGTCATTTTGGGGGCCTTGTGCCATACTGTGTACCAGTTCTCTGTATTCATCTTGTTATAGACAAGCGTATGGTTGCAAGACAGAAATACGACAACAGCAGAAATAGATATACGTGATTTATTTCAATAGGAACATGTGGTTTTGAGACAGCTACCTTGTGGTATAGTTCATAAGTCAGCTGGCGACCTGGGTTGATCTGTCATAGTAGTTCTTGCTGGTTGGCGTGGCACTACTGCTGCTGACTGCCCGTGACAGATCTCTTCCCTGGCCTCCTGTTGACTGCTGTTGTACTTCCCCATGTGACCCCTTTTATGGCATTTTTTATGGCTTAACAGGCTCGTAAAACGACGTGAGTATAATTAGGAGGGAAGCATTTTTATTGGTCAAAAAATAGAAACACTTTAAAATATTATTTTATTTTTCAACCGGAACTTGTGCGTTAGGCTTATGCGTAGACGACGATAATGGTCATTTTTTGACGGGGCCGTGTCCTGTTCATCCGGCTCTTGCTCTTAAGTATGTTAGTTTATTTGCCTGCAAATCAGCCGAGATATGTCTTATTTTATAACAATCTTTTCCAAAAAATGTGGTTGGTTCTATACAAGCCATCACCACTATAATCAAAATGTTATGTGGGGGTAGTTTGACTGTTAGTTCTAAGAACTCAGCTGGCTTACCCTCATACGTTGAAAATGATGGGAAAGTCCAGTTGTGTGTGTGTGTGTATATATATATATATATATATATATATATATAAAAGTGAACATTAAAGTCAACACTTAGAGGTGACAGGCTGTTTCAGGCTAGATGCAATCGTCGGGCCACTGCCTGCTTGGTCAATGAATACCAAATGTTTCCTTATACGGAAGCAGCTAAGGTTATTATTACCATTACTATAGTTTCATGCTAGATGCAATTGTCAGGCTACTGACAATTGCATATAGCATGAGACAGACTGTCGCCTCTAAGTGTTGACTTCAATGTTCACTTTTATATTTACACATGCTCTATCTCTGATATTGAGCACTTTATCCCATAAATATAGCAGACCTTAAGAGTATATTTCTTTATATATATATATATATATATATATATATATATATATATATATATATATAGTACAGGTAATTGGTTCGTTGGTATATAATCTGGGTGGATCCTAGTAATATTAATTAAAACTGATCCACAGAGAGCTCTATGTATTTATTATAACAGAGCATATGTATTTTTTACAGCAAAATGAGGCTGATGATAGCCGTGTACAGAATGGCTTGAAATAGACTATCCTCTATGTTGAGGTAATTTTTGTTTTCTTGCTGTAAAATATATATACAACGTTCCTCACCTGGTATTTGTACAAATTTTCAACTCATTAAGCAGATTAAATTTTTTTCTAAAATAGTAATGGTAGTATTATTAGCCATTTCCTTATAAGGAAACATTTGGCATATGTTGACTGAGCAGCCAGTGGTACTGTCAGTTGAAATTTGTTAAATTTTTCTATTGAAACAGTTTTTTAGGAAAATAGGTTGATTGGTTGTTTCATTTGTTTTTTACAACCCATTGCAGGTTATTTAAAGCCAGAAAATATTTTTAGATTTTAAGAATTTTCTTTTTTTGGAGATAATAATGATTTACTGGTACAAGTCCTCCTAATTAACCCATAGCTGCTGCTGGAAAAGAGGTGGACTGATGCCCTTCACCAAGGGTATTTAGACATAAGTGAATATAACAAACCCGACTGGAATTGGAACTCAGCTCTCCAGTTTCCATTTGTGAGCTATTATTCATTACATCAGTTGCACATCCAAGCTTACAGCACTTGGTATTTCAAAGTAGTCACCCATCTAGGTACTGACCAGGCTCAACATTGCTTAACTTCAGTATTTGAATGAGAATCAGTATTTCAACATAATACAGCCATAAGAACCAAGAAAATAGTTTTCTCAAGTCCAGTAGCTCTTTAAAGTACTAATTGGGAGTTTCCTTCCTAACCTTTTGTTTTTAGTAGTGTGGAGTGTCAGCATTTAGATTATATCATTATTTTCTCTGAGTTCTCCATTTTAGTTGTTGCTGTTTTTGAATATCCTCAAGTGAGGTGGTTTCTGTTATCTGCTGCAGTTCTTTGTTTGTGATGATGATAGTTAATATAGCAGCAAGCTTGTTTTGCTTTTGCAGACACAGTCAATACCATTTGTCACCAATACCACGCATGTAACACAATTGATTTTAATTTATACCTGGGGGTGTTTCTCAATTTATTTCCTGTGGAGCAAAGGAAATCATACTGTACTGAAATCTATACTCAACTAACTTATGCAACTAACCAATAAGATAATGTTTTTAGCTTCGTTCAATTTTTTTCATCCTCTAGCACTATTTCTTGTCAGTTATCATGATTTAATCTGAGAAAAGCTAATATGTACACTTCTATCCTAAGATATAGTCAGAGTCAAGAGGCATAAGAACACAATATCCAAAAGAAAGGTAGAGAAATGGATATAACACACTAAAGGAATGACTAGTTCCTCCCTTATATTATAAGAAAGAGTAGTTTGTATGATGCCATTATAGAAAATTAAACTGTTAGATCTTTTTGTCTCTAATTTTAAGAAGTCATTACACTGAGTAACAGGAAAAACTTACTGTCTGTTATTCAGAGAAATAATTCTGTATTAAACTAAAACCTTTTTTAACATATCTGAATAGCATATTCAATATTAATAGTACATTCTTCTATTATGTGTTCTGTCCATCCATGACTTAAACGATCACTGCTCTCCACAACATCCTATTCTTCAGAGCTCTAAGCAATGTTTATCTTCTTATCACTTTCTGTTCTGCCATTCATTTTCATAAGCTCTGTAGGTAAGTTACTCTATATTTTCCTATATTCCTCTTGCTTTCAATATGTCCTTTGAGTGTTAAATTTTCCAAGCCTTCTTTCTTTATTGTGTCCCAAAAAGTTTAACTGACTCTATCAAAACTGTATATAGTACATTCAAGACAAATAGTAAGTGATGATCACAGTTCTACCAGAATATATCTGGAATTATAAGAGGGGGTTTAATTCAGACATGATGGCTGAATTTTTTCAAAATGTCATGTCCTTTTAGGATACAGGCAATCATGGACTGAAGGCAAGAGGAATATAGGAAAACTATGCATAACCTACCTGTCAGGTATGATTGAATGGATGGTGAAGCAGGCTTTTGGAGAGACAGCAAAAATGACCACCAACGTTTTGAAGGCACACAGGGCATAAAAAAAAATACAGAGCAATATGCTCATCTTGAAGGTTACAGTGTTTTATTTTAGCAATAAAAATAATAATGAGAAAATAAATTTTTATAAGCAACTCTAATAAAATTTAACTCAATCCCAATGATCCTTACTGATATGAATGTTGCTTAAGCAATTCAAAAAACAGAAAAAAATAAAGAAATAAGGAAAAATGTATAATTAAATAAAAAGTGTGATGACATATGCTATTTTACACTCTATTCGAGAATTCTATCAACTCTATTTACATTATTCGTACTATTGTCTTCATCTCTGTCACCATATTTATTACAACGTTTCAGCTGTTGTACGCTCCGGCTTTCTTCAGGTGATTGGAATGTTGAACTAAACCCTTTATTTCGCTCACTGGGGTAGACTGTTCCAGTTTCACGTACCATGTTTAATGGATGTCAGTTATCGTATATTTCCTGTTAATTCCCCTCTCCAAATTCTCCACTGCCTTAACCGGGTATTGAACTCACACTCTTTGGGTCCTGTCACTGGATCTAACCAACGCCTTTATCCACTGTGCCATGTGTCCTCAAGGATAAAGAACAGTCTATCCCAGTGAGCAAAATAAAGGGTTCAGTTCGACATTCCAACCACCTGAAGAAGGCTGGAGCATGCAACGGCCGAAACATTGTAATAAATATGGCAATAAAGATGAGGACTCTGCTAGTTTCAGTGGGAAGTAACCAATTAAAATTTAGATGTCAGCGGGAAGTAACCAATTAAAATTTGGATGTCAGCGGGAAGTAACCAATTAAAATTTGGATGTCAGCGGGAAGTAACCAATTAAAATTTGGATGTCAGCGGGAAGTAACTAATTAAAATTTGGATGTCAATAGAAAGCAACTCACTGGCCCTCTTCATGTGTCTGTCGTCATACTTGGTGTCCTTTTTAGAAATTCAAACTAAACCAAATCCAATCGATGGTTGGTAGCTTGCTTTCCATGCTTCAAGGATATTTTATATCATTTAATATTCACTAATTCCATTTACAATTGCCTTGCTTCTCTGTCTCTTTTAATGAAACAGAATATGTGACTTTTCTACACTAAGAGACACAAATATAGTTTAACTAATGCTTACATAATCTTGTATTGACATTTTGTTCTGACCCAGATAATGGGACTCTATGAGTGTCCTGATTCAGGTGCCTAATATTTTGAGTCTCCTTTCCTAATCAGAGGTTCCCATTTGGTATTCATCTCTTTGCTAAATCTACAAGAGAAATTAACAGTACTTACAATGTGCACTGATTCTCTCAGTCATCTGTTGTTTTTTGTCTATTATCTTGACTTAATTCCACATATTTCTTTCATATATGATCAGCCATGCATGACTTTATTCCACAATGATTGATGACTACACTTTTCTTTCCATATATGATCAGCCATGCATGACTTTATTCCACAATGATTGATGTTATCATTTCATGTAGTAAGATAGTTAAAATGATTGTTTTTGTTATGACATCCTATTGATCAAGTCATTCTACAGCCTTTTTAAGGTGAGTAAATCATATAAATTATGATTACCTGTGTTTAGGTAGCAGGGAATAAACATGCTGTTCTGTTAGTAACTGTTTCTGCTTGACAATTTGTGCTGTCAACCAAAAAAGGCATCTTTCTTTCCTTACAGGTGTGTAACCTGAAGAAAAGCTGTAGAATGGCTCAGAAATATTATTTAAAGATATTTAATTGTACCAAAACATCATTTAATCATTATTATCAATTTTATCTGAATCCTTTTCATCAAAACTTTATTCAGGCACTTGATTTGAAATCACATCGTTTTTGTCCCAGAGAAACATGGTTGATGCACTAGTTGCCTTAAGTCCTAAGTGCTAAGAATTTGATGGCTTTACAGAAAATCAAATCTAACATATAACTCATCACCTTATTTCAGGATTTCTTTAAGCATTAGATTTGTTTCTGTTTTTACATTAGTAATAGTAGTATTATTCATTTTAATAGATGAAGCATTGTCAGCCATTATTAGTATCAGTTTGTTACTTATATTTCCTTTTGTCTTAATTCTTTAATTTCTTTTTATCACAACTTTATTCAGGTTGTTATTTTATGACAGTGAGCAAACAGTTTGTTTTTTTGCTATCTTCCTTCAGGATGTAGGTGATCACAGTTCTTGACAGATTCCTTTTCCTATCTGCGAATTGCTATGACTTTTGCCTTCATCATACTTATTATAAAACCCAGGTTGTGTGTCTGTGTGTGTGTGTCTGTACATTTATATATTGGATCGGATTTCCTACATTTTTCAACCAATTTCAACAAAACTTCACAGGACTGCATAAAATTACCTTACGGTGGTTCTGACAGCACCAAAAATTGGAAAAACACAATTGTTTTTGCATGAAAACAATTTGAAAACACGATTAAGAGGCATTGCTTTCACGGAATGAAAGGGAGACAACTCATATTGAGTTATACTTATTATAAAACTCAGGTTGTTTGTGTGTGTGTCTGTGTTTGTTTATATATGGGATCGAATTTCCTACATTTTTCAACCGATTTCAACAAAACTTCACTTTTTTTTTGGCAGGTAGTGTTTCTTATTGTCTTGCACACTTTTTTCTTTATTTTTACATTCAGAATGCTTTAAAAATTTCATTTACAAGACAATTGTTTATAATAAAATTCTATTCAATCGATAGACTCATAACGATTGAAAACAATGTTTTTGTTTGAGTTTGGGTTTAATCAATTCGTAAAAAAAACAAAAAAAAATAACCAAACAAGAAAAAAAACTAATTAAGACATGCGTGTCCGTCAACCTTAAACAATAATCTTTGTCAATTTTATTTTTCAGTCTTTATGATGGTCAATACTTGATCTATCTCTTACTGTTGCTAGTAGTTTTTAAATTAAGTTATTCCTCTCCTAGGCTTAGAGAGCTTAATTTACCCTGCTATTTAACTCATACTGGGGAGAGTGAAGAGATGGATACATGCTTTTCCCAAAGAAATTAATGTGAAATGAATCTAACAGACTAGGATGAAATTTGAACTTGGCTTGACAATTCCACATTCGGTGCTGATAACTGTAGTGCTACCTGCACCTCTGACTAAACAGTACTGACTGGAAATAAATATTGAAATACTAGTATTTAGCTTGTAAGATAGCATATCTTCATTTCTGTGGAAATGAATACATTAGTACTATTTTGTGTATTAATTTATTATTGGTATTTACTCAGTTTTGCTTAGTATATAACACAAGGCCAACAGAAATGGGAGGAATGGAGATTATGTTGTACCAACCTTTTAAGTTTGGAGGGTCTTTTATTTACGTACAAATGATAATGTTTGGTAATCTTCATCCTTATCACAGGATATTCTGTATTTCATGCAATAGAAGACCCCCTCCCTGTACTGTACAAATACAAGAGTTTCATGAATTTGTAATAAAAGCACAACTAGAAACTTGTTTTGAATGGTATTGGTAATAGTAATATTAGCTATTTCCTTATAAAGAAACATTTGGCATTCATTGACCGAGCAGTCAGTACTGCTTTCAGTTGAAAATTATGAAATCTTTTTTTTTTTTTTTTTAAATTTTTCAAAAAAGTAGGTTGTAATTGTCTTTTTGTTGATGTGTCTATTACTACAACATATTGGCTGGTCTGTTTTACAGCTTTCTTCAAGTGTATAAAGAAAAAGATGTAAATGCCAATGGTAAAGGTAATATTAGCCGTTTCCTTATAAGGAAACATTCAGCATTTATTTATATATTTATTTATGTATTTGTGTATATTGGTGTGTGTGTATTTTGTGTTATAATTGTATTAATGTATATGTTATAAAAGGGAGCAATTTACTCTGTAATATCACAAGTTCTATCATGGAGGGAAGTTATATATGTGTGGTCATCCTGATGGTCCTTGAACAAAGAGAGCAAATCTCAGGTCTTTTGGTGGGATGTCCGTATTTCTGGCAGGAACAAGTTTTTGTTGCATGCTGGGATTAATTTTATTATTTTTCATTTTTTATTTAATTTATTTTAAACAAGGTTTAAATATTGTTTTATTTTATTTATAATTTTCATCATTATTATTTTATTTATTTGTAACAATAATAATATCCCTACAGGTTAATGTTTTGGCTCTGTAGCAACATGCAGTATTAGGTGAAACTATCTCTTGCAGAGTTTCAGTTTATTCCTGTTCCCATGTTTACATTTAAAAATGGTTTCATGGAGAAAAAAAAAATACAGAGGAAGAGAGAGGAAGGCGAGAAAAAACAGCAACGTTTCTAAGCTCAGTTTCCTTATCTTTTTTTTTTAAATCCACAAAAAGAAATATTTTTTGAATTAGGCAAAAAGGAAACATGGAGGAAGTCAATAAATAAAATTTGGTACACCAATCAATAATTATTTTTTAATATTTCCTGCTGAATTTACTGGATGGGTTTTAAATGCCATCAGATATGGCTGACAGTTACAAACTTAAACAAATATAATTAATGTGAAAGCAATCAATTAGATTAAAATTAAATAAACAAAATAAGAAAATATAATATGCAGTATAAAAATAGATAATAATTAAATAGTGTAAATTAAAATAAAACAAAATAAAAAATAACATGAACAACCAGTATGTTTAAAAGACAATAAATATTATCTGAGTTTGTCTTAATATGCAATATATATAATCACAATTTAATTTAAAAGTATTTTTATATAAAATAATTAAATTAAATTGAAGCTATAATTAATTAATTTAAAAATTAACACATGAATAATCAATAAGTTTGAATATCATGAATTATGTGAAAGCTGGAAAAGTTGCAATAATAACAAAATTTCTATATATATATATATATATATATATTTTTAAGACATTTTTATGTTTATACATTCTTTTTAATGATAAAATATTTAAGTAAATGTTCTGTTTTATAATAAACAGTATTAATAACATTTACCGGCCTGAATGTCTGAGAAATCTTCATAGAAAATATTCGTCCTCCGACAGGAATCAAACCTGTATCCTATATGGAACCGTCATATAGCCTGACGTGCTTTTACTGATTGAGCCACAGAAGATCGTTCAGTTAGCAAGGTTGATTTTACTGCTTTTAAACTACAATCTTCCATGAATCTCTTAAAAAGCAGTAAAATTGACCTTACTAACCAAACAATCCTCTGTGGCTCAATTGTTAAAAGCACGTCACGTATATGACAGTTCTATATAGGATACAGAATCAATTCCTGTCAGAGGACGAATATTTTCTATGAAGATTTCTCGGGCTGGTAAATGTTATTAATACTGTTTATTATAAAACAGAGCATTTACTTAAATATTTGTATCTATAAAAAGAATGTATAAACATAAAAATGTATAAAAAATAATTGTCAGACTTTGTCCATTTCATAATATATATATTGCTATGATGTTGATTTGGGGTTAGTAGAGACAAACACCAAATAACACGTAACAATAAAAAGGGTTTCAATAGGTTGGTAAAAAGATACAGAAATCGCCTGAGTAGTCAATAACTAGCTCAGCTAAGAACTTCTCTGTCTAGCTATCTTCATGTCAACTGACATGCCACTATTTAAAGTCTTTGTTCACAGAGGCGGATAAGTTCATCTTCATGAGGGGTGGTAGGTTTCCGACACAACATATATTACATACAGAGTGGGTGGAAAGAAACTCCCTATTTAAAATTGTTAATAACGTTATTCATTATTAGTCAATTTTTATAAAACATGTTTTACTTTGGAACAGTATAATAGTACAATACTGTGCAACATTAAAATTCTACCTTTTGCACATTTTCTTCTAATCTGGATGTTGAAGGACAACCACTTCTGTGGATATCTACCACAGATGCCATACTTATCAGCTTGGAATGACAATTTCCAATGATTTTGGTATCTGCTGAAGCAAAAGTTCCATGAACACTGCATTTATACTACAGACTGCCAAACTTTGTTACAGGATGCAAGCTGAGTATGTTCATGTAGTGTCAAGTGTTGTGTCATTCCAGACTATACTTGTCACTCTGAAATAAAAACATAAATTAGCAATGAAATTCTACCACGTTAGGGATCACAATATTTTTTTTTCATTCAAATATGATGACATTAACAAAAGTTATAAGTAATTTACAATAGGGAGTTTATTTCTACCCACTCTGTATATTAAAATTATTTAATTTAAATATTAAAAAAATGATTAAAAAATTTATTTATGGGTTCCTTATTAAAAAAAAGAATTCAACCAAAGAACAAGAATCAAGAAGACAGAAGGTAATGATTGACATTGCATTTAAATTTTTGAAGATCACAGTTGAGCGGAAAGCAAGAGGCTGGAAGAGAGTTCCACAAATGACAAATGAGAGAGAAGAAACTGTTAGCATAGAACTTATGGTTATATCTTGCCATTTCAACTATAAAATGAAGAGACCTAACTGCCAAACTAGTACTGAGTTTAAATTCATAAAGTCAAGGTATGAAAGAGGAAATCTAATTACAACAATAACTATGAAAATATTTATAGAAAAGGTACAGACAATGGGATCTATATTATAGTTGTGGAAAAATAAACAGAAGCGAAGATGTTAGGTCAGGACCAATACCTTGGCTTCAATCACTTTTCTATTCTAAATTTGTTTCAAAGAAGGGTCTGTAATTTTATTGGTCCTGATCTGGCATCTCGATTTCAGTCACATTTTTACTGTCATGATGTGGTTTCCCTCTATCTTTTCTATAAATATTTTCATAGCACTTATTCTGATGAGTTTTTCTCCTTAATTCCTCACCATCAATCACCATCTGTCTTCCTGAAAACTGTTTTTTTATTGCCCTTTTCCTCACGTGTCACTAAAGTCTTCTCATTCTCTTCCACTCTCTGTAACCTCCTATGTCCTAGTGGTATTATCGCCTTTCTTGGGGTGAAATGATTGAAAAAGTGAATATATATATATATATATATATATATATATATATAAATAAATTCATTGAGTCTGATATAAACTTCAACAGGAAAATAGAGGAAGCACTGGACGGCCGTTTCGTCCTATAATTGGGACTCATCAGCAGTGCGCATCCACCACCAGGTATCGAAACCCTGACAGTTGGGTTGTCAAGCAGACAACATACCAACTGTACCAACCGGGCCTCGACACCGAAGAATATATATATATACTAGTATTTAAACTACCTTCTGCAGAGGGATTTTGACTGGGCCTTCATCACAATAGGTAGGGAGGAGTAGATTCACTAGGCAACAATAAACTACAGAAGAACTCAAAATTGATCCCTGCATTTAGGTATTGCATTAATATTTAAGCTTACCTTTTAAAAGTTCAATGATAATTCTTCTGCCATCACTTAACTTAAAAACAATTTGATGTATGTAGGTCCTTACTTTCAGTACAAATAATTTTTTTTTTCATGGGTGACTTTTGCTGGATTTCATCATTAATTTTGATTATTCCCAAATTTATTTCCAAGTTATAAAAATTGTCATTATACAGAAAATTTGTCACAAAAAAAATCACCAAAAACAATTGCAGTTATGAAAAAGTTGGGAATCGAAAATTTCAGGGTTGCAGGTCTGGATTTGGCCCAGAATGTCTTTAATTTGCTCACAGAGTTGGTCCGATTCCAAAATGGTATTATATGTTGGGCTACGGCCTCTAGGAGTAAAGTTGAAACAGTGTGACACACTGACATTCGCATTTATTATATAAAAATGTGTGTGTGTGTGTGTGTGTGTGAAATGTTAATTTTCCTTTTATTTATTTTTCGCAGTTTTTGATCATCAAAATGTGACAGTTTCCTAATTAAAAAAAAACTTTTTTAACAAAAACATGGTTTGCTTAAAGAACAATGATTGTCAAAAAAATGTTTAGTTTTCCTAATGAACTTTTCTGTTTTTTCTCGCCTCCCTCTCCATTCCTCTGTATCTTTTTTTCTCCATGAAACCATTTTGAAATGTAAACATGGGAACAGGAATAAAATGTCTGATATAATTAAAGCTGAAACCTGTTGTGACAAAAAACATGACTGTCTTTTCTCTCTGCTCTCTCTTTTGACTTTCTCTTTTGCCTCTTTCTTTCAGTTGTCTCTCTTGCCTTTCTCTCTCTCTCAACTTTCTCTTTTTTCTTTCTTTGGCTCAGTTCTCTCTCTCGCCTTCCTCTCTAAGTTGTCTCTCTCTCGCCTTCCTCTCTAAGTTGTCTCTCTCTCTCGCCTTCCTCTCTAAGTCGTCTCTCTCTCTCTCGCCTTCCTCTCTAAGTCGTCTCTCTCTCTCCTTCCTCTCTAAGTCGTCTCTCTCTCTCGCCTTCCTCTCTAAGTCGTCTCTCTCTCTCGCCTTCCTCTCTAAGTCGTCTCTCTCTCTCGCCTTCCTCTCTAAGTCGTCTCTCTCTCTCGCCCTCCTCTCTAAGTCGTCTCTCTCTCTCTCGCCTTCTTCTCTAAGTCATCTCTCTCTCTCTCGCCTTCCTCTCTGTCCTCTCTCTCTCGCCTTCCTCTCTGTCCTCTCTCTCTCGCCTTCCTCTCTGTCCTCTCTCTCTCGCCTTCCCTCTGTCCTCTCTCTCCTTCTCTCTGTCCTCTCTCTCTCCTTCCTCTCTGTCTCTCTCTCTAACCTTCCTCTCTGTCCTCTCTCTCTCGCCTTCCTCTCTGTCCTCTCTCTCTCGCCTTCCCTCTGTCCTCTCTCTCTCGCCTTCCTCTCTGTCCTCTCTCTCTCCTTCCTCTCTGTCCTCTCTCTCTCGCCTTCCTCTCTGTCCTCTCTCTCTCGCCTTCCTCTCTGTCCTCTCTCTCTCGCCTTCCTCTCTGTCCTCTCTCTCTCGCCTTCCTCTCTGTCCTCTCTAAGTCGTCTCTCTCTCGCCTTCCTCTCTAAGTCGTCTCTCTCTCTCTCGCCTTTCTCAACCTGAGCTCTATTTTTTGCCTTTATCAACCTCTCACTCTTCTTTACCTCAGCTTTCACTCTCTCTCACCTGATCTCTACCTGTACGCTTCCTCTCATCTTTCTCTATCTCAACCTGTTTCCCTACCTCTGTTTGCCCTCTCTCAGCCCTCTCTCTCCCTTCCCTGCTATGGATATCTCTCACATCTTTCTCAACCTCTCACTTTTCTTTATCTCAGGTTCGGCTCTCTCTCTCTCTCTCTCACCTTTCCCTACCTCAACACTGTCTCCCAATTGCCTTTCCCTTCCTCTGTTCATTCTCTGTTGCTTTTCTCTATCTTGGCTCTCTCTCTCTCTCTCTCACACACACTCACACACCTCTACATAATTTTCTCTCTCACCTTTCTGTACCTGTTCTTTCTCTCTTTCTCTCTCTCTCTTTCTCTCATTTGCATTCAGAAAAATTCTGTACAAGATCATCAATGTAACTTTATGATCTAAAGAAGAAAAATATGTCAGAGTTGACAAAAGAGAAAGTTCATTATTCTGGCATTGTGGAAACATTCCTATTTAGGAAAATAAAATATTCACCCAAAATTTGCCGATTGTATTAACCTTAACATGATTCAGTGGCTTTTTGCGGAATGTTTCAATCGTTTATTCTCTTTGCTTTTGTTGTTGGTCAGGAAAGGAAATATTTTTTAAAATCTTGGTTGCATTTTGCATAATGGCACCATACCTTCATAAACTACTTTTGAAATTCAGATTTCTAAAATGTTTTCTATTTCAACAAGCATTTTAATGAATTTTCAATGATCCCTTATTAAATCATCTTTTTTAATTAAAACAAACAAAAAAATCTTTAAAAATCTGCAGACATTGAGATTTAAAATATCAAATTTATTCAGCTGTCCCTGTTTTGCTTCTATCTTAAAAAAGATAGAAAAGACGTTCTCTACAAAAGAAAACTTCAAAAAGATGCTTTGAAACATATATTTAATAATGGATTTTTATTTTTTTCATTTTTTGTCTATTTCTTCACAAACAGGATTTTTTTTGTATTATTGAAAAGATACACATGACTTTTACTGTTTATTTTGTGTTAATGTTAGTCACCTAAAATCTAAAAAAAAAAACTTCATTTGAGATAAGTTTTTATTAGGCATGTGAAAAAGTTCTCAGCACTCTTTTTTTTTTCTTTTTTTTTTTTTAAACAATGGATTGCGCATACCTAATACTCTATATGAAAAAAATTCTTTATTTAAATTTATGCTTTTTTTTTTTTAATCATTTCACCTCAAGCAAGGAAGTAAAGCCAAAAAGACACAATGGGTTACTGAGTGTGAAATAATAAGAAAAAAAGAGGAACATTATTAAGGAGCGAGAAAAATAAAAGAAGAGGAATCAAGAAGACAGTAGATAATGATTGACATTACATTTAAATTTTTGCAGATCAAAATTGGCTGAAATTAATGCCAAACAAATTTTTTTTGAAAAGCAATCTATCACAATGGATATGAAACTCCAGGGATCACTCTGAAAGTAAAGTCAATTTATTACATTGGCTGATGACATTTTCTTTGCTTTGTTACAGATAACACCTGAACAGCAGGCTGGCAAAATGGCATTTGACATGAAAGTGCATACAAAGCAGATGCACAACATTTAATGTGGAAAAAAAATGGCACCCAGTAACATTTATCAATTCTTTCTGAACATTTACAGAGACCAAAGAGTGGATGTGGGCACATTAAGATAGTTTAGCAATGCATTTCATTAGTGGCAATAGTGGTAGGTGTGACAAACTAGGTTCTGTACAGTCTTGCACAGGTGTTGTGTATTTTTATATGAACTAGTAAATGCCATAGCAGTATCATTTGGCGATGTGTGCTAAAAATTTGGAGGTACTTATGGTGATTCTTGTCAAGGAGTTACCGCAATGTGTATAAGACTTTGTGATATGAAGTAGTATATACCAAGTGAAATAGCAAAATTGTCCAAATCATGTAACAGCAAAATTGTCCAATTGTTAGATTAAGCTTTGAACTGTTGTATCTTAGAAATGATTAAAGATATCTTACTGGAATTCTGATTTTTTTTTTTTTTTTTTTTTTTTTTTTAACCTTACTGGACTCTACTTTGAACAAAAAGTTGTATTCAGCTCTAAGTTGAAATGATGACCTCTCTCACTGTTGTGACCTCCTGACACAGATTTCTTCTACTGCTCCCTCTTTTTTAAACTTATTCACTATACCTTTGATGGTTCTTTAATAGACTTTAAAGAAGGAAGCGAGGTTATAAATGTTCTACCATTACTGATGGCCTGAATGATTTTTTCGTCTTACCATTGCTCATTTGGGAAGACATAGTGTGGCTGACACAAAACAGTTTTAACCTCTTTCTAACTGAATAACTCAAAGGGTTTTTGAGTGATTATTATGAAAAATGGTGCCAAGATGGCTAAACGTCTTATCTGAAAACCTGGAAAAAAGAAGCTCAATTAGTTTAGTGGTTTTTTAGATATCAGACATTTTGTGGGATGGACAGTTATCTTATGCAATTTGAACAATTTTGCTTTTACACCCTGTACAGTATTATCAGCACTAGTTTTGGTAGCAAGCAATAAACTGTATGTACAATATGGCTTATATGGAAAAATATGAACATATATGTGATGGTTATCAATACTAAAAATGAAATTGGTGTGCTGAGTTCAAATTCCAACCAAGATCGTTTTAAATTAACCAATAAGTACTGATATCAAGAATTCATCAGAACAATGAGTTTCGCCCAATACCACAAATTGCTACAAAACCAAATCAACCTGAAAACTTGAGTCATGTTCTTAAATAGCCTTGGCAGATTGGACTTTCATATGGATGCCATGAATGACATCAAACTCGTTCAGAAATATCTAAACTGTCAGCTTTCATAGATTAATGGTTAAAAAAGGCTTTCAGTGATTGAAGTTTGAGGCTCATAGCCAAGATCCTCCTCCTTTGTGGCCTGGCACTACAGATTTGCAATCAAAGAACTATAAAAAATAACAGGAACCAAATCACTTGAAGACTACCAACAGTAGCAACAACTAAAATGTATAGCTTATGTAACCCAATGAGAAAATAATGACATAATTAAAATGTTAATATTCCATGCTACTTCAAATAAAAGGTTAGAAAGGAAGACCCCCACCCTGCTCCATCAATGATGGAAAGAGTGAGAACTGCTACTGTATTTGAAAAACCTATTTTGCTGAAAAATTATTTTAAGAGAAAGATTTTGTAAATTACAACCAAAAACAATACTGGCTGCTCAATCAATGAATGCCAAATATTTCCCTATAAGGAAATGGCTAATATTACTATTAAGATTTAACATAAAGATTAAAAAAAAGCATAGTAAGATTTTGTAAATTACAACCAAAAACAATACTGGCTGCTCAATCAATGAATGCCAAATATTTCCCTATAAGGAAATGGCTAATATTACTATTAAGATTTAACATAAAGATTAAATAAAATCATAGTAAGATTTTGTAAATTACAACCAAAAGCATAACTGGCTGCTCAATCAATGAATGCCAAATATTTCCTTATATGTGGCAGGTTGGAGAGGTCCTCTTGTTTAAAAACTGTTTAACAGAAATATTATATACATTTTAACTGAAAGCAAAACTATTTCTGCAGTCAATCAATACTGCATATTTCAAATATGGAAACAGCTTTAGGTGAATGATGAATTGTTGCTTATTTCAGGAGTTAAGCAATGTCAAGCCTGATTAATACCTAGATGGGTGACCACTTGGGAATACCAGGTGCTGTAAGCTTGGATGTGTAGGTGTTGTAATGAATAATAGTTTGGGCTTGTAATATTCACTTATGCATAAATACCCTTGGGAAAGGTATGAATCAACCTCTTCTCCCTCAGCTATGGGTCAATTAGTAAGACTTGTATCACTAAACCATTATTATCTCAAAAAAAAATTCTTACGATGTAAAAATATTTTCTGGCTTTAAGTAGCCTGCAAAAGGTTCATAATCCATAGAAAATGAATCAATATTTCTGGAGTTGACTGAAAGAATGTAAAAATGTGTTAGAGATGACTGTATATTATTTGATGGGACCTTTTCCAGAGTGGCTGTTGCTGTACAGGCAACCACAGCAGAACAAGATGATAAGATCATAAACAATTTGTTACTTGGAGAAGGACAAACAGTATTCCAACAGGTTTCAAATTAGATGTCTTTCTGATTTATTCGACAAAATAAAAAAGTTTTTTCTCTGTGCAGGGGTTCCAAGCATCTCTTTCACATCAAAAGAAAAGATTTTTCAAGAAAGCATCAGAACATACTTATGAACATTATCTTAATATATTTCTACAAATATTTTGTATTTTTATATTTTGTATTAGATTTGCAGATTTTCATTGGGTTTGTGTATCAACATGTGCACAACATACTGTTGTCAAAGTTTAAGTAAGCAACCATCTGGAGTTCAGAAATGAATTAATCCTTTTACACTGATTTCTGTGGGTAAAACTGTTTCGGCTTTTGAACATTTAGGGTCATGAACAGCCCGCAGTTTTAGCAGTTGGCTAGCAAAGGAATCATTTGCATAGCCATCATCACTCAGCTCACTGTCCCGATTATTTCATGGGGAAGCTGGTAGACACTTTCTTCATAACCAGACATCCTGAGGTTCACACCAGTTCTGTTCCAGCAGGGCAGGGCAGTCATTTGCTTTCTTTCTGCAGAGACAGCACACTAAACATCACCTCTGTGACCAACAGGGGCAGGTACCATAAGCAATAGCACTAAACAGTTCTGTTTCTGCCACATTATTTATTTTTTTTGCAACTGTTCACCCAATATAAGGCTCAAGAGTTACTCAAGTTAGAGGGATACTGAGTGAGATGTGTGATACATTCAGTATAAAAATATGTTTTCAGTACTTTACCTGCCAAATACCAAATGATGTTAATTATTATAATGTCCCCTTCTTGAAATTCATACCCTGTTGTCATTTTGTCCTTCATACACTGCTATGATTTATATCTGTATTCTGGCAATTCTATATACAGGGTGCCTGGTAAATTCAGAAACACGTGAAACAAGCATTGAAAACTGGTGATGACTGATGTGACTGAAAAATTTGGGAAGAATTTCTGCACATTTCTTCAATCTCCACATCAGATGTTCTTTCTTGAAAAGTACGATAACTTGATGCTCAAAATCAGTGAGTTGTTTAGCCATACAAGAAGAGCAGAACAAAAGATGAAAGCTGTTTGCAAATAACCTTTTAAATGATGAATCACAAGTTCAAGCAAAAATCGATCAATCATAAAAAAAAAAAATCAAAGTAATTATGTGAGAGTCAAATGATTATTCAAGTTCGTGAATATTCAAGAAATTTATTCCTGAAAGATAAAACAGTGATAATAAATTTGCTGTTTTTTTACTGGGCAGACTTTAGTTTCTATATTGTTCTATTTATGGGTGATACAAAAAGGTAAGTGTAACAAAAAATAATGAAAAGTAGATAAAACTGTGTTTATTGGACCTAAAAGTTAAAATTTCATTAATGATTTTATATGTAAATGTATACTATACTAAGTCACCAACTCATTCTCATTTTCACTGACGTTTACTTTGAATTCTGAAGACAAGAGCAACTCGGGTGAGGAAGCCAAGCATAAAACTAAGTTTGTTACTCTTGGCAAAATTTGCAGATGTAAGTGTAAATCTTTATTAACACTAAAATACCAACCTTACTGACAACATGTCAGATTGAAAGCAATGCCCATTTTCCTGACATCTGTTCTCAGTAGGCATTTCGTTATAAACAGCAACCAGACACAAAATAAAAACCACTTTTGATTTAGGATTTAATGCATATTATAATGCTTTTGCAGAATGGAACTGTCAAGAGCTACAAGAGGATTTAAGTCATTTTTAGACAAATGTTCCTCAAATGATTATTTTATATATATATATATAATGTGTGTGTGCAGGGTTCGATTATGACCTTTTGTGTTCCCAAGACTAATGAAATTATGGCCCCCTTCCTTAGAAGAAGACACCTTCTAATAATTTTTACTTGTGACATATTTTAGTTACATTCACATAGCTTGAAATAAACTTATTGCAAATTCTTTGAATAAACTAGAATAGCTATCTTTTGTTTGTCGGTAAAAATATTCTTATTCTTTAAGAAATACCACTATTTTACTATTTATTACAAACCAAATTAGTACATATTTCAACACAACCATAGTTAAAAACATGTTTTATAAAAAGCATTATTTATATAGTATAGTTATCTATATTTTGTGTGTATATATATATATATATATATATATATATATATATATATATATATATATATATACATACAAATATAGATAACTATACTCGTTTCGAAAAACCCTCGAATTTTTGATTTGCCAATAATCAAATCAATCTTGAGAGGAAAAAAGGTTTTAAAAAAAGAAAGAGCTATAAACATTAAAGTCTGTCGAAAAAAATTGCACAGATACAGGTTTAAAGCCCAAAGAAAAAACCTCGATACGAGTAAACAACTAACTAACAAAAGAGCTCAATACAACCGTAGAGCAGACCTAGTCAAACCTAGTGAGCCAGACAAACCTACCCAGGTTTCACCTAAACGGGTCGTCAGAGAAAGCTGGCTTAAACTCAACGTTGATTCAGATTCCGCAGAACTAGGTTGGGTGTGAAAAAGTATTTGTTGTTAACATTTCTTTTTTCATTCAGTTTTTCCAGTTACGAGTCTTTTTTTAAAGCTGATCATTTTGTGTTCATTTTGTTTAGTTCTTTTTTCGTAACAGATTTAATGTTTAGTATAGAGCTTAGAAAAAATTTGCAGTGTGAGATAGGCAAGAAGTAAGGCATGTAGCAACATCAGCACGGCAAAGGGCATTCCTTTAAAGGCAAGAAAGGGCAAAAATATTTGAAGTCAAGTCATAGCGATTGCTGTATGAGTTGTACAATTTTTGAATCAAGCATGGGCAATGCCAGGCCATGCTGCTAGTATATATATATATATATATATATATATATATATATATATATGTAAGTGTTGTAGAGTAGTTTTCACAGTGGAGGCTTGTATTTCAATAAGTCGTCCTAAATCAGGTTTGATGTACAAAACGTTAGGAACTTGAAATGTTAGGAACTGGCCACTGCTACTACTACTTATTATCTGTGGGAGAGTCTATTACAATAGAATAGGTATTATGGTATAACAGGAAGTTAGCACAAACTGTGTACAAATATATAAATATGCAAGTGGGGCACTTTGAGGCGGTGTAATGGTAAGCAAGCTTGTCTTGCTAAAACAATTATGACTGAGCAGTGAGTTTGATCCTCACTGGGTGTCGCATACTTTTGGCCTCGTGCTACATCTAAGCTACACGTGGAAAATCACTATATGAATACACAGGTGAAATTTGTGATGTGGGTGCATCTGTGATAAATAGTTTACCAATTTCTTGAAAACATGCTATTCCCCAAAAATATTTACACCATAGAAAGTGGAAAGAGGATAGAAATCTGTCACACATCGTTTTTGATTATTTTTTAGTTTTTATAAGAATATTGCTACCAGCATTTTGATTTAAGGGACAGTTTTTTGTCATATGTAATGTGTGTGTGTATGTGTGTGTGTGCGGTCCTCTCTTGTCAAATCCACTGAAAAGTCCTGAGTCTTACTCACTCAAGTTTGAAATGTTAAACTAAAAGATTCTTATTTCATCTTGGAGATTTTTTTATGTATGCCTCTCTTTTTTTCTTTTCTTTTTCTATTTCACCACAAGCAAGGCAGTAGGGCCACAAAATGCAAGGAGGGGGGTTACTAAGTGTGAGATAATATGAGATAAAGAAAACATTATTAAGGAGAGAGAGAACAATAAAAGAACAAAAATTAAGAAGATGGAAGATAATGATTGACGTTGCATTTAAATTTCTCAAGCTCAAACTTGACTGGGAAAGAAGACACCGGAAGAGAATTCCACAAGCAAACGTGAGAGAAAAAAACTGTTAGCATAGAACTTACAATATAATCCAGCCATTTCAACCATAAAATGATGAGACCCAGCTGCCAATCTAGTACTGCACTTAAATTCATAAAATCTTGGTACCAAAAAGAAAAGCTCATCAGAACAATTGCCATGAAAATATTTATAGAAAAGGCACAGGGAAGCGACATTACTATAGTGGAAAAGTAACTGAAACCAAGATGTCAGGTTAGGACCAATAATATTGCAGGTATTTTATCAAGAATCTCTAAATAGCAGAAACACCAGACTAGCAACAATATTTAATGCACAGATGAATGGTAGACTTGTAAATATGCAAGATAGATATTATATTAAAGCAGGACAGGGACACATCATGCCAAAAATTTGATTATTATATAGGTATTACCATGACAGGTACTTGTGAAATTTATCATTAGACCTGCAAGTCTGCAAGTAGTTATGAACAGCAAGTTAGAGGGCATGGAGACAACAGTCAGGTTGAAAACGTATTCATTAAGAACTGTAAGCACACATGTCAGGTGTGTCATAAAATATGCACGTCATTAGCCATTTTGAAAAGTCTAAATTTGGTCTCATGCACAACCCAAGAACTTTACTTCTTGGAAAACTGAATAATGGAATAAAGGCATTAATTAGTCAAAGAATGTAGACTTGCATAAACCTGAATGGCTGTAATCTTCTCAAAGAAACACACACGTATATATATATATATATATATATATATATATATATATATATATATATATATATATATATAATAATAATAATAATAATAATAATAGTATAGTAGTAGTAATAATAATAAAGAAGTTAATGGTCAGTGTTGAATTAGACGAGAAAACTAGTATTAAAAAAAGTGCTTAATACACATATAAAAAGATAAAAATTTAACATGCAGAGCTTTTAAGTATAGAAAATTAGGAAATCAGCCGATTCCACTGCCTTGGGTTCAACCTTTTGGTATCTTCAGGCAATTTCGGTGAAGTGATTTCCTAATGGTTTATTTTTCAAAAATAAAATTTATGAATGCTATATTTATCAAAACCTAAATAAAAAAAATAAATGCACAACGTGAGGTGTGATAGAAGGTGAAGAAGAGGAAGGAAAAATCATGTGTATTGGAAATGTAACAGTGGGGGGATTTAATGAAATATGCATACGTTCTTTTTATCCCACTTCAAATGAACTCAAAATGAATTTTTTTTAGTATGTATACAATGGGACATCATTTCAATGTCTGGTTTAAAAGGTTTTTTGTCTGGAAATGTTATTATAGCTAATTTCTCTTGTTGGCAAAGGTTGCAGATGATGCTATGATTGTTGTAAGGTTTTGCTTTTATTTAAATTTTTCAGTTTACAATTGGATCTTTTTTTATTTTTCTCCTTTAATTTTCACACATGGTTGGCCAGTTTAGTAGAATTTCTAAAGCTTTGTAGCTTAAAAGATGACTTATGATTGTACCACTACTTTTTAAAGTTACCCTCGATGTGTGTGTGTGTGTGTGTGTATATATATATATATATATATATATGTGAAAATATATAGAAAATAGGAAGGAACTAGTTAGGTAAATAATCCAAAGTTCCTTAGTATTTTAGTTATTATTTTTAAAAAATAGTACTCGATACAAAAGTAGAGCATAAATATAATTATTAATTTAAAATTGGAATCATATTTTTAAATTAATAATTATATATCTTATCCTTCACAGGTGAAGGATAAGATATATATTCATTAATATATAATTAATAGCTGTGTTTTATTACATTAAGTACCGTTTTATTAACATCAGCACTAATATATATATGTGTGTATGTATGTGTGTGTTTATTGTTTCAGATGTTATTTTTAGTGAATACCCATTTTAAACACTATTTATTTCATCTCTCAACCTGTGTATTTGAGAAAATAAAATAAATATATCTACTGGCAGGATTTGAACCTGTGTCTCCCTTTTCATGAAGAGCCACCATCTGATCCAGCATGCTTTGACCTATGAAGAGCTTTACAATCAAGCAAGGTTCTATTTGTCTTTAGATCACATTCACTTATTCGTCTTTTCTTGAAAAGACGTATCTTCTCAGTTTCATATCCAAAACGTAAACAAAGCAATTTCTAAAGAATTAATGGATTTATTTTTAATCCGATATAATCAAACATTATTTTTTTAGTGGATACTCATATTTGAGTAGACGTTCTGTTTATAATAAGCAGTATTTGTTTTATCTACTGGCTAGCATACTTAAGAAAGCTTAATAACAAAACTGTGGCACCAACAGGATTTGAACATACAGACAAAATTCTTTATGAAACGGAGCGGATATGCCTTTTGAGAAAATCTGAATGGGTGAATGTGCTCTCTAAAATTGTGCCATGGTAAATGCTGAGGCAATTAATTAAGCCTTCATCTTTATATAATAAATATGAACAAAAAAGGAATTGATTTCAAACGAAGCAACAAATGGTATATACAGATTGCTTTGTTCTGTTGGGTACCAAGATAAAACAAAAAACTTATAATTAAGTATCAAAGCTTTCACCTTAATCAAGTATCTGTCAGGGCTTAAAACTTAATCAGTTCAACATACATAAATCACTTCAGAAAGAAAATTCAAATTGTCTGACAGCTTTCCACAACTTCCTTTCCGTTGCAGCACTAAGAAATGTTTGACTCCTTACTATCCCTCCCAAGAAAGCAAGCTCTGAATTTGGAACTATGGAGAAGGCAATGGTTAACCTCTCCACTAATTTTCCCAAGAAGTCATCACAGTTCATAGATGATAAAGAAACAGAAACTGTGGATAGCAATCATTATGTATGTTTTGAAGCTCATTGCATTTAAAAATACCTTAATAGCAAATTAACCCTTTAAGACTGGAAATGCACTTGCAAGTTTAATATGCTTACAATCCGGGATCACACCTGAACATGCCTCCAATCAGGTAAAACTGTATTTTAAAATAAAGAATTAACACCTGTTACATAATCAACTAGAAGCATCAGAAATTAACAACCTTGTAAAAGTTGCAAATTTCAAAAACCTTATCTCATAACCAGTAAAACAAAGTAGGCTAAATTTGGTTTCTTTTGATGGAAAAATCAGTTTCCTTTCATTTTTTCTTTTCTTTTAATCAAATTCACCCCAAGCAAGGCAGTAAAGCCACTATGGTACAAGGTGTTATTGGGTGTAGAAGAATTAGAAAACAAAATCATTACTAAGGAGCAAGAACAGAAGAAGTTAATCAGGAAAATATTAGATCACTGTTGACATTGCATTTAAATTTTTGCAGATTAAAGTTGGCTGGCAAGCATGGAAGGGAGTTCCACAAGTGAGAAGTGTGAGAAAAGAAACTGTTAGCATAGAAATTATGGTTACATCTAGCTAATTCAACTATAAATTGAATGAGACCTTGTTGCTGATCTAATACTGTTCTTAAATTCATAAAGTCTAGGTACCATAGTGAAGAACTCATCTGAACAATTACCATGAAAGTATTTATAGAAAAGACACAGGGAAGCAACTTTATGCTATTGGGAAATTAACTGAAGCTGAGACACCAGATCAGGACTAGTAATATTGCTGATTCTTCTTTGGATTTTATCAAGAATCTCTAAATATACAGCAGGAGCACTGGACCATATGTGGCTGCAATATTCAAAGCATGGATTAATGTTAGATTTATAAATACAGCCTTGCATGTTCACTTGCAGATGTAACTCTTGAACTGTCCATCTTTTGAGTTTGCAAGCAAAAATTTTTTTTAATCATTCCACCCCAAGCATGGCAACAAAGCAAAGGATTACTGAATGTGAAAGAAACAGAAAATCATTATTAAGGAGCAAGAAAAATAAGAAACAGAAAAATAAGAAACAGAAAATCATTATTAAGGAGCAAGAAAAATAAAAGAATAGAAATTGAGAGGACAGAAGATAACAATTGAAATTGCATTTAAATTTTTGAAGATTGAAGGTAAAAGGAAAGCAAGAATCTGGAAGAGAGTTCCACAAGCGAGAAGTGTGAGAAAAGAAACTGTTAGCATAGAACTTATGGTTACACCTTGCCAATTTAACTGTAAATTAAAATGAGACCTTGTTGCTAATCTAGTACTGTGCTTAAATACATAAAGTCTAGATACCATAATGAAGAGCTCATCCAAGCAATCACCTTGAAAGTATTTATAGAAAAGGCACAGGGAAGCTACATTATAGCAGTGAGAAAGTGACTCATGCCAAGATGCCAGGTCAGGGCCAATAATATTGCTGATTCTTCTTTGGATTTCATCAAGACAGTTTCCTTTATATTGTTAATACTCACTTGAGTAGATGTGCTGTTCTAAATAAATAAACAAAACTATAGTAGTAAGGGAACAGATTAATTAAACGGTCCTTTGGACTCTATTTTTTTTTTTTAATCAAATTCACCCCAAGCAAGGCAGTAAAGCTATTAAGACACAAGGGGTTACTGGGTGTGAAAGAATTAGAAAACAGAAACATTATTAAAGAACGAAAACTACTGAAGAGATAATCAGGAAGACAGTAGATAACGATTGTCATTGCATTTAAATTTTTGAAGATCAAAGTTGGCTGGAAAGTACGGAGCTGGAAGAGTGTTCCACGAGTGAGAAAAACTGTTAGCATAAAATTTATGGTTACATGTCGCCAATTCAACTGTAAAGTGATGCAGTCTTGACTGTAGTCTAGTACTGTGCTTAAATTCATAAATTCCAGGTACCACAGCAAAGAGCTCATCCAAACAATTACTATAAAAGTATTTATAGAAAAGGCACAGAGGGGCTACATTATGGCAGTGGAAAAGTGACTGACACCATGACACGACCAATAATATTACTTATTCTTCTTTGGATTTTATCAGGGATCACTAAATATATAGCAGGACCATATATAGCAGCAATATTCTAAGCATGGATGAATGGTCAGGATAGATATGTAAGATAGATTCTGGAGAGCAAAATTATTTGGAATGACTTTATTAGAAACTACCTAGCAATAGATTCAATATAGGCTTTCCACTACATGTCAGCAGAGAATGTTAGCCTGTGAAGTCATTACAATCAGTCATTCCCATGGAGGTTAGCATCAGCCATGCTGATGGAAGGCAGAAAGGAGTCTTTCAGATGATTAATAGCAGCTTAGTTTTTGAGATGTTAAAATTAGCAAGCTATTTTTTGTCCCAGATAAAATCAACTTGTAATATTTTACAGTCAAGGGCTTTTGACATATATCAATTTAATTGCACTAACATCACATCCCAGCTATGGGTAAATAGTTAAATCCCCAAAGTGGGGTCAAAACACTATGAAAAAAACTTTGTAAAAATTATTACCAGCAATACGTTATTAACTGCTATACATTTTTGAAAAAAAAAAAAATTGCCAGCTATACATTTTTCGAAAAAATTTTACCAGCAATACATTTTTGAAAAAAAATATTACCAGCAATAAAAATTGTCGACATTAAATAACCCATTGAGGTTGATATGCCATAAAACAAACCAAACCAAACTCGGGTCAAAACACTATGAAAGTGTAAAAATAGGTTTAGTATGCTTAGTTTTGGAGATGTTAAAATTAACGAGCTATTTTTTGTCCCAGATAAAATCAACTTGTAATATTTTACAGTCAAGGGCTTTTGAGATATATCAATTTAATTGCACTAACATCACTTATTAAGATATTTTTAAATTTTCATAAGGACTTCAGGAACTTAACAACTGAAATCTCTTAAGCACTGAGTTGAAGTTCTCTAAAATTCTTTCAGTTTATTATTTGTTTGTTACTATATATATATATATTTATCAGTCTATCTGCTGATTTCTATTGTAAATATTTGTGATTACACATGTGATGTCTGAAGCTGATTTCATGCAAGAAGCCATTTTAATTGGTGACTCTTCATTCCATAATGACAAAGTGGTTTATCAAGCGTCATAACCTTTTAGTCACAATCAGTTTGGTATGTCAAGATGCTTCCAGAAGATGACCTTATTATCAAGTCTTCATCTCCACTGAGTTGTATTTTCTGCTGCTACTAAAATATGTCTTTCTTCCTATATAGTCACAAGAATATATATAAACCTGTTCTTTCCAGTTTCTCGATTAAATTTCTTTTTATATGACAAATAGCTATTTCATGAAGAGGTTAATTGAAACATAAACTTGTGTTTATCAGGACTGACATGAATGAAAAGACATCAAAAGCCTCAGGTTAGAAATCTCATTCCTTTTTTTAATTAGTTTGATAATTTATATACAGAATCCTCAATGGCTCTGAACCAACTTTTAAAAAAAAGTTCTTTTGCAGTCTATAATTGGTTTCTTTTCTTTAGCCTTACATACAAGAAGCCATTGTTTCAAATTTGTTTTATTAACTAAGAATTTAAAAAATGGGTACTTGACACTTTTAAAAAAAAAACATAAGAAACCAATTCAAACTGTCTGGGTATGATGATAAACCACACCCATCAGCAAAGCCTCTGATCAGGAGGTTTTGAGGAGTATGGAACCACCTCTTAATTGTTGGTGTTCCCAGGAACACCCTGACAAAGGATGGTAGCACCTGTTAGGGTCCCAGCTATGGGTAAATAGTTAAACTCTCAAAGTGGGGTCAAAACACTATGAAAAAAACTTTGTAAAAATTATTACCAGCAATACGTTATTAACTGCTATACATTTTTTGAAAAAAAAAAAAAAAATTGCCAGCTATACATTTTTCGAAAAAAATATTACCAGCAATAAAAATTGTCGACATTAAATAACCCATTGAGGTTGATATGCCATAAAACAAACCAAACCAAACTCGGGTCAAAACACTATGAAAGTGTAAAAATAGGTTTTAATATGAGAAATACTTTGTAAAAAATTAGTGCCAGCAATACATTTTTGAAAAGATATATTACCAGCTATACATTTTTGAAAAGATATATTACCAGCTATACATTTTTGAAAAACAAATATTACCAGCAATACATTTTTGAAAACAAATATTACCAGCAAAGGAAAATTATTACCAGAAATAGATTTTTAAAGGAAAAAATATTGCCAGAAATAGATTTTTAAAGGAAAAAATATTGCCAGAAATAGATTTTTGGAAAAAAATATTACCAACAATGAAAATTTTGAATTTTGTCAGCATTATATAACCCATTGATGTTGATAACCAAACCAATTTAAAAAAAAAAAGCAAAAGTTTCTCACATATATTTTCAATAAATTTTAAGGATGACTATATTACTATTTCCATGGCAAATATTCAGATAAGACAGTCTAGGTTTACCAATTACAGCTAGGATTCACTATACTACATCCACAGAATAGAAACACCCAAATTTCCTTCATATTCCATTTTCAAGTGGGAAATTTCATTCACACAGCTTTTCCCCCCAAGAATTGCCACTTTGTAGAACAAACTCCCACATGGATGCTTCCCTAAACACGGCATTCTTACCTGCTTCAATAGTCAATCTCAGTTGCTGTCTATCCACCTTACCATCATAATCTTCACTTCCTGCTACCTCCTCTTTCATTCATATCACATGCCTCTACCATGAGTGACTCTTGACGCTTGTATTTGGTGAACTTTAGTAAAAAAAAAAAACGAATAAAAAATGATAGAGCAGATTAGATTGGATTTGTCCTCTAAGGTCAATGAATTAGTTGAGAGGCTACCTAGAATTTTGAAGAATTTAGCCATGAGAAAAAATGACTAACCTTAACACTGAATTTCTACTGTCTGTTTAAGAGTAATCTCCCTTGGGCATATGCAGCAATATCATGGTGATAATGGTAATGTTAGTAGTTTCCTTTTAATTGACCTAACATTTAATGCTGGTTTCAATATAAAAAAAAAATAAATATTAAATAAAATAATAAAATCTTTTTATTAAAACAGATATTCAGGAAAATAGTCTTCCCAAGTCCAATAATAGTTATTGCTCTTTATGGAGGCTTCCTTCCTAACTTTTTGTTTGAAGTTGTGTGGAATGTCAACATCTTGATTGTCATCATTTTCTCTTTGAGTTACATACGGTGTCCATTTTGGCTGTTGATGCTGCTGAAAGCCCCAAGTGATGTTTATGGTATTTGGTACAGTTCTTTGCTCATGATTGTGTAGCACCAGTCCACAAAGTTCAAAGAAGGATGGTCCTCAGTAAGACCAACAGGGTTCATTCATTGGAAACCATTTTTAAGCATTGATCAAAGAAAGTGGTTGTATATAGCTAATAGTTTAGATATTTCTGAATGTGTCTGGTACCATCTATGCCATTCATATGAAAGTCTCTATATGACTAAGAACTGGAGTTTTTAGGTTATTGTTTTGTAGCAACTTGCAATGTTGGGCAAAACTACATTTCTTTCTTTCTTTCTCTCTCTCTCTCTCTCTCCATATATATATATATATATAGAACAAGTAAAGGTTAATTCCTTGTTTCCCATTCAGGATTAAATTTCTGCTTCCTTTTAAAGTCTTTTCCTTCTCTTTCACGTCAGTGTCCCCTTGCATCTTGGTGGCATTGTCACCTTGCTTGGGGTGGTGCCTCTTATTCTGTAACCTTCTACATTGTGTGGTTCTTGGGTCTTGTATGGGGGTGGACGTCATTATAAAATATATATATATATATAGACATTGTTAGGTTAAGTGCATTGACAATGAAAGCAATTATGTTGACAATACTTGTCTCTTGAAAATAACAGATGTCATACCATACTAGTATGCATATATATATATATATATATATATATATATATTATTATTATTATTATAAATATGTATGGTATATATAGATATATATATATTATTATTATTATAAATATGTATGGTATATATAGATATATATATATTATTATTATTATTATTATTATAAATATGTATGGTATATATAGATATATATATATTATTATTATTATTATTATTATAAATATGTATGGTATATATAGATATATATATTATTATTATAAATATGTATGGTATATATAGATATATATATTATTATTATTATTATAAATATGTATGGTATATATAGATATATATTATTATTATTATTATAAATATGTATGGTATATATAGATATTATTATTATTATAAATATGTATGGTATATATATATTATTATTATTATTATAAATATGTATGGTATATATAGATTATTATTATTATTATAAATATGTATGGTATATATAGATTATTATTATTATTATAAATATGTATGGTATATATAGATTATTATTATTATTATAAATATGTATGGTATATATAGATTATTATTATTATTATAAATATGTATGGTATATATAGATTATTATTATTATTATAAATATGTATGGTATATATAGATTATTATTATTATTATAAATATGTATGGTATATATAGATTATTATTATTATTATAAATATGTATGGTATATATAGATTATTATTATTATTATAAATATGTATGGTATATATAGATATATATTATTATTATAAATATGTATGGTATATATATATATATATATTATATTATAAATATGTATGGTATATATATATATATATATATATATTATAAATATGTATATATATATATATATATATATATATATTATAAATATGTATGGTATATATATATATATATATATATATTATAAATATGTATGGTATATATATATATATATATATATTATAAATATGTATGGTATATATATATATATATATATATATAATAAATATGTATATATATATATATATATATATATATATATATAAATATGTATATATATATATATATATATATATATATTATATAAATATGTATGGTATATATATATATATATATATATATTATAAATATGTATATATATATATATA